>CM053561.1:42271210-42303665 GCA_028646485.1 Cryptoprocta ferox
GGGGGCTTCTATCACAAGTCACTGCCCAGGATGTCCTCACCAGACTGACTCAGGGACCTCTGGAGGGGGAGAGAGGGCATGCTTGTGAGTTCCAGATATCAGGGAGAGGCGTTCCCCATATAACTATTGGGTGTGTTGTTAGCTGTGAGTATTTGTGTGGATGCCTTTTGTCAGACTCTGTTCCTAGTATGATGCTGGCTGTTGAACTGTTTCCAATTATTTTATTCATCCGCTGAGATAATCATGTTTCTCCTTCTTCATGTCGCTGGTGTGGTAAGTTACACTGATATTTCAAATACTGAATTGACTTGCATTGCTGGGTTGGGCCCTAATTAGTATTGATGTACTGTTCTTTTCATATGTTGTTGGATTCCACTTGTTAACATTTTGTTGAGGGCTTTCAAAATATACTTTTTCTTATTTCTTAATTAAATTTTTGGTTTTGATGGTTAAAAAAGCTATAACACTAAACTTATTGCGGTAATCATTTTACAATGTTATGTGAAATCATGGTATATTTTAAACTTATACAGAGAGGTATATATAAATTATGTCAAAAACAAAAATAGGGGTGCCTGGGTGGCTCGGTCAGTTAAGCATCTGACTTTGGCTCAGGTCATGATCTCAAGGTTCGTGGGTTCAAGCCCTGCATCGGGCTCTGTGCTGACAGCTCAGAACCTGGAGCCTGTATCAGATTCTATGTCTCCCTCTCTCTCTGTCCCTCCCCCACTCGTGCTCCATCTCTCTCTGTCTCAAAAATAAAGAAAAACACACAAAAACAAAAGAATTACACACCTACCCACACATCATCCCTGACATCAACACCTCACAAAATGTTACACTTACTTATATATCCAATGCACATCCATGCAGACACACACCACACACTAAAACTGCATGCTCACATCACACCCACCACACACAGAGCACACACTCACAACATACATCCCTGTGTTTACAACAGTGACTCCAGCTCTTACCTCCTGCACACAAACTGGAAGGCTTCACGTTTGTAATTTCAATACATAACTTACTTAAGAGCTGGAAGAGAAAGAGGAGTGGCAGGTCAGGGACAGGGCATGGGCGGTTGTGGTGAGATATCACCCTATCCCTTTTCTCACAACTCTTACTCACTGGTTCTATGATGTTTTTTAGTTCCTTAAATCCACTGTCCACTCCAAGCATGTGTTGTGGGCTGTCTGCAATTTCCAACAGCTACAAGGGAGAGGAGGTGCCTTGGGTGAACAGATATGGGATAAGGACACAGAAGTCCCCATCTCAGGAGACAGTCTCTTCCTTCATGCCATGTTAGACTCTGAGGACCAGACCTTGGCCTTGGCCAGCAGCCCACCGTTAGGGAAGGGAAAGCCCTTACACCTGCACTTTGGGTGTGGAGGTTTTGACACGACACTTATTACTCATTTCTGGAGTGGCTATCTGCTGTGCAGACACTAGGGATGGGTTAGAAGGGCATCCTCAGGCAGCCCTGGGAAAGCTGCCTTTGAAAGTTCCCCATCTAGGCTCACAGGTGGCACCTAGTTACCTGCTTGGAATTACCTGGTCTTTCCTATAGTCTTTTACACCAATGGTGTAAACAGTTGATCCCATTTTCCGAGACTTTGCAGCCTAAGAGAATGAAAGTGTTGAGTATAAATCACCAAATATGCAGAGCAAAATACTGATAATGATGGACTGGACTCACTTCGGACTTAGTCTTGTCAAAGGCATCTGGCAGCAGTGTTCCATCGGTCAGAGAAATAATCATGGAGGAAACTTTGTCTTCTGCAGAAAAAGTGAGTGGCCTGGTCAGTAAAGGCACCCAAGTGACCCTCTGCAGGCTGCTGGGTCCCCAGCACTGCTCCTCACACCTCCTCCTCCAGAGTACAGGCACTGGACCCAAGCACCCACTATCAGAAGTGCCTGGAGGGTTAGCAGCCCAGTCCTGGAGGGAGGAGGGGCCTTAGCCAGGACCCATGTTATAGACGGCACTGATCCCTGCTCTGGCCCTTCCTATTGAACTGTCACTACGACCAGACATACAACCTTTGCCCTGAAAGGCAACGCCATTGACCTCACTGGACAAGCATCAGCATTTTTGATGAGCAAATGGAGTGACAGCCAGACTTGACTGTACAAGGTGTCCTGCAGCTCAGTGGAAGACATGGCTCTGGCTCAGGGCAGCGCCTGCAGAAAGACCTGCTGTATCTGCAGGCCGAGGGGTCCAGAAGGTGAGGTCAGAGGCTCTCAGGCTGTGGATGCCATTCCCAGCTCCGTGCCTTTCCCTGCCAGGCCTATGCTGCTTTGCTGGCAAGGGCTGCAGCCCTAAACTACATGAACATGGTTCTGAGCAGAGCACAGCCATTTCCAGTGTTGGAGACAGTCACAGAATGACATCAACCGAAGGGAAGGAACTGCAGAAAAAGGGCGTCAGGGCCAGAGATGTGATGGAGACAAACTGTCATCACAGCAGCAAGGGGGAAACCCAGCTCTTTTTTCTGAAAACAGAATCCTGTCTGCTCCTGGTTCCCCTCGCTTCCTGTTTTCTTGTTCAGGCAGCCCAAGTTCAGGTCAGGCACCTCACAGTTACCAAGAGCCTAGAAGGTACACACATGATCCCATGTGGTTCTGAGACACGTCACTGGCGGTGATTTTCATCCTCACGGCGCAGAGGAGAAGCCCGAGGCACAGAGAGGGCAAGCACCTTGCTCCAAGAGTCAGCGCCAGGAAGGGGCCGAGAAGGGTCTGCACCAGACCTCGCTGCGGCCCAGGCCTGCCTCTGTCCCCACACCTGCCTGTAATCAAGTCCCCAGGAAGCTTACCTCCAGAGTTTTCTTGTTTAATCTGCTCATTTGCCTGCAAGGAAATGAAGGAGTGTTGGGGAAGGGTTTGGGAGGACCCAGGATACTCTAAGGACTCCATAAAGCAGAGATCCTCAGAGCTCTAGATTTGTTACCTTTTTAAATCCTTCGTGCATGTTTGTGGCTCCGGTAGGCACTGTATTCCGAAGTCTATTAAGACCATCACGTATTTCATTTCTGAAAAAAAAAATCAGAAAAGGGATTGTGGTGGCATGAGGTGTTGACTATTAAAAAGAGCCCAAAGCTAACCTTTGTGCATTGCTGGTGGGAATACAAACTGGTACAGCCACCATGGGTAAAATTATTTCGAGGTTCCTCAAAAAATTAAAAATAGAAATGCCATATGATCCAGTAAGTCTACTACTGGGTATTTACCCAAAGAAAATAAAAACGCTAATTCGAAAAGATACATGGACCCCTATGTTCATTGCAGCAATATTTACAATGACCAAGGTATGGAAGCCACTCAAGTGTTCAGTAATAGATGAATGGATATAGAAGATGTGGTGTATACATTAAATGGAATATTATTCAGCCACAAAAAATAATAGATCTCTCATTTCCAACAACGTGGATGGATCTAGAAGACATTATGCCAAATGATTAAGTCCGACAGAAAGACAAAATACTAGGGGCGCCTGGGTGGCTCAGTCGGTTAAGCGTCCGGCTTCAGCTCAGGTCATGATCTCCCCGTTTGTGAGTTCAAGCCCTGCGTCGGGCTCTGTGCTGACAGCTCAGAGCCTGGAGCCTGCTTCGGATTCAGTGTCTCCCTCTCTCTCTGTCCCTCCCTTGCTCATGCTCTCTCTCTCAAAAATAAATAAACATTAAAAAAATTAAAAAAAAGAAAGATAAAATACTATATGATTTCACTTATATGTGAAATCTAAAAAACAAAACAACGAACTAAACAGACAAAAATCAGAAACAGACTCATAAATACAGAGCACTATCTGACGGTTGCAGAGGGGAGGGGAGGGTGGGGACGGGCAAATGGATGAAGGGCGGTGGGAGATACAGGCTTCGAGTTATGAAATGAAAATGTCACAGGAATGAAAGCTACAACAAAGGGAATATAATCAAGGATATTATAATAATGTAAGGGGACAAATGGTAGCTGCACTTGTGGTGAGCACAGCATCATGTACAGGACAGTCAAGTCACTGTGTTATATGCCTAAAACTAATGTAAAACTAATGTGTGTCAGCTATACTTCAATAAAAAAAAAAGAAAAAGAAAAACAAAACAGCCCCAAGCTGTCCTGGAGCCACTGTGCACTCTGCAGATCTGCCTGGGCGGGACAGAACACAAGTCAAGTAGCCTGGTCAATACCTTATGCCCCATGCCCTTAATATGGACAGGACTTGTTCAGGCCTCCTCTCTCCCCCATCTGGTGAGCATGGGGTGGGGGAGGCTGCTTTGCTGCTCCCATGGATATGGCCTGGCCTTTCTGTGCACTCACCACTGTCTCAGGCACACTACCTGGGGGACCCAGGACAGGGCCCTGTCCTGACTATCCATGGTGACTGTGGGCATACTCATGGGTGTGTCACTGTGAATCTGCACTCACGGTGTGACTGGCAGGACTGCTAGCACCTACCAGGTCCCTCGGGAAGGCACACTTTCCTTCAGCAGGTAAGGCTGAGTTTGGAAGAGGTCATCCTGCTGATACCTTTGCCCTGTACCATCCTCCCCTGCCACAGACCCCTGAGGTTGGCTCATCCCCCACCCTCAAAGTGGCCCCAACCAAGCCACTTCCCCTTCTGAATTGTTGCCAAAGAAAGTAGCAAGCAGTTTAATGAGAGTGCTAGGGCTCCTTGGCTCATGTGCTCTTGAAGAAAAAGGCCAAAAGCTGGGGAAGTGGCTCAAGGGCTGCCCATGCCCATGCAGGTGGAAGGGCAGTGATCCGCTGGCTACGAAGGGTATGTGGCCAGGCAGCTGCTGTTAAGGAGGATTTCACAGGTGGGACTGGGGGCCTATGTTCAGGCTAATCCCATGTGACAAGCCAAGCTGGTACAGCAAGTCTAGGAGAGCGTGGACCCTGAGAGGGCTTCTCACTGTGGGGAGTGGAGGTATTGCCCTGGGGTGAGACCTGAGAGCCCCAGGTCCAGCCCTGCCCAGCCCAGGAGGTGAGACCTGGCACCCATGGCCAGTGGAGGCCAAAGCAGCTGCCGCCCTGCCCGCAGAAGCACCCTCCCTCCCTCACCACATACTGGGAGATTTTCCTCCAGCCCTTCCCAGTGTCTGGCCCAGGAGCTCCCAGGCCAGGCATAGTTCTTGTCCGAGCGGGCTTTCCCCAGGGAATGCTCCCAGCCATGTCTATGGAGGACACCAGCTCCTTGTCCCCTAGCAGTCATTCTTACTCTTTAATACCTATCTCAACCCCTTGGAGCCCCTCTGTCTCTTCCCTGTCATCAGTCTCCTTGCCATCAACCCTGGAGGTTTCCTAGGCCCTGTGCCTCCGGCTTCTCCAGAACCCAGAAGAAGCCCCTTTTGGGTCATGTCTCCTCAGCCTACTCTGTCATAGCAGAAAGGGCTCAGAAAGCATCAAGCAGGGTCTGACCCCTGCTCCCACATTCTCTGTAGATCCTCCAGAATCACACCTGTATCAGGCTCTAGTGTCCCCTCCTCCCCCCCGGCTTCTCTCTGCATGCCAGGCCCCTCCCAGGCTCCCTGACACAGGCCTCCTCAACTCCTAGGCAGTGGGGCATGTTTAGGAAGGCCAATCCCTGGCTGAGTCCAGCACCAATCAAGGTCCTGTGGGTTTTGGGGAGCTGGCAGCTTTAAGGCCCTGATCTGAGTGGGGGCTGTCTTCCCAGCTGCACATTTCACTCCTTCCCACCAATGTCACACTGTTCCCACTCCCCTAGGCTCCACTCCCACTCCTGAACCCTGGGTTGGGGAAGATGTCACTGTGTTCACTCTCCAGAGAAGACCAGGTGGGCCCTCCTTGCGTTCCCACACAGCTTCTCACATCTGGGCCCTGAGCCCCCCACCTTGGAGGAGGCAAAGGTCTTCCTCTCCCTAGCAGGCAGCACACAGAGAGACACACAACAGCAGGTCCTTAATGAAGGTGACTTTCATAAAGAAAACATACACCTGCTCCAAAAAATTTTGGGACTCCTCGCAGCTAGCCCATTCTAAGAACAGGGAAGAATGTAGAGAGAAGGACTCAGGCTGGTGAAAGGCAAAGCTTAGAAGGGGTGGAGATGGTCTAGCTGCACAGGGTGGGCCATTGTCAGAGCAGCCAGGGGTCTGGGAGGGCAGGAGAGCTAGAGCTGGGTATCAGGGTGTACAATGAAGGGAGTCCAGGCCTGCCCAGTAGCCTGCACACCAGTGGGCTCCCCACTGTGATCTCAGGGAACCCATTTTCTTCTTGGCTGTCTCGTCAGTCTCACCCACTGGGCCTGTCTTGAGAGTCAACGTGGCACTTACATATCTGAGGTGAGTTTCATGATGGTGTGGCCCTGTGTGGAGTAGGTGATGAAGGACATCCGCATGTTTGGGCTGGAGAGAAAGCACATACTTGTGAGAAGTCATCAACACAGGCTGCAAATGATGAATGAGCAGCCACGGAGGGGTGCATGACAGTTTCCCTGCCCCACCCCAATTCTTCTACTTTGGGGTCCATTTCCCAAACTCCAGAACTTCCTATAACCTTAGTAAGGAATTCTGAGGTCTGTAAGATGTGTGGCCTTCCTGGAAGGGAGGAGTGTCCATCCTAACACTCATAACACCCCAGTAGTGTTTGTCTATTTGCCTGTCTGTCTATCTCTCTCATGTGCACATGCATGTGTGCATACACACACACAGGCACTCACATGGATAGGTGCTCACACAGACAGGCACATGCAAAAGGAGATAGACATCTACACACTCCTGCAGGAGGGACTTCCACCTGGCCTTTCTTCTATAATATTCTTTGGAGCTTCCCTGCTCTTCCTTCCTTGCCTGTCTTCCCCATCTCAACTCTTCTCATCTCAAAGAAATTATTTCCCCCCTTGGCAGCCATTCATATACATCCCTCTCTTTCCTGCTCCTGGCCACTATCTTCTGGTCTGCTGACCCTCATTATCCGTTGGCTAATTGGTACCATAGGTCCCTAGCTGAATTCCCTACTGCTCTTAGCTCTTGTTCCCACTCATTTTACCCACTTTTGCCAGACTTTTCTTCTTAATGCACTACCTTAATCATGTCAGACTTCTAATCAAGAATCATCTGTTGCTCCCTATTGCTCACAGCAGGAGATCTAGGCCCTGTGGGCTGGCATTATAAGCTGTTGTGGCCATGGCTCCAACCTGACATGCACAGCCTCGTCTCCCAGCCCTTCCTTGAATTAAACCTACTCTGCTGCCAGACTACTCACTCCACAAGAAGTCTCCTTGATGGTTCCTGTTATCCTGTCTTTCCCATCCATCAAAGCCTAGTTAATATTGCCATGTCCTCTGAGAAGCCATCCTTGAATTAACTGTTTCTTAATCTATTAGGTCCTCAAAGGCAGACTCTGTCCCCAATCATATGGCCTAACTCTCAGCAGGAGCCAAGTAAAGCTCCCGGGGCCCTTGGAATCACTGTTATTTGTTTTCCTGCTTGAGAACTTCACTCTGGACTCTGTGCTCCTGCCTAGAGGGACTCCAATGCCCACTGAGTCCAAACAGCTCTGTTCTGTGTTTAGCAGAGTAATCACACTATTAACACAGAGAAGCCATACTTTTTGAACTTCTTGATCAAATCTTCCACAAGGTTGTAAATGTCCATCCAGTTGTTGTTCACACTGCCTGACCTGAAAATGAAGAAACATGAGTGAGAGGGATGAGTTACATCTGCCCTCCTGCAGGCTCTTCAGCAACCTCCTCATCTCTACTCTCCTCCACATAGCTGAAGTCTGCCACACATCCTCAGTGACTTAAGTGGGTCACCCTGGTGGTGACTTTCATCAGTGTGACTTATAGGAGACCTGTGTGCTTGGGACCGAGGGACTTTGGAGGTTGAAGGACTTCTGGTGGCAAACCAGATACTTGGTCATGCTAGGTGGGACTGTTGGACAAGAAACAAGGGGGGATGCATTGGTTGGTAAACCCTCCAGCAATTCTGATTTTCTGGCTCTCCTGGTTGCCCATTGTCTCCCAGATGTCTGCGCCTCCCCTGCCCCTTGAAGATGTGTGCGGTTGGGTACGAGGCAGAGCTCTTTGGCACTGCACCCCTACAAAATGCTGTTGGCTTTCCTTTCTATTATTCCTTCTGCCTCTTCTAGGCTATATCTAAAACTGTCAATAGATGATGAGGAAACTAAGATGTTTCTAATGATGTCAGGATTATTATTCATGGACACGTTACATATGAGGCACTTTACATGCATGATTTCCAATTCCAGAACAACCCTATAATATCAGCATTATTCCCATTTTACAGATGAGATTCACAGGCCATGACATTTGCCACAATTTCCATAGTTAGCATGGATCTGAACCCAGATATAACTTCAAAACCCATGCTCTAACCATTGCACCCAGGCAGATCAGGGTGATTCTGGTTGAGCTGGACAATTGCTGGGTAGCAAATTACTAGACTCTGACAACCAACCTATGATGCGGACTTTATCTCAGAAGCTTCCATGCTAAAGTGCAGGACAACTTCCTTAATTAATGGTAACCCTTTCCACGCTCCTTCTCATTACTTTTCTTTCCTGTTTTCCCTCTGTGCAAAGAGGATCTTCCAAAGAAGATTTATAGAAAACAAGAGTCTTCAACTCACTTACTTACTCTGGGGAAGTTTCCAGTTTGTGATGATTTTGATAAAATGTTTAGACTCTACAACATAGACAAACATGAGTATTCATGGGCCATGGAAAATACCACAGGGACTTAGAGATCCTTAGGAAGCAGGCAGTATGGAAAGCAACTATGTGAGCTTCCAGCACAGAGAGCTCCAGTCATGTTCTAGTGACTCACTCTTAAATGAGGATGGAGATGATTAGCAGAAATTTGAAGATATTGCTATCATTGAAGCTTGAGGCCAAAATACCCTAGTGATACAACTATGCTGGGAGAATGGAAAGGATGGGGAAAAATCACATAGGGGAGCTGAGCTATAAGAAAGCTTAATTCTCTTTCCTCATAATAAGTAGTCAATAGAGAATGAGTAAACCTCAAACAGCAAAAAACAGCATCAGTACTAACATGTTATTGGAAACAGAGTCATATTACCAGAAGAAAAATCTGCAAAATGATGGATAATAACAAGTCCCAACTAATTGCTTCCTGCCAGGGTCTCATTAAGTTTTAAAGACACATGTAGGTTCAATATGAAGGAATTCAAGATATTCCATGCAAGTGAAAACCAAAAGGAATTAGATAGCTATACTTATATCAGACAAAATAGACTTTAAGCCAAAAATGGTAACAAGACTCAAGGAAAGTTATTATATAATGAAAAGGGGGTCAATACATCAAGAAGACATAACAGTCATAAATACATATGTACTCAACATCTGAGCACCTAAATGTTAAGCAATACTAACAAATCTGAATACAGAAAAGATAACAACATAATAACAGCAGGCGACTTCAATGCCCCAGTTTCAGCAATGGATAGATCATCTAGACAGAAAATCAACAAGGAAACATTGGAATTGAACCATATCATGGCCACATGGACTTAATAGACATATATAGAACATTTCATCCAACTGTTGCAGAATGCACATTCTTTTCAAGTCCATACAGATTATTCTCCAGGATAGATCATATAAGACACAAAACAAGTCTTAGCAAATTTAAGAATACTTAAATCATAGCATATATCTTTTCCAACTACATGGAATAAAAAACAAGAGGAAGGGGCACCTGGATGGCTCTGTTGGTTGAGCATCCAACTCTTGATTTCAGCTCAGGTCATGGTCTCATGGTTCATGTGATCAAGCCCCACATCAGGCTCTGCACTGACAGCACGGAGCCTTCTTGGCATTCGCTCTCTCTCTGCCCCTTCCCTGTGTGTGCTCTCTCTCACTTTCTCAAAATAAATAAATAAACATTAAAAAAGCAAGAGGAAATATAGAAAAATCTACATTTATGTGAAAATTAAACAACATACTTTTGAACAACCAATGCATGAAAGAAGAAACCAAATGGGAAAAGAAAACATTAAAGGTAATGAAATGGAAACAAATAGCAAAACCTACAGAATGCTGCAAGAGCAGTTCTGAGAGGAAAATTTATACTGATAAATGCATATACTAAGTATATATAGCAAAATATCAAATAAGATATCTTACTTTACATGTCAAGGAACTGGAAGAAAAGAGAACAGATTAAGCCCAAAGTTAGCACAAGAAACAAAATAATAAAGGTGCTGACATAAATAAATTTAACTTAAATTAGAAACAAAAGAGGAGACATTGCAACAGACACTATAGAAATACACAGGATCATAAGAAACTACTCTGAATAATTACATACCATCAAAATTAGAAAACCTAGAACAAATGGATAAATTCCTAGAAACACACAACCTGCCAAACAAAACTTAAACATTAAGAAGTCTAAAATTTGAACAGACCTGTATCTAGTAAAGAGATTGAATCAGTAATCACAAATCTCCCAAAAAAGAAAAACCTGGGACCAGATGGTTTTGTAGGTTACTGTGATGGAACATTTAATGAAGAGTTAACACCAATCCCTTCCAAGTTCTTCCAAAGAATTGAAGAAGAGGGAACACTTCCAAACTCATTCAGTGAGGCCTGAATTACCATGATATCAAAGCCTGACAAATACTACAAGTACAGACCAATATCCTATAGGAATATGGATGCAAAAATCCTCAACAACAACAAAAATCTAGTAAACTGAATTTAGCAGCATATTAAAAGATTTTTATTCCATGACCTAGTAGGATTTATTTCCGCAATGGAAACATGGTTCAACATGCAAAAATCAAACAATGTAATTAACAGAATACAATAAAATTAGCAAAATTGATAGATTGAAAAAAACCCATACTACATGATCATTTCAATTGATGTAGAAAAAGCATTTGACAAAAATCCAACATATTTCCTTCATAAAATACTCCCACTAGGAATAGAGAAATGTTCTATGATAAACATAATAAGGGCCATAAATGAAAAACCCACAGTTAACATGTTGATGGTGAAAGACCAGAAGATTTTCCCAAGATCAAAAGTAATACAAAAATGCCCAGTTTCATAATTTCAATTCAATGTAGTATTGGAAGTGTAGCCAGATCAATTAGGCAAGGAAAAAAAAATAAAGGCTTTCAAATTGAAAAGGAAGATGTAAAATTATTTCTGTTCTTGGATGATATGATCTTACATGTAAAAAACCCCCTAGGTTCCACACACAAAAAACTATGTGAGCTAATAAAAGAATTCAGCTAAGTTGCAGAATACAAAATTAACATATAAAAAATCAGTTGCATTTTGATATACACTAACAATGAACGTTCCAGAAAGGAAATTAAGAAAATGAATCCATTTATAATATTATCAAACAGAACAAAATACTTATGAATAAATTTAACCAAAGAGGCAGAAGGCTAGTACACTGAAAACTACAATATATAGCTGAAAGAAATTTAAAACTTTTAATGTTTATTTATTTATTTTGAGAGAGAGAGGGAGAAAGGGGCAGAGAGAGAAAGTGGGGGGAGAGAATCCCAAGCAAGCTCCATATTCAGTGTGAAGCCCGAAGTGGGGCTCAATCTCACAACCATGAGACCACGATCTGAGCTGAAATCAAGAGTTGGATGCTCCACCGACTGAGCCACCCAGGAGCCCCTATGGCTGAAAGAAATGGAAAAAAGACACAACTCACTGGAAGAACATTACATATTCATGGACTAGAAGACTTCATATCCTCAAGCTGGCAATACTAGCCAAGACTATCTACAGGTTCAATGCAATCTTTATTAAAATGTCAATGACATTTTTGGGGGGCAGAAACTGACCAATCCATCCCAAAGTTCATATGGAATCTTGAGAGACCTCAAATAGCTAAAAAAAATCTTGAATAAGAGCAAAGTTTGTGGACTCATATTTTCTGGTTTCAAAATGTATTACAAAGCTACAAAAATCAAATAGTATAGTACTGACAAAATAGTGTAGTAAAGACAGGCATATAGACTAATGGAATAGAATAAAGAGCACAGAAATAAACCCTCGTATACATGTTCAGCTGATTTTTGACAAGGATGCCAAGGCCATTCAATGTGTGAAAGGACAGTATTTTCAACAAATGGTGCTAGGAAAACTGGATGTCCACATGTAAAACAATGTAGTTAGGCTCTTATGTCATCTACAAAAATTAATTCAAATGAATAAAAAACCTAAATTGTATGAGCTAAAAATATTTAAATTTTAGAAGAAAGTATAGGGGGAAAGCTTCATGCTGTTGGATTTGGTAATGGTAGTTTGGATATGGCAACAAAAGCACAGGCCATAAAAGAAAAAACAGGTAAACCAAACTTCATCAAAATTAAAAACTATTGTACGATCCCACTTATGTGAGTTACCTAGAATAGGCAAATTCACAGATATAGAAAATAGAATAGAGGTTTCCAGGATTTAGGGATGAATGAATGGGGAAATATTGTTTAACGTATACAGATTCCAATGACTTCTGTCCTCATCAAAGCACATAAGTTATGGCTAGCTTGGGGGGGTGTGAGGGGTTCTGAGAAGGAAAAAATAAGAGACGTGGAATAGTTCACCAAAAGTGGAGAGCAGATCAACAGATTGTCCTGCATAGTCCTGTTCTGTTCACCTGAGCTGGCAGAGAAGCTATGAGGACACAAACATGCTGAGTATGGATGCTCTTCCCAGGATGCTTTTTAGCTGTCATCTCCTCTAAGACCCTCTCACCTGCAGAGTTGCCTTACCTAAGAGCATGCCCTTCCCGAGGTTCCTGCCTGAAGTGACTGATGGCCCAATCATTTGCCCCAACTTGGGACAGCCCTGAGGGTACATTTTGGCTCCAAATCTCCCCATGAATCAGGTGAGGCTGTGTGTCTACATTGAAGCTCCACAGAATCCTACTTTTGCCGTTACCTTGCACAGATATTGACATTAAGGCATCCCTTAATGAGCATCCTGCACAGGCTTCATCCTTGGCCTGGATGGGTCCTGAAGCTCTGCCTTCTCTCCTCTATCTCAACCCCTCTTCCTCCACCAGTGCCACACATGTGGGTGCTCCCTGGATTCTGTCTGCCCGTTCTCCTCTCAGTAGGCACATTTTCTCTGGGCTCCTACCTGTTTTTCTCCAGCCTCACAGTCCTCCTGGGACCTCCTAGGCCCTTCCCCTTTCAACTCCAGCCATGCTATCACCCTTCCCCTTCCAATCCATCCTTCCCAAGGCAGCCAAGAGGTGCTTTTGAAAACACAGGTCTGATCCTTCTCTCCTCTGATAAAAGCAATTCTTTCAATAATGTCCAGATGCCCTTGAGGTGAAAAACACACCTCTATATGTGCGCAAGGCCTAACTATTGGCCTGTCCCCTTCCCTTCTCCTCCATCCACCCCCACCCTCTCCCAGATCCTCTGAGGGCCTCATTGCTCAGACCTTTGCACTGGCCACTCCCTCAGCCTGGAGCTCCCTGGCCCACCACCTCCCTGGTGCCTCAGAAAATCCTGCAGGCACACAGCAGGGCTCACTAATTTTCATCCAATTTGATCTAGTGTATGAACAAATGAATAATGAATCTAATGAATAAGGTGGGAGCGAACCACTCAAGACCTTCCTGCAGGTGACAGACTATGTTTGTTTCTGAAACCACTGCAGGGACCCACTCAGCCTCAGGGACTTTGGAATGGGCTTTGGAGGAAGACATTCCAGAGTTTCAACTCCTGCTCCACGTCTTCCCATCTGAGGACTTTAGGGGGTCATTCCTGGCCCTGAGTGGCTTCTCTCTTCCTCACCTTGAAATAGGGATAATAACATCTACCCACAGTTGTGAGGAAGACTCAGTGATGAAGCTGCTTTCTCCCTTACCCTTGTCCCCAGTCCAGAGCAACACCTGGCCTCCCTCATCCAATCTGTCTAGATTCTTCAAAATAGATCCAGAATCTGGCCACTCAGCACCTCTACTCCTACCCTACTAGTCCACACCACCATCATCTCCTCCCTGGACCCCTGCAACAGCCCCCCACACTGGTCTGCCTTTGCACCCTTCAGTTGTGATCTTTTCAGACCAAGATCTAATGGCATGCCCCCTCTGCTCACAAACACCCTCTCATTCCCCTTCAGCTTCTAGTCTGTCAGCCACACCTTCCCTGACCACCTCTTCAGAACAGGCCCACCCTCAGCACTTCCCATCCTCCTGCCCTGATTCCCTCCCCCACCCTCAGCCCTGTGCTTATCCCATCTAACACACTCCTTCCGCTCCTCTTTTTTATTTCCTCTCTCAAGTAAACTCCAGGAGGGTGTTTGATGTCTTATCCCTGTACCCAAACAGTGGCTGACATAGAACAGTTGCTCAGTCATTATTTGTGAGTGGATGAATTGTTAAGGGAATGAATGAATGAACAGAGCTGTTCATCACATGGGTGAGAGGTCCCAGAGAACCTCAGGGAGAGTCACCAGGCAGAGGCATTTGACCCCTACCCCACCACCCCAGAGGGCATGTCAGAAGAGAGCAGAGCCAGGGAGGAGAGGGGCCCCCTGCAGTGCTGGGGAGTCCCCGGCCTCAGGGTGGATGACTTGCCTTCTCTAGTAGCATTTCATAGTCATCCTCCACAATTCTATCTGCTGCTGTGCTGGGCAAACTGCCTCCAAACTGGCAGTTCATTCTCATCACAACCTGGTGAGGTGGGTATGAAGGTCCCTATCATACATATGGGGACCCTGAGGCACAGAGAAGTGAAGCAGTTTGTTCAGGGGCCTGTGACTGGGGAGTGCTGTCTGCCTGACATGCAGACCTGGGGCTGCCTCCTCAGTGGTCATTACTACCCTTTCCCCAAGAGCAGCAGGGAGAAGTGCCCTAGGAAGCATGTCCTCACCCTCCAGGAATTTCTCAGCAAGCTGGCCCTCAAAGGAAATATAAAGCCTTCTTCAACCAGACTGAGTGTGCACAGGTCCCAGGGAGATGGTGTTATTTCCCTGGGGTTGAGGAGTTTGCTATGGTTTCAGACAAGCCTGGTCTGGCAAACCGCAGGTAGCATCTAGCTGGAATCCTCACTGATGGCCTGGGGCTGGGAAAGGGGTGTGTAAGGGTGCTTTCATGGACACCCTCAGCTCCTCCTATCTGCACAATCCAGCAGGATTCAGTTCTGACACTTGCCATTCTGGCTTGTCAAGACTGAATGACCCAGAGAAAGGTTGTCAGCTCCCTTAATGCCTTTCTACCCCCAGCCCTAATGCCTAAGAGAGAAGTCGCTATCCCCTTTGGTTGTGCCAAGTATTACTGAGGCAAGTATATATCTCAGAAGTCCCTCCACAGGACAGTGAGTAAGGACTTATTCCAGTGGGCATGGTGGCTCCCAGCTCTTCTGGCTTTGCTTAGAAGAAGCTGGTGTCTGGGCACATGTCCCCCTAGCCATCAGCCTCCATGGAGAATAGAAGGAATCAGAGGGAGTACAGCCTGGGATGCTGCCTGCCATCAGGGCACACAGGAAGCCAAGTCTTGCTACCCCCACAAGTCTTGGGGCTACTTCATCCAGCCTCTAGATGCTGCCCCCTTTCCATGAGACTGCAAATGCAAATGCTTCCCTATTCTACATTCTGGGATGGCTTTGAGGATGACAGAAGTGCAGTGGACAGGCTTTGGAAACCAAAATGTGCTTCAACGATATTATTGACAGTCATACCACTGATAGTATTGACTCAGTAAAGTTCATTCTTAACCCAACAGACAAGTTGCAAATGGAACCAATCTCTCCAAGCATGAAGATCTGTCCCCTTTTCAGGCCCCAAGATGTCCAGCTTCCCAGGACAATATTGGGTCAGACCTAACTGTTCTGCAAATGCACACAAACTATAACTAGTCTCCAAGCAGTTGAAGAGGAAAGCAAAACCCTTGACAGGAAAACAAAGGACTTCCTTCCTTCCTTCCTTCCTTCCTTCCTTCCTTCCTTCCTTCCTTTCTTTCTTTTTTTTTTTTAAATTTTAAAGTTTATTTATGTATTTTGAGGGGGGTTGGGGCAGAAAGAGAGGAAGAGAAAGAATTCCAAGCAGGCTCCCCTCTGTCAGGGCAGAGCCCATTGTGGTGCTTGATCTCAAGAACCGTGAGATGGTGACCTAAGAGTCACCAAATCAAGAGTCAGATGCGGGCAGCGCCTGGGTGGCTGTCTGTTAAGCATCTGACTGCGGCTCAGGTCATGATCTCACCATTTGTGAGTTTGAGCCCTGTGTTGGGCTCTGTGTTGACATCTCAGAGCCTGCAGCCTGCTTCAGATTCTGTGTCTCCCTCTCTCTCTGCCCCTCCCTTGCTCCTGCTCTGTGTCTCTCTCTTTCTCTCAAAAATAAGTAAATAATAAAACATTAAAAAAAAAAAAAGAGTCAGACGCTTAACCAACTGAGCCACCCAGATGCCCCAGGAAAACAAAGGACTTTCCAAACTGTGACAGTATGAGAATTCCCAATAGAAGCTACATGTAATCTCTCTGGGGCCCTGTAAAAATAAAATCCACTTGGGTGGAAAACAACATAAGCAAGCAAAAAACCTCACAATCAGAAACTGAAACCCAGCACGCTTTTAACAACTGTTGAGAAGGAACTCCTAGCAATCTCCTGCCTCTCCAGCTATTTAAGGGACATGCAGGTCACAGATCCAGGCCATGCTGGCTGGGAGACTAAGAACCACCCAGAAATCCTATGGCAGCTCTTTTTCCTCTCCAAAAGGAAAACTCCCAGAGAACAAATTTTGGGGGCATTGCTTCTGCCTCAGCAACAAGGGGGGACACAGAGGTCCCTTGGCTCTGACCAAGGTTACCCTCTATCCCTCCACTTACAGAAGCTGGTGTCCCCTTTGGCCACGACCTGCGCCTATTGACTCCACAGACCACACCACCCTGGGGCGCTGGGTAGGGCAGGAGGACCACTCACTTATCCAAGATGAAGTAAAGGTCATATGAGCTCTGGCAGGATTGCGTTGTTTCTTTTACCCAGTTCTTAAGGGAATAGTGGCTGCGGAGGTGGTGGATGGTGCCCCCATCTGGGCGGAGGTGGTTGTGGAGGCTTTTCCTGCTCAGACTGAGGCCATGCAGATCCCTGGAGCCCCTGACACTGTGCTGCATACTTCCGGCTTTCATCAGCGGAGGCCGCAGCACCAGCAGCAGAAAGAGCGCAGGGCCTGGCACGCCCAGGCCGTGGCTCCCCATTTTCCTGGCCGCCCTCCTGGAGCTGCTGGACGCTGGCCACTTCGGGCGGCTGCCTCTGGGGACTCCGCCTGTGCCCTGGGGCCTCGGCTCCCTCCAGCACTTTTCCAAGGCGCACTTCAAGCTTCCACCTGCTACCTGCCCTTTGGGCAGAAGAGGCAAGTGGCTAGCTCTCGGGCAATGGGTCCAGTACTTCCTGGCTCTTCCCCCGTGCCCCTGGGCAGAAGTCCTTGTTATGATGGACAGGAGGGTTGGCATGGTGACTTTGTGACCTGCAGCTCTGCTCAGTGTCAGTCTGTTGACAACCCCAGGCAGGAGTCATGGGATCTTTGGATGGGGGGATAAGGTAAGACCTCCAGTTGTCTCTTATCTTAAACCCTCACAGATGGCCATTAAAATCTCCAAGACTCTTCCTTTTTATAACTCAAAGAAGGCAGCTGAAGTGGCTTAGATGAGGACATCCCTGTGGGTGTCCGGGAGTGTGATAGCTGTGGGTTTGTCATATATGGCCTTTATTATGTTGAGGTAGGTTCCTTCTATACTTAATTTGTTAAGAATTTTTGTAATGAATAGGTGTTGGTTGAATTTTGACAAGTGCTTTTTTCTTCATCTGCTGAGATGATCAGATGATTTGTTTCATTCTATTAATGTGATGTATCACATATATTTATTTGTGTGTGGTGAACCCACCCTTGCAATCTGTGGATAAATCCAACTTGATCATGGCTAATGATCCTTTTAATGTGCTGCTCAATTTGGTTTGCTAGTATTTTATGGAGAATTTTGCATCTACTTTCTATATTTGCATAGAAGGATATAGACTTGTAGTTTTCTTTCTTGGTAGTATCCTTTCTGGCTTTGGTATCAGGGTGATGCTGGCCTCATAAAATGACTTTGTATTTTCTCATCTTTGATTTTTTGGAAGATTTGGAGAAAGATTGGCATGAAATCCTCTTTAAATATTTGGTAAAATTCACTAGGGAAGTCATCTGGTTCTGGGCTTTTCTTTGTTGGGAGATTTTTGATTACTGATTCAATCTGTTTATTAGTAATTGGTCTGTTCAGTTTTTCTAACTTTTCTGATTTAATCTGGGTAGGTAGTATGTTTCTAATAATTTTTCCATTTCTTCTAGGTTGTACAGTTTGTTGGTATATATTTATTCATAGTAGACTCATGATCCTTTGTATTTCTGTGGTATCAGTTGCAATGTCTCTTTTTTCACTTATAATTTTATTTTTTGGGTCTTCTGTCTTTTTTTCCTTAGTCTAGTTATAGGTTTGTCAGTTCATCTTTTCAAAGAACCAACCCTAGGTATGTTAATTTTTCTATTGTTTTCCTTTTCTCTGTTTTGTTTATTTCTGTTCTAGTCTTTACTTATTTATTTTTCTTCTGCTAATTTTGGGCTCAGTTTGTTCTTCTTTTTCTAGTTCCTTAAAGTGCAGAGTTTGGTTGTTTATCTGAGATCTTTCTTGTTTCTTAATGTAGGCATTTATTGCTATGAAGTTCTCTCTTAGAACTGCTTTTGCTGCATCCTATAAGTTTTGGCTTGTTGTGTTTCCATTTTCACTTGTCTCAACATACCCTTAAATTCTCCTTTTAACAAATATTTTAAGTTTATTTATTTATTATGAGATAGAGACAGAGGGAGTGAGCAGGGAGGGGTAGAAAGAGGGAGAGAGAATACCAAGCAGGTTCTGTGCTGTCAGCATGGAGTCTGATGTGAGGCTCGAACTCATAAACCATGAGATCATAATGTGAGCTGAAACCAAGAGGCAGACATTTAACCAACAAAGCCACCCAGGTGCCCCTTAAATTCTCCTTTTTACTGTCTCCCTTCATCTATTGGATTATTCAGGATGGTATTTAATTTCTATGTATTTGTGAGTTTTCTAGCTTTCCTCCTGCCATTGATTTTTGTTTTTTTACCATTGTGGTGGGAGAAGATACTTGTTATAATTATAGTCTTCTTGAATTTGCTAAGATTTGCTTTGTGGCCTAAAACATGGTCTATCCTAGAATATGTTCCAAGGGCTCTTGAGAAGAATTGTATTCTGTTGTTTTCAGATAGAATGTTCTGTATATATCTGTTAGGTCAATTTGATCTACAGTCTTGTTCACATAGATCTCCATAGATCTCCATAGATCTCACAAGATCTACAGTCTTGTTCACTGTCTCCATATTGATTCTCTGTCTGGATGATCTATCCATTGTTCAGAGTGGGGTATTAAAGTTCCCAAATATTATTTTATTGATATCTATTTTTCCTTTTAGTTGTTAATTTTTGCTTTATATATTTAGGTGTTTCAAAGTTGGGTGTCTAAACATTTACAATTATTATATTTTTTGATGTATTGACCCCTTTATCATTATATAATGATCTTCTCTGTTCCTTTTTACTATTTTTAGTTAGAAGTCTGTTTGTCTGATATAAGTATAGCTATCTCTGGGTTTTTTTTTTTGTTTGTTTGTTACAATTTGCTTGAAATATCTTTTACAATCCACTCACTCTATGTGTGTCTTAAAGGCTAACGTGAATCTCTTGTCGGTAAGATATCATTGGATCTTGGGTATTTTTTAAAATCAGTTCAGTGATTCTATGTGTTTTGTTTGGAACATTTAATCCATTCATGTTTAATTATTGATAAGTAAAGACTTACTATTGCCATTGTGTCAACTGTTTGACTGTTTTGTAGATCCATTTTTTCCTTGCTTCTTATCCTGGTATCTTTTTAAAAATGCTTTGAGGGGTACCTGGGTGGCTCAGTCAATTAAGCATTGGACTTTGGTTCAGGTCAAGATCTAGTGGTTCATGAGTTCAAGCCCTGTGTTGGGCTCTGTGCTGACAGCTCAGAGCCTGGAGCCTGCTTTGGATTCTGTGTCTCCCTCTCTCTCTGCCCCTTCCCTGCTCATGCTGCCTTTGTCTCTCAAAAATTAGTAACATTAAATTTTTTTAAAATGTTTTGATGTATTTTCGTATCAGTATACTTTGACTTCTTTATCATGTTATTTTGTGTAATTATTATAGGTTTTTCCCTTGTGGTTACCATGAAGCTTGCATAAAATATATTAAAATTATAACACCCTATTTTAAACTGATAGCAACTTAACATTGACAATATTCCTAAACTTCACACTTTTGCTTCTCTTTCTCCTCACATTTTAGGTTCATGTTACATATATAATTATAATTATATTTATATGTATGTTTATATTTATACTGTTGTGTATCCAATAACAGACTCTTGTAGCTATGGTTACTTTCAGTATGTTTGCTTTTTAACTTTTAAAGTAGGAAGCAAATTATGCACCATCCTTACTATATTAGAGAATCTAACTATGATTATATACCTACCATTACAAGTGAGTCTTACACTACCTTCTTATGTTTTTATATTAATTAACATTTTTACTTCCACTCAAAGAGCTCTCTTTTGTATTTCTTGTAAGTAAATCTGCTTTTATTTCCGAAGGAGAGCTTTTCCAGATATAGAATTCTTGGTTGACAGGGTTTATTTTTCTTACAGTATTTTGAATATGTCCCCCCTTTCTCTTCTGGCTTGAAATGTTTCTGTTGAAAAATCTCCCAACAGTGTTATTAAGGTTCTCTCATTTGTAACTTATTTCCTCTTTCTAGCTGCTTTCAAAATTCTTTAATTGTATTTGACTTCTACAATTTAATTATAATGTATCTTAGTGCAGCCTTGCTGAGATTTAACCTGTTTGGGGGTCTTTTGGATTTCATGGATCTGGATGTCCATTTTTCCAAGATTTGGGAATCTTTCAGCCATTATTGCTTTAAATATACGCTCTGTCCCTTTCTGTTTCTCTTCCTGTGTTGGAATTACCATAGTGTAGATATTGTTTCTTTTGATTGTGTCCCATAAATCCTCTAGGTTTTTCTTATTCTTTTCCATTCTTTGTAATTTTTGCTCCACTGGCTGGATAATTTCAAGTATCTTGTCTTCTAGGTCATTGATTCTTTCTTCTGCATGTCTAAGTTTTCTTTTGAAGGTCCCTACTGAATTCTTCATTTCAGTCATTGTATTTTTCAGCTTTAGGGTTTTTACTTGATCTCTTTTGGTGGTTGCTATTTCTTGTTGAATTTCTCATCTTGTTCATGTAGTGTTACCTTAAGTTTATTTAGTTATCTGTGTTCTTGTAGTTCACTTCTTTAACAAGATTATTCTGAGTTCTTTGTCTGACATTCATAGTTCTCAATTTCTTTAGGATCAGTTATTGAAGTTTTATTAGTTTCCTTTGTTGATGTCATGTTTACTTGATTTTTTTGTGATTCTTGATTTTTTATGTTGGTATCTTCATGTTGGAGTAAGTGATCTCCTCTTCCAGACTTTACTAGTTCTCTTTGGCAGAGATAGTTCTTCACCAGCCAGCTCAGTTTGGGTTTTTGTATGTATCTGCTGGTCATGTCCTTGGACAGGTAAAGCTTGCCATCAGTCCATTTTAGGGCAAGGCCACTGACTGAGCTCTGAGTTCAGGGTGTCAGTGCTAGTGGTTGAGAACAGTTGGATAGGACTGTTGGCTTAGTTATTTCCCCAAGTGAGATTGTGGGATGCGTCTGCAGTTGCCTAGGTTCTCTGATAAGGCTTACTCTGATTATAACTGATACTATATGCAGTAGTAGGTGGGGCTTTAAATTCATTTCCCTGCCCTGGTATGGCAGCAGAATAGGCACCAGGGCCAGCATGGCTTATTGTTTGGGGACCTGAATTGGGAAAGACTATGCACTGAATCCCCCGGCCAGATGGGGTCACTGGTTTTGCTCTACAGATGGGGAAAGCCATGGGCTGTGTTCCCTGTTCGGGTGCCACTATCACCAGGGCTGGTGGATGGCATATGAAGTCCCCTGTGTGCTCTGGTTAGGTTTCCTGGTAGGGGAGGCTGGAAGTTATATTCAGCAATATGTGAGGATATGGATAAATTTCCTTGCCTGGGTAGAGCAGTGAAACCAGCTCCAAGACCAATAAGTCTTTATTTGTACTCTTTATTTGTGCTCTTGACTCAATCCAACCCAACCCAAAGTTCCCTGGCAAAACACGTCTCTAGCTTTGCTCTGCAGATGATTGGCTCTGCATGCCAGAATATCTGCTCAAGTGCTGCTGGGCCAGGCAGTTTTCTGGTGTTCCAGCTAGGCTTTCTGGTTAGGTGGGCAAGGAGTTATGCTCAGCAGTGGGTGGGGCTATGAATTAACTCCCTTGCCTGGACAGACTAGGAGGGCCAGCTCCAAAGTTTTCCAGGTGTTCCTGGTCAGGCTTTCTGGTCAGAAGGGGCTGGGAACTGCACTCAAAAGAGTGTGTTGGGTGGGATGTGGGGTGGGACCATGAATTTGTTCCCTGATTAAGAAGAGCATGGGAAGGATCTAACTCCAAGGCCAGAAGAGATCTTTGTGGTCTTAAAACAAGCCAACTTGCTCCCCAAGTTTTCTAGTTGAATGATGCCTCTGGCTTTGCTCTGCAGATGATCAGCTCTGCCTGCTTTACTCTCTGCTCGAGTGCTGTTGGGCTATGCTGCTGCTAGGTGCTTTGGACAGGCCTTATGGCCAAGTGGGTGGGGGAGCTACATTTAGCAGTGGCCTGGGATATGACTTAGCTCCCATGCCTGGGTAGGGGCAGATCTGGCTTCAGGGCCATCCAGAACATTTACTGAATGACTAAGGAAGAGCAGGGGCTCAGGGCTGGTTTCCCTTTTCAGTTCCTCCAGGATTCTCTCTTCCTTATTTTTCATCTGCTCTGCATCCCTGTCAGCTTGCACCAACAATTTCAGTTATGTGAGACTCTACTTCCATATTTCTTTTACTTAACTATAGGAGACAATTCTAGGTTTTTCAAGCCTGGCACAAAGGTTGCAGACTCAGAAACCATTCCATTTAATCTCAGCATTTCTATCTTCACTAGTCCAACCCTCCATGGGGAGTTAAGTTCCCTGACATCTTTGAATTCTGTGAGGTCACAGACCTCCTCAGTATCTGGCACAGTGCTGTCATTTCACGACTGAGGAGGCTTGGAAAAGGCAGAGGCAGGACAGCTCCAGAGTCTTGGAATGGATAATAAACAACATCAACGACAACAATTAAACTATGTGTTTTTCATTATCATGGGTGTGTGATTGTTCATTCCTCACAATGCAGCACTTCCTAGGTTGGTTGGTTAGTAGAACCCTGGCTGGTGGCCCAGGAGGGCTGGGCCCTGAGGGAGAAGTATCCCCTTTGATAAGGAAGGCTGGATATGGTCAGACACCCTGTCAACATGGGGAGCTCAGTTTCAGAGTTTCAAAAAGCATCACTTCATGATCCCATGCCTTAGGGCTCACAAAAGGTTGGACGGTCTGGGATTAAATTCCAGTTTCTTTTATGGGAAAAACATGGGGTAGTACACATATGTCTTTGTGGCTCAGGGGTTGTCTTGCTGAGCTCAGACTGAAAAATACCAAAGACAAGAAAAGCCCTTTTCAGGACACATAATAGAGACACAAGGATGAGTAAATAGTGTCAGAGGGTGACAGCCCAGAATGAACTGAGGCTATTGAGGACAGTGGAGGGACAGCAAAGGGCCCCTTAAGACTGCATGGGAGCAAGAACAAGGGCTGCATACATCCACTGGATCGTCTGGCTGAGAACCATCCTTTAGTTGCAAACGGCATGGGTAGGCCCACGTAGGAAGAAGGGTGAGGCAGCACCAAGGTGCTGTGCATGTGGTCTCCTGACCCAGAACTCACTGGCCAGGGGATGATGTGATCCCAGAGGTGACATCACACATCTGCACAGGTCATCTGAGAGCTGGATCATAGGGGAGGTGCATGGAACCTGGAGCTGGATGAGACTCAGAGGCTGATGTTGACCCTGGGAAAGGGCCTGTGAGTCCTTCAACAAGAAGAGATGAGCATCAGGAGCTGGCACAGGCTCACTGGAGATAGGCCACATCAGGCACATGTCACTTTTGGCTTTGAGAGGCTTTGATCTGGCCTCTCAGATCATGAAGGGCTTAGATGGTCTAACTGGTAACAGACAGTGGACCAGTTAGAGGGAGCCCCATACAGGGTTTTGCAGGACATTGTTTGCACTTGCCTGAGTGACCTTACCTCAGGAGTGCTGATGTATGAGAGAGAGGTGACCCTCCAGGAGCTTGGTCATGCCAAAGGTCCCCAGCCAGTTCAGTACCCTTTTCCTTTTCTTCTTCCTCCTCCTTGTTTTCTATCCTCATCTCTTCTTTCCCTCCTCTTCCTTGAATAATAATAATAATAATAATAATAATATCTCATTTTCTTCTCTTCCTTCTCATTACTATTATTATTCATCATATGATTTCTTCCTCCTCCTCTTCTTCCCATTATTAAGACTTAGATGATACCATAGATGGAACTAGAAGTCATATGGATATCTAACACTGCAATTGGCAGAATCTGAACCCACAATGGTCTCAAGAATCTGGGAGGGTGTTTAGGAACATGGCATTTGGCAGGTTGAAGATGATGCACATGTGGCTTCCTTTGTGTGGCTGTTAGGAAAATTACATGTAGTGAAGCGAATTAAGCCTTCAGCATGTAGACACTTACGTAGTCAATAAATGGTGACTTCTGTAAAGGAGACACCATTATTCTCATCTTTTCAATGAGGAAATTAAAGCATTGGGAGATTAAATAATTTGCCTAAGAGATAAGTAACAGCCAGTGAGTGGGGAAACAGGTTGCATTCATATTTCGAAGATCTTTTGGGCTTCTTACAAAGAGCAAAATTTGGCCCAGACCTCATGCATCTAAGCCCTTCATGACAGATAAACACCAAGCTGTGGGGAGTGGGGCACATCCATGTCTGCATCCATACACACCAAGGTGCTGTGTCCTGGTAGGAAGAGTATAAATACCTTTCCTACAGTAGAGTGATGCTCAGAAAGTAACAAACTCTCTTGTTGATAAGCAACAATTTTAACTCCTTTAGACCATAAACCAAGACTCAGTTTATACATCCAATTCAGTACACAAAGAGCTCTGAACAGTCTTGGGTCTCGGGGGCTTTAGAGGTTGCGCTATGGGTGTGGGAGTGACAAAGTAGTTCTGGAGAGTGCCTGGGCAGGAGGTGGGAGCAGTGACAGCATCCTGGAGGGTGGCCGGGAGCATATGAGCGAGGGGTGTTGGCGCCATGTGCAGCAGCTATTGAGAGGGAAGCACTCCTGGCTGGCTGTAAGGCAGATGTTTGAGTCACAGGATTCGGGCTCACAAAAGGGATTCGCTAAGGTGAAGTTGAGGCATCGACCCTGCAGGGAAGAGAAGAGAGAGAAGGTCACTGATAATACACTGGAGTTGGGACCAGAAAGCTGTGGTGGCCTTGGCTCAAGAGGCTCAGGCTCATGACCCATCAGGACCCACATGGTAGGACCTTGATGATGCTCTTCCTCTCCCTGGGTGCTGGCCTCCAGGCTGGACTGTTATTTCAAGGCTCAGTTCAGCTGTTGGGAGTCTGCCCTGCCTCCTCCAGGCAGTCCCAGTGTTCTGACTCTGGACTCCTGCTCTTCTGGTATTGAACTTGTCTGCTCCTCCCTGGACGAGGAACCTCAGGAACAAGGACAAAGCCTGACTGCCACAGCAGCACAAGCCTTGCCCAGGCTCCTCTCTCTCAGTGAATGTGTGCTGAAGGGTTAAGTCCTTATCACAACGCTCAGGCCAGGGTCTGGGCTCCCAGGGCAAGGGCAGCTGGGGGCATCCTAAGATGGGAGATGGGTTGTGGAGGCAGCAGCAAACATGAACCCCTTGGTTTGGGAAGAGAACATAGATGCTTTGGGACAATAAACTCTGGCCCTGGTTTACTGTCATCCCCTCCTTGTCCCTAGTTCTGAATCAGCTGAAGACTCCTGGGTGAAAGGCTCAGATAAGCCAGGGAGGGTGGCCTGGGCACACTGGCCATCTGACAGCATCTCTGGCCACTCTAGATAGTGGACAAGAAAGGGCCTGCATCTTCCATAGGCAGCACACCTGAGAGCGGGGAGACCATGTTGGCCTTTCCCAGACCCCCAGCTCCCTTCTAGCAAGTAGTTCCTCTAGGACCACAGATCTGCCTTTAACTCAAACAAACCTACAAGCACACCAAGGCAGCCAGAGCTTTAGGAACACGGACTGGGCAAAGGCTCTTGGCATGGCCCTTCCTGAGTGTGTGGTTTGTGAACACCCTCCTCCACACCATGTACACTTGCACCTTCAGGTCCCTATAACCCACTGCTCATTCTGTGCTGCACAAGGTGCACAGTGCCAAACTGGACAGTCCCTGCTCTCAAAGGAGCTTCTAGTTCATTGGCTTGCTGTGGTCACTTGAACAATGGGCCTAACAGATACCCACGTCCTGGTCCTTAGAACCTGTAGCTATTTTGGGTTACACTGGAAAAGGACCTTTGAGGTGTAATTAAGTTTAGGATCTTGAGATGAGGAGGTTACCCTGGGCTATCTGGGTGGCCTGCAGGCCACCACACAGTTCCTGGTAAGAAGGTGATTTAACCACAGAAGAGGAGAAAGTGATGGGATAGGTGAGGGAGAGGGTGATTCAAGGTGCTGCTCTGCTGACATATAAATGGAGGAAGGGGTCAGGAGCCAGGGAACCCTGGGAATGCAGGTCCGGAAGTGGAAAAGGCAGGAAGGAAATTATTCCCAGACCCTCCGGAAGGAGAGCGGTTCTGGCAAGAACTGGATTTCTACTCAGGAAAACCCGTTTCACGCTGCCAGCCTCCAGAACGGTCAGGACTCTGGGACTGAAAACCTGTTGTTTTCAGCTACCAAGTTGGTGACACTTTGTTAGAGCAGCAGAGGAAAGCAGTGCACTTGCCCAACCGAGAACCCACAACGTGAGCCGTCATGCAAAGCGCTGGAGGAAAGAGCAGACTTGGCCCTGAGAGTACACCCCGTTCCTCTTCATGCTGAGTGTTTGGAGTCATGCACACCATTGCCCTGCCAGCTCCCCTTTGTGTTGTACATGTACTTCGGGTGGTTCGGGCCATGAGTGGGATTTCGTCCCCAGAGGAGGTGGGCAGACTCCGGAAGCAGGAGAGGGGGTGCGTGTTCTGGCCCAGCTGTCTATTGCCTGAGGGGGCCTGGGTAGCCTTTGACCCTCGGTGTTTTTCTCTGGAAAATACAGATCATGCTGCTAGGGATACAGCAGGAATGAGATCAAGGCAGCTGATGTGAAAGAGCTGTGTTAATGACACATGTGGTAACAGGCCAGTTAACAACAATACTGTGCATACAAAGTGACCTAAGGATAGGGATGGAGCTATTGCTATGACATCCAGGTGCTTCTCTGCTCCACCTGGGCTGGTCCCCTTGTTCTGGCTCCTGCAGCCTCACCTCCCAGTTCTGGTGTCTGCTGTCACAGTTCTTACATGTCCCCATTTGTGGCCTGTCTCACTCTTCCCTACGGTCTTTGACTTTGATTTCCAGTGGCCACAACCAGCTGTTAGGGCAGCCTACACATGAAGACGCACCAGCTCCAGCACAAGGAGAACAAACTTCTCCTGGGTGAGGGAGTGCATGTCCTCTGGCACAAACTTGTGGCTGAGTGGGGTCCTGTGTCTGAGCACTTGTCAAACCAATAATGTCACAGCCAGACACAGAGGAACTGAAGAGAAGCCAGAGAGAACAGGATGAGGAGGCTTCATGTCCATGCTGTGTCCCCGATCTGGAGTTTCCCCGGAACAGAGAAGGATGGAGCGGTCTTGGGAATGCTGGATGCTACAGCCCTTTGTCGTTTTGAACATGGGTTTGTTCAGGCCTCTATTCAGTGTGGATGCTGTAAGCGCTCGTGGGCCATATGCAACAATGACTGCACTGCCATGGGATTTATTTTCCCCCAAATATCTGTTCTACCCTTTGCAAGTGTGCTGATGCTAATCTGACAGCAAGGGTGCTGTGTTCCACCCAGAACAGGCTGCACAGAAAAGCCTTTACTTCAAAGAAGGCGAGTGGGGGAGGGGGCTGGCAGGTGCGAAGAAAGTCGGGGAAAAGGTGGTTCCTGACGCCCTGGCTGCCTGTCTTCAGAGGTCCCCATCCCTCTCTGCTATGGCTCTCTGCTCTGGACAGCTTCAGGCTCACCCCCGAGCCCATGGGCACACATCTACAAAGGCCATCTGCACATCACACAACAGCTGTAAGACACACAGTATCCTCTCCCAGTTTGTTTGAGTTATTACGCCTTTCTCGGTTGCTTCTTAGGCCCTGAAAAGTTGATTTAGAAAAGCACTAAATATTTCACAGTCTATGTGAAGGGGAAGGAGCTGGTTCCTATTGTGTCAGACCACAGGCAAGTCACTCAGTATCTTGGTAACTGTTTTCCCATCCTTAAAATGGGGCGAAGATCTTTAACATGGTGACTGCGGAAGCCATGTCCATCCTTCCTGTCTTCCTTGGTAACAAAGACCTGATTTTGCCGCGGGAGGCAATGAACTCAGCTGTAAAATGACATTTTCAAGTCTACTTGCTGATCAAGTGGGCCATGTAAATCAACTCTGGCCAATGGAAGGAAGATGGGGTTGTTGGGCAGTGATTTGTAGAAAGCCCCATGTGCCTTTTCTCCATGTTTCTCCCTGGAATATGGATGTGATAGCTGGAGCTCCAGAAGCAATCTTGTAAGCATTAAGGCAAAGTGAGAGCCTGGACTATTAAAGATACAGGTAAGTTTCTTGAAAAGCTGTGCTGTGGGGCTTAGCATGCAGGCAACCTAAGAACCACTAAGTTCCCATTTGTCAGTTTTTGCCCAGGTTGTTCTGTCTCTATGAAGTGTCTTTCTTTATCTGGCCTGCCTATGGGTCTCCTAACCACCTTTCAAGACTGACTTTCTAGCCTTTCCATGCTCCAAGCCCAAAGCCCCGAGGAATTGCTTGGCTCTTTTCTCCTCTTGGAAGGGCTTCTGATTTTCACTCTCTGGACTTCTTATCAATCGGTTCTCAGCTTAAGTGTACTGTCACTGAGATTCTGCTCTGGCAACCAGGCACCGGGCATATTCATGACTTTTAAGTCTCTAGGCAGTGTTTGTCACCACCTGATATTCTTCAAAAGAAATATATGACATTCCCTACCCCCTCTTCATGACAGGGGATAGCCTTCTTCTGGCTAACCTCTGTCTCCCAGCACTTGACATGGAAGAGATCTTTGTTGCATTAATGGATATGGTTCAATCTGTGAATACAAACTTCTGTGATTTCCTTCCTTTGGTTTAATGCTTACCTAGACATATAAGCTTAAATAAATATTTATTTGTATTTAATCTATTATTATGAGTAAAGCTTTTAAAATATTTAACTTTCAAAGGTACTTGGAATTTACGTTAGTATGTTGTTAAATGTGCTTTAATTTGTGTTTTTCCCCAAGAGCTTGCCAAATTAAAAAAAAAAATCATGTTACAGAAAAGACTCTGAATAGCCAAAGCAATCTTGAAAAAGAAAACCAAAGCTGGAGGCATCACAATTCCTCACCTCAAGCTGTATTACAAAGCTGTCATCATCAAGACAGTATGGCACTGGCACAAAAAGAGACACATAGATCGATGGAACAGAACAGAGAACCCAGAAATGAACCCACAAATGTATGGCCAACTAATCTTTGACAAAGAAGGAAAGACTATCCAATGGAAAAAAGAGTCTCTTCAGCAAATGGTGTTGGGGAATCTGGACAGTGACATGCAGAAGAATGAACCTGGACCACTTTCTTACACCATACAAAAAAATAAACTAAAAATGGATGAAAGACCTAAACATAAGACAGGAAGCCATCAAAATCCCACAGGAGAAAAAGGCAACAACAACCTCTTTGACATTGGCCACAGAAACTTCTTACTAGACATGTCTCCAGAGAAGCAAAGGAAAGAGAAGCAAAAATGAACTATCGGGACCTCATCAAGATAAAAAGCTTTTGCACAGCAAAGGAAACAATCAGCAAAACTAAAAGGCAACTGATAGAATGTCATTTGCAAATGACATATCAGATAAAGGGTTAGTATTCAAAAATCTATAAAGAATTTATCCAACTCAAAACCCAAAAAACAAATAATCCAGTGAAGAAATGGGCAAAAGACATGAATAACACTTTTCCAAAGAAGACATCCAGATAGCCAACCAACAAATGAAAAAATGCTCAACATCACTCATCATCAGAGAAATGCAATCAAAACCACAATGATATACCACCTTACACATGTCAGAATGGCTAGAATTAACAATTTAGGAAGCAACAGATGTTGGCAAGGGTGCAGAGAAAGAGGAACCTTTTTGCACTGCTGGTGGTAATACTCACAGGTATAGCCACCCTGGAAAACAGTATGGAGGTTCCTCAAAAAATTAAAAATAGAACTACCCTATGACCCAGGAACTGCACTACTAGGTATTTATCCAAAGAATACAAAACTGCTGATTCGAAGGTGTACATGCACCTCAATGTTTGTAGCAGTGGTATCAACAATAGCCAAATTATGGAAAGAGCCCAAAGGTCCATCAACTGATGAATGGATAAAGAAGATGTATATATTCCATAATATATATATATTGGAATATTACTCGGCAATCAAAAGGAATGAAACCTTGCCATTTGCAACTACATGGTTGGAACTAGAGTGTATTATGCTAAGCAAATTAGCCAGAGAAAGACAAAAATATGACTTCATTCATATGTGGAATGTAAAATACAAAACAGATGAATACAAGGGAAGGGAAGCAAAAATGATATAAAAACAGAGAGGGGGACAAACCTTAAGAGACTCAAATACAGAGAACAAATTGAGGGTTGTTGGAAGGGTTTTGGGTGGGGGGATGGGCTAAATGGGCAAGGTGCATTAAGGAGGACACCTTTTGGGATGAGCACTGGGTGTTATATGTAAGTGATAATCACTAAACTCCACTCCTGAAACCATTATTACACTATATGTTAACTTGGATGTAAATCTAAAAAAAAAAACCATAAAAAATAAAAAAATGGAAAACTAAAAAAAAATCATGTTAAAAATTAAACATATGTGAGTACTCTCAAGTTCACATGCTCACACAGATGTGCAAACACACATACTCTCACCAGCTCGGGCCACTACCTTATTTATACAATCTCTTCCAGCAAGTGTTTGGTTGGATTGGGGCCATTATTCTATGGGACCATTATATTTATTCTTTAAATTGTTGGAGCTTAATGTTTTAGTACAGGATAAGGTAAATCTTACATTGTTTACTTTTCCCAAAAATTCTTAAATGTCTAATTTTAAATGTGAATTTTAAACCAGTTTGATCAAATTCCCTAAACATGTTCATTACAATTCTAGTAAAGCAGAGCTAAGACCATGAGTTCCTCTGGGAAAAGCTGACAATGTGTCTAGGTTTTCTATTCTCAAATCTTCTTTTATAGCAGGGAGTGAGGTTTGTGGTTTCATTATTGGTCAGTAGACTTGCATTGTATGTGTACATTGGTGTGCTGCTATTGAGACTAGATTGGAATCTTTTATCTTTATTTCAGGCTCCTTTCATTCTGCTTACTCCAGAACGTGAACAGATTATTCTAGACCTAGAAACTTCTGTGGGATCTCTGATTTCATCAAGAGATGACTGTGGGGCACCTGTGCTGAGGCCTGTCCTCTCCCCCACCCCTGAGTCCATCCCTGGGAGCTGCAGGCTGGATCTTCCCATGGACTGCTGGGAGAAGAGGGGGGGCCCCATGTGGCAGGGGGATCCTGGAGGGCCGCAGAGACCCTGAGTCTGCGGTGCAAGTATCACAGGCTGAGTGGTGGGGTCTGGAGGGGAGTCTCCATCCTTTCTGCCTCCCTACCATTTGATGAACTAAGCCGGTGACCAATTACTTCTGACATCAGATCAGTGCCACACAGTGCAGGGACTTCTCTGGGATCCCCTGGCAAATGGCTGATTGCTAGCCCTAATCTCCATGCTTTGAGCACGGGCTCCATTACGGCATTTCCTGCTACTTCATGGGGAATGTGTGCATGTGTGAGCATGTCCTTGCACATGCTTGGGTGTACGTGTGTGTGCATGTGTGTGCGTGCGCATGTGTGTGTGTATGAGTTTCAGGATGGGGGGAGGGGAGGGTTGCAAAGCACAGGGGAGCCAGCTGCATCACAATCCCAAGGTTATGATCTGAGACCTTCTCAAAGTTCACTGGCTTGACAGACAGCTGTCAAGTTCAGTCTTCCTGGAGAGGTGCAACCACGTCCCAGCTTTGTCACACCCCTCTCCCTGATAGGGCTCCCTCTGTGCTGTGGGCAAGGACAGAGGACTCAGAGCTCCTTGGCAT
>CM053561.1:42304165-42493397 GCA_028646485.1 Cryptoprocta ferox
GGGGGCTTCTATCACAAGTCACTGCCCAGGATGTCCTCACCAGACTGACTCAGGGACCTCTGGAGGGGGAGAGAGGGCATGCTTGTGAGTTCCAGATATCAGGGAGAGGCGTTCCCCATATAACTATTGGGTGTGTTGTTAGCTGTGAGTATTTGTGTGGATGCCTTTTGTCAGACTCTGTTCCTAGTATGATGCTGGCCATTGAGCTGTATCCAATTCTTTTATTTTTTTTCAAATTTGTACTTAAGTTCTAGTTATTTAATATACATTGCAAGTTGGGTTTTAGGAGTAGAATTCAGTGATTCATCACTTACATGTAACACCAAGTGCTCATCTTAACAAATGCCCTCCTTAATACCCATCACCCATTTAGCCCATCCCCTGTCTACCTCCCCTATGAACCCTCAGTGTGTTCTCTACAGTTAAGAGTCTTCTGTGGTTTGCTTGCCTTTCTTTTATATTACTTCCCATATGGTCATCTGTTTTCTTTCTTCAATTCCACATAAAAATCATGTTATTTTCCTTTCTCTGATTGAGATATCTCACTTAGCATAATCCAATGTATCTCCATCCACCTCTTTGCAAATGGCAAATGGCATTTGGCATTTGGCAAATGGCAAATGGCAAATCTTGCAAATGGCAAGATTTAATTCTGTTTTTATGGCTGAGTAATATTCCCTTGTGTATATATACCATGTATCCTTTATCTATCCATGATTCCATGGACATTTGGGCTCTTTCCATAATTTGGCTATTCTTGATAATACTGCTATAAACATCAGGTGCATGTACCCCTTCAAATCTGTATTAGTGTAATCTTTGGGTATATACCTACTACTACTGATGTTGTTGGTCATAGGGTAGTTCTTTTTTTAACTTTTTAAGGAGTCTCCATACTGTTCTTTAGAGTGGCTGAACCAGTTTGCATTCCCACAAACACTGTAAGAGTGTTCCCCTTTCTCCACATCCTCACCAACACCTGTTGTTTCTTGTGTTGTTAATTTTAGTCATTCTGATAGGTGTGAAGTGGTATCTCATCGTGGTTTTGATTTGTATTTCCCCAATGATGAGTGATGTTGAGCATCATTTCATGTGTCTGTTAGCCATCTGTATGTCTTTGGAAAAATATCTGTTTATGTCTTCTGCCCATTTCTTCACTGGATTATTTGGTTTTTGGGTGTTGAGTCTAAGTTTTTTTAAAATAGATTTTGGATACTAACCTTTTATCTGATATGTCGTTTGCAAATATCTTCTCCTGTTCAGTATGCTGCCTTTTAGTTTTGCTGTTTCCTTCGCTGTGCAGAAGCTTTTTATCTTGATGAAGTTCCAAGAGTTCATTTTTCCTTTTGTTCCCCCTGCCTTCAGACACATCTAGTAAAAAGTTGCTATGGCAAAGTCAAAGAGGTTGCTGCATGTCTTCTCTTCTAGGATTTTGATGGTTTCTTGTCTCACTTTAGGTCTTTTATCCATTTTGAACTTATTTTTATATATGGTGTGAGAAAGCATCCAGTTTCATTTTGCATGTCGCTGCCCAGCTCTCCTAACACCAGTTGTTGAAAAGACAGTCTTTTTTCCATTGGATATTCTTCGCTGCCTTGTTAAAGATTAGTTGACCATATAGGTGCGATTACATTTTTGGGTTTTCCATTCTACCCTATTATCTATGTGTCTGTTTTTATGCTAGTACCATACTGTTTTGACTAAAGCTTTGTAATATAGCTTGAAGTCTGGAATTGTGATGCCTCCAGCTTTGCATTTCTTTTTCAGGATTGCGTTGGCTATCTGGGGTCTTTTTGGTTCCATGCAAATTATAGGATTGTTTGTTCTAGCTCTGGGAAAATACTATTGGTATTTTGATAGGGATTGCATTAAATGAGGAGATTGCTTTGGGTAGTATAGATATTTAGCAATGTTTGTTCTTCCAATCCATGAGCATGGAATATTTTTCCATTTCTTTGTGTCCTCTTCAATTTCTTTCATAAGTGTTCTATAGTTTTCAGAGTATAGAAATTTTACCTCTTTTGTTAGGTTTATTCCTAGGTATCTTACTGTTTTTGGTGCAATTGTAAATGGGATCAATTCCTTGATTTCTTTTTCTGTTGCCTCACTATTGGGAGTATAGAAATGCAACAAATTTCTGTACATTGATTTTATATCCTGCCACTTTGCTGAAATCATGTATTTGTTCTAGCAACTTTTTGGTGGAGTCTTTAAGGTTTTCTACATAGAGTATACTGTTTTCGCAAATAGTGTGGGTCTGTTCAAATTTTCTATTTCTTCCTGTTTCACTTTGGTAGTTTGTGAGTTTCTAGGAATTTATACATTTCTTCCAGATTGCCCAGTTTGTTGGCATATAATTTTTCATAATATTCTCTTACAATTGTATCTGTGGTGTTGGTTGTGATCGCTCCTCTTTCATTTGTGATTTTATTTATTTGGGTCCTTTCTCTTCTCTTTTTGAGAAGTCTGGCTTGGAGTGCACAAATTTTATTAATTCTTTCAATGAACCACCTTTTAGTTTTGTTGATCTGTCCTATTGTTTTTTTGTTTGTTTCTCTATCATTTATTTCCTCTCTAGTCTTTATCATTTCTCTTCTTCTGCTACCTTTATGCTTTATTTGCTGTCCCTATTCCAGCTCCTTTAGGTGTAATGTTAGGTTGTGTATTTAGGACTTTTCTTGCTTTTTGAGGTAGACCTGTTTTACAATACATTTCCCTCTTGGGACCACTTTTGATGCATCCCAAAGGTTTCGAACTGCCATGTTTTCATTTTTATTTGCTTCCATGTATTTTTAATTTCTTCTTTAATTTCCTGGTTAACCCATTCATTGTTTAGCAGAATGTTCTTTGATCTCCATGTATTTGTGGTCTTTCCAAATTTTTTCTTGTGGTTGACTTCAAGTTTCATAGCATTGTCATCTGAATATATGCATGGTATGATCTCAATCTTTTTGTACTTGTTGAGGGCTGATTTGTGCCCCAGTATGTGATGCATTCTGGAGAATGTTTTTGTGCACTCTAGAAAAATGTGTATTCTGGTGCTTTAGGATGAAATGTTCTAAATATATCTGTTAAGTCCATCTGTTTCCGTGTGTCATTTAAAGCCATTGTTTTGATTTTCTGCTTAGATGATCTGTCCCTTGCTGTAGTTGGGGGTATTAAAGTCCCTACTATTATTATATTATTGTCAATGAGTTTATGTCTGTTATTAATTTGTTTATATATTTGGGTTCTTTCAAGTTTGGGGCATAAGTATTTACAATTGTTAGATCTTCTTGATGGACCGCCCCATGAATTATGATATAGTGCCCTTCTTCATCTCTTTTTCCAGCCTTTGGCTTAAAATCTAGTTCACTTGATATAAGTATGGTGCTCTGGCTTTCTTTTTTTTATTTACAGTTTATTGTCAAGTTGGTTTCCATATAACACCCAGTGCTCTTCCCCCCTCTGGCTTTCTTTTGATCTCCAGTAGCAAGACAGATCATTCTCCATACCCTCACTTTCAATCTGCAGGTGTCTTTAGGTCTAAAATAAATCTCTATCAGGCAGCATATAGATGGGTCTTACTTTTTTTTAAAAATCTATTCTGATACCCAATGTCTTTTGGTTGGAGAATTTAGTCCATTTATGTTCAAGAGTGATTACTGATATATATAATTTAGTGCCACTGTGTTACCTGTAAAGTTGGTGTTTCTGCTGATGTTCTCTTTTCCTTTCTAGACTTTGTTGTTTTTGGTCTTTCTTTCTCACTCAAAGAGTCCCCTTTAATATTTCTTGCCGGGCTGGTTTAGTGTTCACGATCTCCTTTAGTTTTTGCTTGTCTGGGAAACTCTTTATTTCTCCTATTCTGAATGGCAGCTTTGCTGGATAAAGTCATTTTGGCTGCATATTTTCCTCATTGAGCACAGTGAATATATCATGCCACTACCTTCTAGACTGCCAAGTTTCTGTGGACAGATCTTCCATGAACTTCCCTTGTAGGATAAGTACTTTTTTTCCCCCTTACTGCTTTCAAGATTCTTTCCTTGTCTGTGTATTTTGTGAACGATATTTCTAAGTGATGACCAGCTTTTGTTGAATTTTATGGGAGTTCTCTGTGCCTCTTGGATTTCAATGTCTGTTTCCTTCCCCAGATAAGGGAAGGTTTCAGTTAAGTTTGCTCAAATAAACTTTGCCCCTTTCCCCCCTCTTCTTCTGGGATTCCTATGTTCTTACACTTTAAGGTGTTGCTGAGTTCCCTAAGTCTACATTCACGATCCAATACTTTCCCCCCCTCTTTTTCTCAGCTTCATTATTTCCCATAATTTTATCTACTATATCACTGATTGGTTCCTCTACTTTGTCCATCCTCGGCATTGCACTCAGTCAGTTTTGCATCTTGGTTATAGTATTTTTAATTTCAGCTGACTAGTTTTTAGTTCTTTTATTTCTGTAGTAAGGGTTTCTCTAGTGTCTTCTATGCTTTTCTTAAGCCCAGCTATTATTCTTTGATTATTGTTTTAAATTCTGGTTCAGGCATCTTACTTATCTGTTTTAATTAAATCCCTCGCTGTGATTTCTTCCTGTTGTTTTTTTTTTTTGGGATGAATACCTCCATCTTGACATTTTTGTCTAGGTCACTGTGTGTGTGTGTGTGTGTGTATGTATGTTAGGAAAGGCTGTTCTATTTCTGCTCCTGAGAATAATGGCTATATTAAGAAGTTATACACTGTCTTGTGCTTGGTGCTTCAGGAAGTGTTTCAGAATGTGGACTCTGCTGTTGTATTTTGGCTGCTCTTTCCCTCAGGTCAGTCCTCTACAGAGTTTTTCCTTGCCTACAGTGGGGAGTGGTTGGACCTTGTCCACTGTGTGGCAAGTTTTAGGTGTGTTTTGGTCTGCTTGTTAAAAGCAGCTAGATCTTATTTCCCCTAGGGCTGAAGCTTTGGACTACTCTATATGATCAGTGAACACGGTGCGTGCAGGGGGTCTGTGTCAGTCTTCTGGGGGAGGGGCCTGTTGTGCTGGTATTCAGGGTGACTTGCCCTTGTAAAGATGTACCTGCAGGGTGCAGTGGGGTGGAGTTTGGTGTAAGCTGCTGCAGCCTCCAGTGGGGTTGGTACGCTGCTCACTGAAGTCTGTTTGTGCTAATGGGCAGGGGGAGAATGGTGTCACCCCACTCTCTCATCCTTGGAGAGGGGAGTTAAAACCTGCCACTGTCCAGGAAGCCATTACAGAAGAGCAAATAATCTCCATTCTTGTATCCCAGATTTATGTCAGAACCCTGCCTTCACCCTGTCTATGTCTGAGCTGTCTGTCTGCCTGGCAGCATAGTGCTCCTGTGTTTTATCTCCGGCATGTGACTGGGTTTCAAAGCTCCAAGTTTTAGGGACCTGGTGTGGCATGGACCCATGCTGATCCTCTGGGGGGAGGGTCTTGCTGTGCTATGGCTGGTGTTGATTTGTCCCAGAAAAATAGCTGCATGACTGTGCAGTGGTTTGGAGTTTATGGCAAAGTACAGAAAAAGCCAGAACCAAGGTTTGCTGCCTTCAGCAAGTGTCTCTGTTCCTATGCTAGTGAACAGGGCAGCATGCTGGTGGCCACCAGCTTTTTTGTTCCTGGAGAGGCCATGCCACCTCTCCCAAATGCACTCCAAGAAGGGGAATTTGTGTCTCCCTGTGCATCTCAGGGGATCCTCAGACCACACTGCCCACTTCTGGGCCTCTGCTCTCCTTCCCCATAGGAGCACTACTAAGCCCACCAAGTACGACCCTGGCAATGGCATGAACTTCTAAAATTTCAGGCTTTGAGCTCTGCTGCTTATAAAAACTTGTGGTAGTCAGCCCCTTTCTTTTTCCCAGTCAATGGTTTTGGGGAAGAGTTTTTCTTGTGCAATCCCCTGCACCCTGCTTCCTCTCTCTCTCTTTCCCCCACTCTCCTCTCTCCATGATCAGGGCTCCATCCCCTTCAGAGCACACGCAGTTCTTTTCTCCCTCTAATAAACTCTCTGCAGTTCCTACCTTCTACAGTGTGGCCATTTTTCTCCCTCTAGATGTGCAGTTTGTTCTCTCAGCCCTCAGACCAATTTCTTGGGGGCTCAGAATGATTTGATATTTATCTAGCTGTGTTCAAGGGACAAGGCAAGCATACGATCCTTCTGCTACTTCACCATCTTAACTCTTCCCCCCTCTAATTCTTTTATTCATCCATTGAGATAATCATGTTTCTCTTCTCCACATTGTTGATGTGGTAAGTTACACTGATATTTGAAATACTGAATCAGACTTGTATTGCCTGGGTGGCCCCCAGTTAGTCTTGATGTTTTCTTCTTTTAATATGTTCTCAGATTTCATTTTGCAGTGTTTTGTTGAAGGTTTTTAAATATACTTTATTTTCGTTATGTATTAAACTTTTGGTTTTGAGATTTTAAAGTAATTATACTGATATTCTTGTGGTAATCATTTCACAATATATGCATGTCAAGTCATTATGTGGAATACCTTAAACTTATACACAGGTGTTTGTCAGTTATATCTACAATAATGGGGAAAATAATTATACCACATAGGCACACCACCACCCTTGCTTAACATGCACACTCCAATCAAACGGAGACATATACCCCAGGCACACTCATATATCCAACATATTTCTATACTACCATGCTACATATGCACACCACACTCTGAGACACCCACACACTACCCACATGCCACATATTCACACATGTCACCCCACACACACTCCCCATTCTGTCTAGAACAGTGACTATGGTTCTTACCTTCTATACAAATAAAGTAACTCTCTTTAGCTATAATTTCATTACAGGAATTCATCACCAGCTGGAAATAGAGAGAGGGGTGGCTGGTCAGGGATAGTGACATGGGGGAAGAGAGATGGTGAGAAGCCATTCCATCACCCTTCTCACATTTAGCCCACACTCACCATGTTAATAATGTGTTGCAGGGACTTGTCTCCCTTGGTTGTCCCATAAACCTGGTCTTTTCTTTCTACAATGTCATTTATCTACAAGAGAGAGGAAACATCTTGGGCACATGGCCAGGGGTTGAGGACAAAGAAATCTCCATCCCAAGAGACAGTCTCTTCCCTTATGCCATATTAGACTCCAAGAGCCAGACCCTGGTGTCAGGTAGCTCTTCTGTCTCTGCTGCTGGTGTGCAGGTTTTACACACTTGTTATTCATTTCTGGAATAGCTATCTGCTATCCAGACACTGGGGTGGATTAGAGGACTATCTTTGGGAAAGCTGCCTTTGAAAGCATACCTCATTTAGGCTCACAAGGGGCACCTGGTTACCTGTTCTGAATTACCTGGTCTTTTTTATAGTCGTTTACACCCACAGCATAAACTTTGGCACCCATATCTTGAGCCTTTTCAGCCTAGGAGAAAGAACCCTTTGAGTATAAAATACCCAAATACATGGAGAGAAAAATGCTGGTAATGATGGGTTGGACTCACTTCGGACTTAGTCTTCTCAAATACTTTTGGTTTCAGTGGTCCTGTGATGAAAGTAATAACCAGACTGGTAGGACTTTTGCCTGCAGGGGAAACAGGGAGTGACCTCATTGGTAAAGGTACACAAAATGACTCTCTGGAGACTGTTAGGGCCACAACACTGCTCCCCACACTTCCTCCTCAAGGAAGAAGTGGCCAGGCCTGAGCACCTGGTATCGGAAGTGCCTAGAGGGCTAGCATCTCAGTCCTGGAGGGAGAAGGAACCTTCTTGCTCTTAGATGAAGACAGTTCTGGGTAGAGCATGGCCTTCTCCAGTATTGGAGACACAGTGACAGGACATCAGCCAAAGAGAAAGAACTGAAGGAAAAAGGAGCCAGGGCCAGAAATGTGATAGAGACAAAGTGGGCAGCAAGGGGGAAACCCAGCTCTTTTTTCTGAAAACAGAATCCTGTCTGCTCCTGGTTCCCCTCGCTTCCTGTTTTCTTGTTCAGGCAGCCCAAGTTCAGGTCAGGCACCTCACAGTTACCAAGAGCCTAGAAGGTACACACATGATCCCATGTGGTTCTGAGACACGTCACTGGCAGTGGTTTTCATCCTCACTGCGCAGAGGAGAAGCCTGCGGCACGGAGAGGGCAAGCACCTTGCTCCAAGAGTCAGCGCCAGGAAGGGGCCGAGAAGGGTCTGCACCAGACCTCGCTGTGGCCCAGGCCTGCCTCTGTCCCCACACCTGCCTGTAATCAAGTCCCCAGGAAGCTTACCTCCAGAGCTTGCTTGTTTAATCTGCTCATTTGCCTGCAAGGAAATGAAGGAGTGTTGGGGAAAGGTTTGGGAGGACCCAGGATACTCTAAGGACTCCATAAAGCAGAGATCCTCAGAGCTCTAGATTTGTTACCTTTTTAAATCCTTCATGTATGTTTATGTCTCCGGCAGGCACTATATTCTCAAGTTTATTAAGACCATTACGTATTTGATTTCTGAAAAAAATTAGAAAAGGGGTTGAGGTATAATTTGGAGTTTAATTTACAAGCAGCCCAAGCCATCCTGGAGCCACTATGCACTGTGCAGACCTGCCTGGTTGGGACAGGACACAAGTCAAGTAGCCTGGTCATGACCTTATGCACTGTGTCCTTAATATGGACAGGACTTGCTCAGGCCTCCTCTGTCCCCTATCTGGCGAGTATGGGGTGGGAGAGGCGGCTTTGCTGCTCCCATGGGTATGGCCTGGCCTTTCTATGCACTCACCACTGTCTCAGGCACACTACCTGGGGGACCCTCAAGGGCCCTGTCCTGACTGTCCACCATGACTGTGGGGCACACTCATGGGTGTGCCACTGTGAATCTGCGCTCACGGTGTGACTGGCAGGACTGCTAGCACCTACTGGGTCCCTTGGGAAGACACATTTTCCTTCAGCAGGTAAGGCTGAGTTTGGAAGAGGTCATCCTGCTGATACCCCTGCCCTGTCCCATCCTCCCCTGCCACAGACTCCTGAGGTTGGCTCATCCCCCACCCCCAAAGTGGCCCCAACCAAGCCACTTCCCCTTCTGAATTGGTGCCAAAGGAAGCAGCAAGCTGCTTAACAAGAGCACTAGGGCTCCTGGGCTCATGTGCTCCTGAAGGAAAAGGCCAAAAGCTGGGGAAGTGGCTCAGGGGCTACCCATGCAGTGTTGGGAGCTATCTGAACTCACCAGTTGAGTGAAAATTCCTGGTGAGGGTACGGCAAGTTTGCACGGTCTCTTGCCACCAGGCAGCGACCAATATCTACCCTCTTGTAACTTTCATTTCTGCTTGGGCACCAAACCTTGGAGTACTTTGCTGATTAGTGTCAGGAGCGGCCTGTCCCCCTGCCCTGTCCCTGAGGCATGACTGCACCTCATCAGGGAAAAGATGAGTAAACCAGATACACCCTAATGCGACTAAGGCAAGCAACATATAATTTTCCTCCTGGCTGAGCAATTAACTCATAACTCACTACTTTCTAGGCCTGGACGTAGTTGCAAAAGTCACTGCTGTGATAAAATGTATCATTTGTCTTTGGGACTGTGAGAGCAGGCATCATGTCTCCTGGGGATCCTGTTTTTCTGGAAACTTTCTCTTAGAGCTATAAACAGCCTCATGACCCTTACTCATAAAAAACTGACCTTTACTAAACAATGCTGTTTGCCTCATGGTTAAAGGTCGCTTCCTTAGGGCTATACCTGAGGTTTTCTATATCTTGGTCTTAAAAAATACCTGTCCTGCCCATATGATAGCATGAGTGCCTGTAGCTAAGTTTTTTACGGCAATCATTACTACTAAGATTAGAATTGTAACTTCTGCAGAATCCGTGTTCTAGAAAATTGTAAAAATTATCTATGAGAAATCATTTACTGCTCTTTCTGCTCCTTGTACCTTTCACCATAAATAAAGCTGACTCTCAGGTCAGAGCAGAGATGCCTGCCTGGTGATCAGAGAGAACTTGAGGCTCTCTCACTCCCCTTTCGCCGACACTGTCCATCCTTCAGGGAGCCCTGGACCTGCTGGAGCTGGACTCCGGCAATGCAGGTGGAAGGGCAGTGATCCCCTGGCTGTCATGGGTATGTGGCCACACAGCCACTGTTAAGGGGGATTTCACAGGTGTGACTGGGGGCTTAGATTCAGGCTAAGCTCAGCAAGGCAAGGAAAGCGTGGACCCTGAGAGGGCTTCTCACTGGGGAGTGGAGGTATTGCCGTGGGGTGAGACCTGAGATCCCAATGTCCAGCCCCGCCCAGCAAAACATTCTCCCTCCTATTGCCACATTTTGGAAAAAAATTTTTTTAAACTGCACCCCCAAATATGGGGGAACTCTCATGCTTCCCCAGTCTCTGGCCCAGGAGCCTCCTGGTCAGGCATACGGTTGCCTGAGCCAGTGCCCTTAAGGGAGTGTTGCCCCTCCAGCCCTCCTCCTAGCTCCGAATTTGGAAGGAATACAGGCTCCTAACACCCTCAGCTAGACTTCTTCTCTTAAAATATTACTTTCTCAGAAAAACATAATTTCATATAGTTTCCATGCCCCTAGGCCCCATTCCCACTCCTGAACCCTGGTTTGGGGAAGATTTCATGGAATTCACTCTTCAGAGAAGATCAGGTGGGCCCTCCCTGAGCCCTCCCACACCTGCTCACATCTGGGCCCTGAGCCCCTCACCTTAGCAGAGGCAGAGGTCTTCCCCTCCCTAGTGGGCAGCTCCTCCTCCAGAGCCCCCTGGCCAGCAGCCCTGCATCTCTCTGCCACCAGCCAGCATCTCTCCCAATGGACTTGCTTCCTTCCACTTCAAACCCACTCACGTCTCTCTGTCCTAAATGCAAAACCCTGCCTATGCACAAATTTGTGCCTCCACTAGTGCTTGGAGCAGCCAGCCCTCTCCCTGCTTGTCCTGGAGTCAGGCAGGAGAGTGCTGTCTCCATGCACTGACATCACCACTCTGCTATTCCTAGCTTCTCTCCATGGCCCTGAATGTTGGCTCTGTGCCACAAATACTGGGGCCCATCTAGTCCTAAGGGTGCTCAACCGCTCTTTGGTGCTTCATTGGGTTCCAGTCATTTGTGTCCATGAGAATCTTAACCTCCTTAACCAGGTATTCAGAAGCTCCATAATTTCCCATTTCCAGATTTTTGCCCAAACTGCTGGGCTCACTATGGCCCACCTAGGATGCAGGCATGTCATGTCTTCCTCAAGCACCCTATCCCAGCCTGATGTTCAGGACCCCACTCATGGGCTTCCCTGTCTTAGACCCACCAAGGGAGCAAAATTCCCTCCACTGAAAACATCAATGCTTCGATGTTGCCCATCACTTCCTCCCTGGTTCTGATCTGTCTCCCACCCACCCCTCCGTATACACTGGCATAGGGCAGAAAGTGACACATAACAGCAGGTGTCAGACACAGGTCACTGTTCATAAAGGACCTGCACATCTGCTCCCTACAGTCCTGGGAGTTCTCCTAGCTAGCCCATTCTAAGAAAAGGGAACAGTGTGGAGGGAAGAACTCAGGACAGCTGTAGGTCAGGGCTTTGAGGGCTGGAGATGGTCTAGTAGCATATAGTCTGCCAGTGTCAGTGCAGCCAGGGGTCAGAGAGGGCTGGGGAGCCAAAGCTGGGGATCAGGGTGCACAAAGAAAGAAGTTCAGGCCAGCCCAGCCTGCACACCAGTGGGCTCCCCACTGTGGTTTCAGGGAAGCCCTCAGCCTCTTGGTTCTCCCTAAGACCTGGTTTTCTAGGTCTGCCATTGGGTATCATATCAGTGCTTACCTGTCTGAGGTGAGCTTCATGACAGTGCTGCCCTCTGTGGAGGAGGTGATGAAGGACATCCGCATTTGTGAACTGTGGAGGAAGCATGTGCTTGTGAGACACCATCAACACAGGCTCAAAATGAAACCAATGAAGCTCAGAAAAACAAGGCCCAAGGCAGCCAGTGAGGGGGTCTATGGAAATTTCTATACTTCCCACCACAATTATTCTGCTTTGGGACCTATATCCCAAACTTGGAAGTTGTCATAAACTTAGTGAAAAGTTTTTAGGCCTGTAAGATATGTGGCCTCCTTAGAATAGAATGCCAAGATGGCATCCTGCTCCATTCTTACACTCTTACATTCTTACAGCATTCCAAAAGACAGACAGACAGACAGACAGACACACACACACACACACACACACACACACAGAGGCATGTAAACAGTGCATCACAAGGAGATAGACACCTTCACATTATTGCATAAGAGGTTCCCCCTGTTCTCTCTTCTACTATAACATTCTTTGGACCTTCATTCCTTTCTCTCCTAACTCCTTCTGCACCTCCTTCTCCTGTCAAAGAAATTATTCTATTTCTTTGCAGCCATTTATATACATCCCTCCCTTTCCATCCTCTGGCCACTGTCTTCTGGTCTGTTAGTCCTCATTATCACTGAGATAAACTGGAACAATAAGTCCCTAGCTTAACTTCTTATTGCTCTTGGCTCTTGCTCTAATTTATTTTATCCATTATCATAAGACTTCTTTACCTGAAGCACAACCTCGATCATGTGAGACCTCTGCTCAAAAATCCTATACCCACCTAGTGCTCATAGCAGGAAATTTAAGCTTGTGGTCTGGCATTATGAGCCCCTATGTTGTTGGCTCTTAGCTGACTTGTCCAGCCTTATCTCCCAGTCTTCTGACCTACCCTGCAGCCAAACAGACCATTCCCATCAAAAGAAGCCTCTTTAATGGTTCCTGTTATCTTGTCTTTCCCTATCTTTCAAGGCCTAGTTCAAATTCTCAGATATTCTAGGTAGCTACCCTTGACTTTTTCCCTAGGAGTTCTTGATTTTTCCTTTATATTGCCATGCAAGACTTTATCCCTTTCTCTTGGCCTTCAGCATCATTTAACCAGGTTTTCAGTTACTGAGTTACTGGTCAGTCTGCTTTAACTTCCTCTCCAAGCCTGTAAAGTCCTCAGAAATAGACTGTTCCCCTTTAATGTGGACTGACTCTCCGGCAAGAGTCAGTGAAAGCTGCTAAGAATTAATGGAATCAGTGTGATTTTCCTTTTTCCCTTTTTCAGAACACTACCATGGGCTCTGTGCTCCTGGCCTGAGGGCTCTCATGCCCACTTAGTCTAAGCAGCTGTGTATCTGTCTGGCAGAGGAAAATACCCTGGAGCATGGAGAAGCCTTACTTTGGAAACTTCTTCACCAGTTCATCAACAGATTCATAAATGTCATTCCAATTGTTGTTCGCATGGTCTGACCTGAAAACAAAGACTTGAGTCAGAGAGATGAGAGACAATCATCAGGTGAGCAGTTTCTGTCCCCACCTCCCCCAGTCTCTTTAGCAAGCTCCTCTGCATTGCACATAACTGAAGCCTGCCATATACCCACCACCCTGATGGTGATTTTCATCAGTGTGAATGGTGGGGAGGTTGAATAACCAGGCCTGTGTCCTTGGAACCAAGTGACTTCCAGGGACGAAGGACTTTGGGTAGCAAACCAGGATGGTTGGTTTGGTCATGGTAGGGAGACAAGAAATGAAGGAGGATGCATTCGTTGGGAAACACATTCTGATTTTGATATGTTGGCTCTCGGTCCCCCACTTCCTTTTGGAATAACCATTAGCACTGTCTACTCTTCTTCTCCTCTTAAGTGTAGTGGGATTCAAGACAGGGTTTTCTTGCACCAAATTCCACCATACGCCTCTTGGAAGCAACAGATCTGGCTCAGGGAGTGACCCAAGCTGGTCCTGTAATCCTCTGATGGACTCTGGATTCTGGGTATCAGACTATTCTAATATACCTCCTTAGGTTGGGGATCCATTTGTAAGCCTACGTCTGACCTGCCACCCATTCCTCATGAGACACACACAGATTCTATTCATGCTTTCATGTTTTCCAGCACTCACAGAGTAGGAAAAGACATTCCCAACAGGAGCGTGCACCTCAGTCAAGGGAGGATATGCTACTCAGACTATTTTACTTCCCTTCATCCTTCAAAGCTGAGCCACACTAGACATGGAAGGCCTATTACAGCACCACTGCAAGGGGAGAGATAGGAATAGACCTGGGACACTGATCTTCTGTTGCCATCATGCTCTGACCAGCAGGAAAAGCCACTCCCTCTTCTTATTTTCAGTTTCTCACACATAGGCTCCCACTTTAGTTCCTTATTGGTGAAGATGCTCAAGGGGGTCGGAGCCTTATGATATCCCCTTCTCTCTATGCAGGAACCCCTTAAATGTGTCCTATCACCTCAGGGTTCAATGATCTCTGAAATCCAACATCTCTATAGTTCTGTACTATTCCAGGTTATGATTGACAAATGTGAGGTTCACTAAGAGTCTTGGTCAAGATCCTATGGATGTTAAGGGGTAAAACAGTCTGATGCCTTGGCCTGGACTCTTTTTCTGGATCTATGACAGTTCATGTCTTTCCTATGTCATATGAATTTGAGGAACCCACGAGGAGGCCCTTCTTTCCTCCAATGATAAATTTGTCAATAAACATCCTAAGTATCATATTTATATGTGTGATACTCCTATTCAAGAGCATCTTTCTCTTATCATTTTTACTCCTTCCTCTAAGTCTCATCTAAAACTATCAACAGATGGTCAGGAAACTAAGAATAGATGATTCTAACTATGTCAGGATGACCATTCATGGAGCACTATTTATGAAGCACTTTATTTGCATGATTTCCAATTTCAAATCAATCCAATGATATTAGCACTATTCCCATGTTACAGATGGAGAAAAACAGGCTCTCACAGGTCAAGGAATCTGGCACAATTTCCATGGATATTATGGATATGAACCAAGATCTAGCTGCAAAGCCCATGCTCTACCTATTGGACTTGGGAGATTGGGGTGACACTGCTATGCCATTAATTGCTGGGAGCATAGCAATAGACTCTGACAACTTACCCACAATTCAGACTTTCTCATGGAAGCTCCATGATAAAATACAACGAAGGCAAGTCCTTTCCTAACTAATGGTAATTCTTTCCACTTTCCTTCGCACCACTACTCTTCTCTGTTCTCCCCCAGAGTTAAGAGAATCTTCCAAAGAAGATTCACAGGGTAAGAGTCCTCAACCCATCTACCAGCCCTGGGAAAGCTTCTAGTTTGTGATGATTTTGAAAGAAGGTCTAGCCTCTAGAACACAGAAGAATGTGAGTGCTCTTGTGTAGTGGGAAAACCCACAAGGATATAAGTTCTAGTAGAGGCAGTATGGAACAAAGCGACCATGTGGAGTTCCAGCACACAGAGTTCCAATCATGTTTCAGCACCCACACTTAAATGAGAATGGAGAGATGGGGATCACCAGACATTTGAGGGCATCTCTACTGTTGAAGCTTGAGTCCAAAATATCTTAGTGATATTACTACTCTGGGGGAATGGAAAGGGTGGGGAAGATTCATGTAGGAGAGCTAAACTATAAGAAAACTAAATTCTCTTCTTTCCTAGTCAGAAGTCAATAGAGAATTAGTAAACCTCAAACAGCAAGAAACAATAACAATACTAGCATGTTTTTTGAAATTAAATTATATTTCTAATTAAAATTAGAAAAATCTGGAAAATTTGTAATGGCTGCTTCTGGGAAATGGGATCAAATGTGGGGAAGAGAGGCACAGGAGCTTCAAGTTTTTGTTGTTAAGTTTGCAGTGTGTTTGGTTTTAAATTTATGTTCAAGCATTTTTTGACAAATGAAAAAAAATAAAAGTACATAGCATGGAGGATGTCAGCAAAAAGGCAGATTCTGAAACTCCAAGCCTTCATTCCCCAATAATAACATTCTAGAAAACCAACCAAAAGCTTTCTTCACCAGCTTTCCACTCTGTAGGAGCTCTAGAAAACAATCAAAGGTTTATAGCAATAAAGAAAATGCCCAATCAAGAAATAGCCATCTTCAAAATGAGAGGAAAGATTTATGGCATTTTTAATCATCCTTCCTACACTTTCTTTCTAGCCTGGTGGCAGTTTTGGCCTTGATCTGTAGCCCAGTTCCAAGTTCTTGAACCAGAGGGAGCAGTATGGGCCTTACTTACAAATTACTGTGTACCTCTCTACTAACCTGGCTGGGTCAATCTGATCCCTGGTGGGGGCCAATTAGAATGCACAAAAGCAGGTGTGGACACTGGTACATTTAAAAGGCCACACCCATATCCAGTCAGAAGCATGCTTAGAAAAGTCCTGAAAAAAACCTTAAGCTTTCACTTTGGGCTGATTTCTAGGTTCTGAGCAAGCCTAACTAAGTGGTAAAGGAATGCCCACCAAAGAACCATTTGCAGACACTGGCTGATGTGTTTGTTCTCTGTGTTTTGTTTTTAATTTTTGTGCTGTTTTATGTTTGTTCTAGCTCCTGGCACTCAAAGAAATCTCTGTCAAAACCTTAGCTGACTATAAGCTAACGGAACAAACACTCCAGTAATCACATGCAACAAGGATATTCTTACATTCTTTACAAAAAATGTTTGGAAACCTCACAAAAGAAATCAAAATTTACACACTTCTACCATAGATAACAAAAGCAAAAGCAACTTAGTATCCATGGGGAATTCTGATTTCCAGAGTACCACATTAAAAAAATAAAACACCCATTTTTCAACAAAAATCAATCACAAAACATACAAAGAAACAGGAGAACATGGCTTATTCAAAGGAACTAGATATAAATTTATAGAAACCATCCCTGAGGAAGCCAAGGCATCAGACGTAGTAGACAAAGGCAAAGGCTCAAAGCAACTATCTTAAATATGCTCAGAGGTAAGGGGAAAATATGGACTAAGAAATCAAGGAAATCAGGACAATGATATATGAACAAAACAAGAATATCAACAAAAAATTATTAAAAAACACAAATCTGAAAAAATTGAAATTGAAAACACAAATTGAAAAATTTTTAGAGTGGTTCAATAGCAGATTTGAGCATACACAGCAAAAAATCAGGGAAGCTGAGGATAGGACAATTGAAAATTTCAAGTGTCAGGAGTAGAAAAAAAAAGAATGAAGAAAAGTGATCAGCATCTTTGGAATCTATGTGAAACCATGAAGCAGACCAACATCCCCATTGTGGGAATCCTAGAAAGAAATAAGAAAAAAGAACATAAAGAGTATTTGAAGAAATAACAGCAAAAAAATGTCCAAAATTGAATATTATTCAGCCATAAAAATGACTGAAATCTTGCCATTTGCAACAAAATGGACGGATCTAGTGTATAAATGCTAAGTGAAATAAATCAGTCAGAGAAAGACGAATATCATACGATTCCACTCATATGTGGAATTTAAGAAACATAATAAACAAGCAAAGAAAACAAAGGAAAATATGAGTCAAACCAAAAAAACAGCCTCTTAACTACAGAGAATAAACAGATGGTTTTCAGAGGGGAGGTGGGTGAGGGATGGGTGAAATAGGTGAAGGGCATTAAGAACACACTTGATGAGCACTGAATGAACTATAGAACTGTTGAATTATTATATTGTACACTAGCAGTGCAACTAATATAACACTATATGTTAACTATACTAGAATTAATTTTTTAAGTCCACGATTAGATGAAATACATAAATCAACCTATCCAAAAACCTCAATGAACTTCAACTGTGATAAACTAAAAAGGCCCACTCTAAGACACTTATAATAAAACTACTGAAAGGCAAAGACAACAAAAGAATCTTAAGCAGGAAGACTTGTAACATGCAGGTAGTCCTCAGTAAGATTATTTTTCATCAGAAATCTTGGAGGCCAGAAGGTAGTAGAGAAAATATTTAAAGTGATGAAAGGAAAAAAATCAAATGAGAATGGCAAATTCAAAAAACTGTCTTTTGTAGGTGATGCAGAAATTTAGATATTCACAGATAAACAAAAGCTGAGGGAGTTCATTTCCATTGAACCTGCCCTAACATTAAATAAAGTTAAAAGAGTCATACAGATTAAAACAGATGGACACTAACCAATAACTTGAAGTTACATGAACATAAAAAGATACAGATTTAGCTTTCTGGTAAAAAATACAAGAGCAAATATAAAAGCTAGCATTATTGTAATCTTAGTTTATAACTGAACGTTTACTCTCTATAGAATTAAAAAGAAATGCATTAAAGTCATTAGAAATCTGTTATTGGGCACACAACGTGTAAAGATGTAATTTGTTACATTGATAACACAAAGGAGGGGTTGTAGCAGCTTAGGAGTAGAGTTTTTATATGTGATTAAAGTTAAGATGGAATTAATTATAATTAGACTGCTATCAATTTAGCATATTACAGTTAATGGTCATGTAATCATAGAGAAAATATCTATAATAGAATGCACAAAAGAAATGAGAAGGGAATAAAAACTTGATTATTTTATTTTGTAGTAATAAGTTTTGATTCCTTTCCCAGAAGCAGGCAAGTAAAGGAGAAAATAAGGAGCAAAAAGGCATAAGACAAACATAAAATAAATAGCAAAATGGCAGAAGTAAGTCCTTCCATATAGTAATTATTTTAAATGTAAATGGATTAAACTGTCCAGACAAAAGGGATAGATTGGTAGAACAGATGAAAGAAAGATCTAAGTATATGCTATTTATAAGAGACTCACTTTGGATGTAAAAACACAAATAGGTTGAAAGTGAAAGAATGCAAAGATATTCAAGGCAAACAGAAACCCAGAGAGAGCTGGGGTAACAATATAATACAAAATAGACATTAAATAAAAAACTGTTATAAATGGCAAAGGACACTATGTATTCAAAAAAGGGTCAAATAATCAAGAAATAAAATCAAGAATTATAAACAGATATGCACCAAACATTGGAGCCCAAAATTTATGAGGCTAACATTGACAGAATTTAAGAGGGAATTAGAAATCTCTACTATAAAGGTTGAAGACTTCAATACTCTACTTTCAATAATGGATAGAACACTAGACAAAATATAAGGAAACAAATAAGGGAACTGAGTATGTGAACAATACTATAAACCAGTTGTACCTAACAGATATGTAGAGGACACTCTTTGTGATAACAGCAAAATGCATTTTCCTCAAATGCTTATGAAATATTCTCCAAGATAAGAGAATATTACATGTTAGGCCACAGAACAAGTCTTCACAAATTTAAAATGATGTAAATAATTCAACAAAGAAATAGAAACCATAAAAATAAATCATACAGAAATCCTGGAGCTGAAGAATACAATGACTGCACTGAAGTATTCAATAGAGAATTTCAATAGCAGACTTGAAGAAGCAGAATAAACCATTAATGAACTAGAAGATAGGGCATTTGAAATTATCAGTCAGCGGAGCAAAAAAGAAAACAGAGTGAAAAAGAGTAAGGAAAGCCTACAGGGTTTATGAGAAATCAACAAAGGAAACAATATAGATATTATGGGAATACCAAAAGGAGAAGAAAAAGAGAAAGGGACAGAAAGTATATTTAAAGCAATAATGGTTGAAAGCTTCCCAAACATGGATTAAAAACAGAAATCCAGATTCAAGAGGTGCAATGCGCTCCAAATAGGTTAAGCCTAACAAGGGTTACACCAAGACACATTATATTTAATTTTAATAAGTCAAAGACAAAGAGAGACTTTTGGGAGTAGCAAGAGAAAAACACAGTCACATATAAGGGAATGTACCATAAAACTGTCAGAAGATGTCTCAACAGGAACTCTCCAGGTCAGGAGAGAACGAAATGGTACATTCAAAACAATGGAAGAAAAAAATTGTCAACCAGAATACTATACTGAACAGTTCTGTTTTTCAGAAATGAAGTAGAGATAAAGACTTTCCTGAATAACAACAAAAGAAGGTAAGAGAGTTCACCATTACTAGATTTGGCTTATAAGAAATGCTATAGGGAGTTCTTCAAGTAGAAATAAAAGAACGCTAATTAAAATAATAACAACAACATAGGTATAAAACACACTGATAATAGTAAATACATATTCAAAGTCACATTCTCTAATACATTAGTGGTTCATAATTCACTTACAAGTCTAATTTAAAAGTTAAAAAAACAGATATAATAAAATTATTCATAACCACAATAATTTGTTATTGGATACACAGTATAAAATGAATAAGTTGTAATATCAATAACGTAAAATGTGAGCAGAGGTAAAAGTATAAAGTTTAGTAATGGCAGCAAAGTTAAGCTGTTGTCAGCTTAATGTTATAAATATAAGATATTTTATGTAAGCCTCATCAAAACTACAAAAACAACAAAATACAGTGACCTTTGAACAACACAGGGTGTTAAGGGTGCTGACCCCCCAATGCAGTTGAAAATCTATGTTGTTAAAAAAAACACAAGCCCAAAATAGTATCACTTAGGTTAAGGTCCCAAGTCAGTAAACCAAGACAATATTTAACCTAACTCAGTTTCAACCCCCCATAAATGTAACCATTAACCAGTCACCATGAAGATTTCCTGGTCAGCATTGATAGCTCCTTTCTGTTCCCTTAGGAGTGAAATCTTGACTAAAACAATGAATTCTTTGCTAATAATTTCCCTTTTCCTACTTCTTTTCTACATTTATTTTTTAAATGTTTATTTATTTATTTTTGAGAGAGAGAGAGAGAGAAAACGAGTGTGTGTGTGTATGCATGTGTGCAAGTGGGGGAGGGGCAGAGAGAGTGGGAGAGAGAATCCCAAGCAGGCTCTGCACCATCAACATGGTCCCCAACATGGGGCTCAATCTCACCAACTGTGAGATCATGAGCTGACACAAAATCAACAGTTGGACTCAACCAACTGAGCCACCCAGGTGCCTCTCTACTCCCTTTCTACATTTAAAAACCTTTCCTTTTCTGTAGCCCTTTCCTTCTATAGCAAGTAGAGGTCTCCCCTCTACTTGCTAGATGGAGTACTGCCTGATTCATGATTTTTTAAAATAAATCCCAATTCGACTTTTAAAATTTATTTTGTTGAATTTTTGTTATTTAACAGCATAAAACATTTGACTCACCCAAAACTTAACTACTAATAGCCTACTGTTGACCAGAAGCCTGACTGATAACATAAACAGTTGATAAACACATATTATGTATTTATATGTATTATATACTGTATTCTTAAGATAACATAAGCTAGATAAAAGAAAATGTTGTTAAGAAAATCATAAGGAAGAGAAAATACAATTATAGTACCACACTGTATTTATTTAAAAATCCACATATAAGTGGATGTTTATACCTGTGTTGTTCAAGGGTCAACTGTAGTAGTCACACAAAAAATTATGATAAGAGTCAAAGCATACAGTTACAAAAAATCATCAAATCACAACAGAGACAAGATAAGAAGGAACAATGGATTTATCAAACAACCTGAAAACAATTAACAAATGGTAGTATAAATGAATTAAATTCTCTCATAAAAAGACACAGAATGGCTGAGTGGATAAAAAAATAAAACCAAAACCAATAATAACACAGACCGAATGATATGCTGCCTACAAGAGACTTACTTTAGTCTTATAAACACACATCCTGAGAGTAAAGGGATGATAAAAGATACTTCAAGCAAATGGTAACCAAAAGAAAAGAGTGGTAGCTATACTTACATCAGACAAAATAGACTTTAAGTTTAAAATGGCCAAAAGAGACAAAGAAGGTCATTATATAATGACAAAGGGGTTAATATATCAAGAAGATATAACAATTGTATATATTTATGCCTCCAACATCAGAATACCTAAATATATAAATGAAATGCTAATAGAAATAAAAGGGGAAATAAACATCACTACAATAATAGTTGGCCCAGGTCTTTAATACTCCATGCTCAACAATAGACATATCATCCAGACAAAGAACTAATAAGTAAACAACAACTTTTAATCACACTATAGGTCAAAAGGACCTAAATTAGATATATAGAATATTCCATCCATCCATAAGCAGCAGGATACAGGTTCCTCTCAAGCACACAAAGAACATTTTCTAGGATTGATCCCATATTAGGACACAAAATAAGTCTTAATACATTTAAGAACATTGAAATCATACCAAGAATCTTTTCTTACCACAATGGTATGAAACTAGTAATCAAACAGGAGTAAAACTGGAAAATTCACAAATGCATGGGAGTTAGACAAATACATCTGAACAACTAGTGGATCAAAGAAGAAACTAAAACGGAAAAAAAGTATCTCCAGACAAATGAAAATGGAAACACAGCATACCAAAACTTATGAAATGCAGCAAAAGCAGTTCTAAGAGGGAAGTTTACAGCAATAAACACAGGTATCAGGAAACAAAGAAAGATTTCAAATAAACCTAACTTTCAACTGAATGAATTAGAATAAGAAACAAGCTAAGCCCAGTTTAGTAAGAAAGGAAATAATAAAGAATAGAAATAAGTCAAAATAACAGGAAAAGAATAGAAAAGCTTAAGACTTGGTTCTTGGAAAAGATAAGCAAAATTGACAAACCTTTAGCTAGACTAACCAAGAGAAAAAAAAAAGAGAAGACTCAAATAAATAAAATTATAAGTGTAAGAGGAGAGATTACAACTGATACCACATAAATACAGAAGAACATATGAGACTACTATGAACAACTATATGCCAACAACTGGGCAATCAAGAAGAAATGGATAAATCCCTAGAAACATACAAACTACCAAGACTGAATCAAGAAAAAAGAAAAAACCTAAAGAGACTAGCAATGAGTAAGGAGATTGAATGAGTAATCAAAATCCTCCCAACAAGGAAAAACCCAAGAGTGGATGGCTTTACTAATGAACGTTACCAAACATTTAAAGAATTAATGTCGATCCTTCTCAACCTGTTCTAAAAATTGAAGTAAAAGGAACATTTTCTAAACTCATTTTACAAGGCCATTATTATCCTTATACCAAAGCCAGATAAGTACACTATTAGAAAAGAAAACTACAGACTAAATCTCTGATAAATAAATATATATACAAAAATCTCAACATAATACTAACAAACCAAATTCAGCAACACATTAATAAGATGATACACCATGACTCAGTGGGATTCATCCCTTGGGTGCAAGGATAGTTCAACATATGCAAATCAATAAGTGGGATACATTTCATTTGTAGAATGAAAGATAAAAATTATACAATCATTTCAATAGAAGCAGAAGAAGCATTTGACAAAATTGAACGTCCATTTATGATAAAAAAAAAACTCAAGAAATTAGGTTTATAGAAAGAACACACCTAACATAATATAGGCCACGTATGAGAGCCCACAAGTAACATCATACTCAGTGGTGAAAGTGTGAAAGAACTTCTTCTAAAATAAGGAAAAAGACAAAGATGTTTACTTCCACTAATTCTATTCAGCACAGTACTGGATGTTGTAGCCAGGCAAGAGAAAGAAATAAAAGGTATCAGAATTAAACGAGGAGAAATGAAATTGGCTCTATTTGCAGATGACATATTTTATATATAGAAAATCTTAAAGACTACACACACACACACACACACACACACTGAGATCTAATCAACAAATTCAGCAAATTGGCAGGATACAAAATTAACATACAAAAACCAGAAGCATTTCTATATATTAGCAATAAATTATCTGAAAAAGAAATAAGGAAAACAGTCTTACTTACAATAGCATAAACAATAAAATATTTATGAATAAATTTAACAGAGGTGAAAGATTTTACACTGCAAATTAGAAGATATCGATGAAAGAAATTGAAAAAAACCACAAATAAATGGAAACAAATCCTGTGCATTGAATGGAAGAATTTATATCGTTAAAATATCCGAACAACCCAAAGCCTTCTAAAATTCAATGCAATCCTTATCGAGATTCCAACAGCATTTTTCACATATACTGAAAAAACAATTCTAAACTATGTCTGGAACCACAAAAGACCCCAAATGGCCAAAGCAATCCTGAGAAAGAAACTAAAGCTGGGGGCATCATAGTTCCTGATTTCAAACTATATTACAAAGCTATCGTAGTTAAAAAACAGCAGGATACTGGCATAAAACAGACACAGTGACCAATGAGATAAAATTCAGAATCTACAAAATAAACCCACGCATATATGGTTAATTGATATCCAACAAGGAAGTCAAGAATATTCAATGGAGGAAAGACTATCTTTTTAGTAAATGGTTCAGGAAAAATTAGACATTCTAAATCAAAAGAATGAAACTAGACCCACATATCACTCACAAAAATCAACTCGAAATGGAGTAAAGACTGAAATGTAAGCTTTAAAAAATAAAATTTCTAGAAGAAAACATAGGAAAATCATTTCTTGACTTCAGTCTTGGGAATAATATTTTAGTTACAACACCTAAAGACAAGCATCAAAGGCAAAAATAAACAGGTGGGACAACATCAAAATAAAAAGGCTTTGCACAGAAAAAAGATCAGCAAAATGAAAAGACAACCTACACAATGGGAGAAAATATTTGCAAATGATATTCTGCTAAATGGTTAATATCCAAAATATATAAGAAACTCATACAAGTCAATAACAAAAAAACAAATAACCCAATTTAAAAAATGGGTATAGAACCTAGAGAGACATTTTTTCCCAAAGATATTCACAGGTCCAAGAGTTACAATAATTAAAAACCCAATTTTCAACAAAGAAAAGTCATAAAACATACAGAGAAACAGCAGAACACTGCTCATTCAAAGGATCTAAATAAATTTACAGAAATCATCCCCAAGAAAGTCAAGGCATTACACTTACTAGACAAAGACTTAAAACAACTATTTAAAATAAGCTGGGAGGCAAAAATAAAATAATCCAATTTAAAAATGGGTTAAAACACCTTGAGACATTTTTCCAAAGAAGATATTCAAATGGCCAAGAGAGTAACAGGATAAGGTGCTCAGCATCACTACTAATCAGGGAAATTCAAATCAAAACCACAATGAGATATCACCTTACATCTGTTAAAATGGCTATCATCAGAAAGACCAGAGATAACAAATGTGAATGAGGAAGTGAAGAAAATCTCCCTGATATAAAACAGCAAACTGAAGATAATGTAGTTAGAAGGTGGGTCAGCCCTTTGATATCATTCAGACTGGAATCCAGTTCTTTGAGTAATAAAACCAACTATATTCATCTTATAAATTAAATCTTTATAAGAACAGAAAAGTTCTACATAAGTGATTCAAAGCCCACTTAGTTTTTAATTTTTTACCAATCCTAAGACAGTAGAATGCTGAACACTAGTTAACAATTCCAGGAGAGAACGCTAACACTTTTGATCAGTGCATCATGGTATTGGAGTCACCAAGGAAAACACAACAATCTAGCACTGGATGGTACGGTGCTTTGCTGACATAAAGAGACAGAACAAGATCAACTTCACTAGTGAGCATTGGACCCCCTGCCCAGTGGGCCCCTCCTGGTGGCTTAGGCCGGGCAATTGGCCTGAGCACGCCTCTCCTGCAACCGTGGAAGGAAACTTGTCCCTTTCCACAGAAGACAGGTATAACAATGGATTGGTCAGTTACCATATGAAGCAAATTCTTTAAGCAGAGACAAAAGAATATTCAGAAAGTTAAATAAGGAGCAATGTCCTCACTCAAGGTGATAAGCCTGACACAGGCTGTAGGAGCTCTTTATCTCTTTGCAGAAACATGTTCCAGGCTCAAGGCTCAAGGCTTATTCTTATGTGGCTGAATGCACATGAGACTACACACCTGAGAATGCCTTTTCCAAACGATTTCCAAACAAGATAAAATATGGAAACGCCAATCATTCAACATAGGATTAGATCCACTGGGCTTCTTATTACAGAGGAATTAAAGCTATTTGGGTTTGTTAGTAAGCACGTCTTATGCCACAATGAAAAATTTACTATGAGGAAGAGTATACATACTTATAGAATTTATGAAATTTTTTCACAAACTTGCCAATCTATAGATTGCTGGTATAACAGTGGCTCACCTTTTAGTTTTCACTAGAAATTAAAGGACTAAAAATTTGAATCAACATAGGCAATTAAAACTTCGAGAAACAATAAGAGAAATGACTCTATATAAGGAGAACAGAATGTATTTTTGGTACGAAAAGGTATGAGGTATGAAAATGAACTTTTGTTAAGGGAAAAGAGTAATTTTGTTCTAAAAGAATGGTCATTTTGGAATGAAGAAGAGGAAGAGAAGATTAAAACAAATGGAAGTAGAAAGCAGAAAGTGAGAGAAACATCTTACTTGGTCAAGCTGGTGAGAAATAAATGGTTTTATTTAAATATTTTAAAATATTAAAAAAATAAGCTTTAATATCAATAGTATACCTATGCAAAATTAAAATGGAATTCTCTTTCTTTTTTTTAAAATTTTTAATGTTTTTTTAATTTATTTTTGAGAGACAGAGAGAGATAGCGCGAGCAGGGGAGGGTCAGAGAGAGAGGGAGACACAGAATCTGAAGCAGGCTCCAGGCTCTGAGCCAGCTGTCAGCACAGAGCCCCACGCGGGACTCGAACCCACGAACCGTGAGATCATGACCTGAGCCGAAGCCGGATGCTTAACCGACTGAGCCACTCAGGTGCCCCATCTCTTTCATTTTCTGAACAGAAAAAGTTTTCTTAAACTTTGGTGTGCTCTTTTAAAAATTTATTTATTTATTTTGAGAGAGAGCATGAGTAGGGGAGGGACAAAGAGAGAGAGAGAGAGAGAGAGAGAGAGAGAGAGAGAGAGAGAGAGAATCCCAAGCAAGTTCCTCACTGTCAGTGCAGAGCCCAACATGGGACTTGATCTCATGAACTGTGAATTCAAGACCTGAGCCAAAATCAAGAGTGAGACGCTTAACCAACTTAGTGACCCAGGCACCCCTCTTGGTGTGCTCTTAATAAGAGACTACAAAAGGTTGTTCTGTACCCTTGTATAATCTATCTTTAAGGCAAATATATTGTGTCTTACCAAAATAATTTCTTGTACTTCTGCCGTCATTATCAGATCTTTGATTACTTGGGGGAACTGAGTCTCCTCTATTAAAAGCGCTAAGATTTTTTTTTTACAAGATCTAAGGTTTTTTACAACTATGTAACTTTTTATGTTTGCCTTATAAGTCTTTATCACTTTAGTTGGATAGATAACCCAGATCACACTGAATCAAATGTTCAAACCTTTTGCTATTTCTCATAAACTTCCCATAATGAAATTCTACATGAAGTCTTTTTGATTTCGAATTAACTTCGAGATATTTAAGAGGGTCCTTGCAACATCTCAAAAGCTTTTTTCTCTCTCTTTATAAAAGAGACATGTTAGACAATTAGGCTAATTTAACATGTAAAATCACATGGGAAGCATTGTCAAATAATAAGTGATGCCAAACATTCCTTAGGTTATACTTGTATGGATATATGTTATTGATATGAATTCCAGAAATTGTATGAAATTCCTAGAACTGTGTTATGTCTTGGCATAATATTATCAATCATAATTCTAATATTTATCTTAAAATTTATGTCAGAAAAAAATAAAATTTCCTTGTCAATTTCACTGTAATGGGCTCTCATAAGATCTTTAACATTGGCCACTTTAAAGTTTTCTGACATTTACAGTTATTGGTTTACTCTAATGCTTTTGCAAAAGTGCTTCCTCTTCAAAGAGATTCATAAAAGGGACTGACAAGTACAGATTTCTGATAACTTTAATGTCATATCTTGAGCTGGTCATACCATAAGAATTTTTTTGAACTCTAGTGGAGAAACTGATAGATTCATAAAACTATTAACAAGAATTAACTACATGGAGCACCTGGGTGACTCACTTGGTTGAGCATCTGACTCTTGGTTTTGGCTTGGGTCATGATCCCAGGGTCGTGGGGTCAAGCCCTGCATAGGCTTAGCATGGAGCCTGCTTGGAATTCTCTCTTTCCCTCTGTTCCTCTCCCTGTGTCCCTCTCCCCTGCTTGTACACATTCTCTCTCTCTCTCTCTCTCTCTCTCTCTCTTTCTCTCTCTCTCTCAAATAATTTTAAAAAAGAATTAACTACATGGGATTGAAATAACTGATGAAGATGATTATAATTTTTTATGACTTTGAAGCATAGTTGTTTCTTCTATATTTTGTTTTCCAGATTTAAGAGGTCCCTTTTCTCCTTTCTTTTAACCTATTTATAAGCTACAGAAATTTGGTAAAGCAAATTTTTTAAAACAAAAATGGAATACTGCTGATTTTTGTACAACATTGGCGTTAGGGGTGCCAACACTCTGCACAGTTGAAAATTCACATATAACTTTTGCCTCCTCTCAAAACTCAACAACTGTGCTTTACATTGTGATTTAAAAGTATAGAAGTTACCAAATGACTAGAAGTGAAGGGAAGGTGGAGCAAATGTGCAGGGAAGGCTGGAACAGCAGAGTTCTGGTCTGTTCCTGGCACACTCCTCACTCCAGTACCTATGTGAAGCTCGTATCATTGAGGTCTTGAACTGAGAGGCACAAAGAAACCAGTTCTGCCAAGGGATTCTTGCCGAAGTGGTTGGTCCAGTCAATGGTCAGAGTTGGCCAAGGACCACAGAATAGGAGCTCTTGGATCGGGAATCTGGAAGAACACCAGGGGCAGGATGGCACCAAGCAGAAGCAGCCTGGGCCTCAGAGCAGACAGCAGGAGGGGCGCTGTCCACGGTGCTGAAAGTTCTCTGAGGCAGGTAACTAACAGCACCAGGGAACTGGAGGCTCACTGCTTGCCAGAATTTCCTATAAGTAGAAACTGTACTAGACTAACCACATAAAAGGGGTCAGGTGGAGCAAGTGACCTAGAGAGATGGTTAAAGGTACTCTGTCTTCTCCTAAACTCTGCTGGGAAAGAGAATTCCCATATTCCTGGGTAGAAAAGCAAAGAGTGGGTGTCACTCCAGGATCTAGCTTTGCTAACTTTGGGGAGAGATGAGATGTGTAGTGCCCTTCCTACTAATGTCCTGCATTTATAAAAAAAATCCATGTGTAAGTGGATCCATGCAGTTCAAACCCCTTTTGTTCAAAGGTCAACTGTATTTCTCTTTTTCTCTCTATCTGATCCCTCTAGTATCTGGAAATTCTTGAGTATTCTTACTTTACATGACAATATAGATATTTGTATAAGTTCAGTGAAAATCCGTTCTTATTACAGGACAAAATGGGGCAACTGCTTAGTTTGACTTTTTTGACTAATAAAGCTTTTAAAAATTGAATCTAAGTCATTTTCAATTTTAAGAAAACAACATGGACTGTATAAAGACAATAAATCCCCTTTAGACATCACCAAAGCTTTAACTGGAATATCATATTTGAGAGTATACACAAACCCACTATTCTTGCTGCACTTATGAAAATAGCCAGACCCAGTTTAATAAGACTAGACATGTTTTGCAAACAAATTAGTCTTACTATGATTGTTTTTGGTAGAAATTGGGGTAATTGTAGAGATGAAAAATATTTTCAGTAGAAACTACAACACATCCTAATGGATATCAGATTCTAAACCTGTTCATTGTCTTTGAGGCATTGTTATTTATTTGTAAACCGGAATGGATCCTAAAATATTCTACTTTTCTCCAATATCTGTCTACAACTCTCCAAACTAATGATTCCAACTTTCTTTCACCCTTCTGATTTGGAATTACTAAGAACAAAAACTGCCCTTTCCCCAAAGCCCTGCAACTTTGGATAACTTGATATAAACTTTACAGAAATCAACACAATGGCTCATTTACAGAAAACCATTGTGTCTGCTGCTGTGTGGACCACTCAGAACAGTCACTTGAACACCCAATAGCATCACCAGAGACAAGTAAATTACACAAGATGCTTTGAATCCACATCTAGAAGACTGATGTCTGGAAGTCTTCTCAATTGGCTGCTGTCTGGACTCAGAACCTGATGCACAGTCTGCCCCAATCATCAACTGTTTTCTTGTTTTCACTGAAATATCTCTTGTTAAAAACCTGATTGCTCACATGGTATAGGTCTAACTTTGGGAGCCCATCTACAACACAACCTCCTGAAATGAGACATCACTGTTTAACTGAATTGACCTATTCTCAAGACTGAGGGATGGATTCAATGAGATGAAACAAGCTACCAATTCAACTTCTAGAAAATACTTGGGGAAATTTCAAAAGGAGGTAGATAATAGGTAGCAAATTATGCTACCCCAAAGTATCCCTCTTTGTTTTAAGGATTATTTCAAGCTGATAAGGTGGATTTAGGTAATAGAATTGCTTTAGATTACCTGTTGGCTAACAAGAAGGAGTCTATGTCATAGCAATTACTTCCTGCTATACCTGGTTCAACACCTCTGGTATTGTAGACATTGAAATATAAGAAATTGACAAACAAGCCACTTAGCTAAACAGGTTGATGTCTCTTCTGGTATATTCTTTGATTTATCTGATACCAACTGGTTTGGTTCATGTGTACCCTGGCTAAGGAATATTCTTCAGTCTCTTGCTATTATCCTCCTGATAGTCAGCATGGTAGTCTCCATGGTGTGCTGTATTCTCTCAAAGGTCTTAAATATGTGTCCACAACCATCAACAGTACATCAGATGGTCTCACTGCACTTGGAGAAACAGGAAAAAAATGAACAGATGAATAGCAAAAACAAACAATTCTTCCAATGTATCTGACATCATTACCTACAAGTTTCATGACAAGACAAGAACAACTTAACCCTAATGGTAACTAAAAGTGGCACTAATACTAAATTGTTGGTCAGGCTGTTGGAGAAGCCTCCTTTCCTTATCTATAAAATAGAGATAATAACATTTACCTATAGTTGTGAGGAAAATGCAGTGATGAAGCTGTTTTCCTACCTTACTCTTGCCCCCAGTCTGGGACCACACATTGCCTCCCGCATCCAATCTGTCTGGATTCCTGTGACCTCTAGTTTCAAATCAGATGCGGAACTTGGCCACTCATCATTACTGCCCCTACCCTATTGGTCTATGCCACTATCATGTCACCTGTGGACCTCTGTGCCAGCCCCTCACTGGTCTCTGCCTTTGTGCTCAACTGTGATCTGCTTAGAACTAGTTCCAATCACACACCTCCTCTGCTCAAAAACACTGCCCCCTGCCTGAACCTCCTCACAATCCTGTCTGTCAGCTCTGACTTTCCTGACCACCGCTTTAGAATGGTACCTTTTCATACCCCCACCTTAGATCCTCTTTGGGAGAGAAGAGAGGAGACCAACCCCTATTATCTAATGTTTTGCAGCAAACTAGCTTAATTGACATTGAGAAAACACTGGACTCTCTAGACTCTGTTGCATCACCCTAAAATAGGAAAATAGATCCTGTTCCTCTAAGCAGGAGGAGAGCAAAGTGGTCAGCACATTGCCTGGCACACAGTAAGTGCTCAGTTAATATTTTTTCACATGTCCTACCTGTGCAAAGAGTCCTTCTTATCTATTGCAGGGTTAAACTGTGCCCACATTGGACCTAATGGCAGAAATACGAATTGGCAGGAGCACTGTAACAGCATGGAACCTGAGGGGGCCCTTTGGACTCATGACCATTCTCTGCAAAGACTGACCCAGAGAGGCTTTCATTCCCTTACAATGCTCATCTGTCCCCCAACCCCAATGCCCAAGAGAGAAATCACCATCCCTCTGGGCTGTGCCAAGTATCAATGAGGCATATCTTGCTCAGGACAACTAAGAAGTCCCTACAGGGGACAGTGAAGAGGGACTTATTCAGTGGGCATGGTGGCTCCCAGTTCTGCTGGCTTTCCTTAAATGCTAGTGGGCTGGGTACACAACTCCCCAGTCATCAGCCTCCATGAAGAATAGAAGGAATCAGAGACAGTACAGCCTGAGATGCTGCCATCAGGACACACATGAAGCCTGAGTCTTGTCAGTCCCACCAGCCTCAGTGCTACTTCATCAAACTCTAGATCCCACCCTCTTTCCAGGAGATTGCAAAGGCAAATGCCTCCATACTCTACATGCGAGGGTGCTCCCCACCCCCCAACCCCACAATGATTATGAGGATGACAAAAGTAAATGGGCTCTGGAAACCAAAAAGTGCTTTAACACTATATTGACAGTCATGCTACTGTTACCACTGAATCAGTAAAGTTTATTCTCAACCCACCAGAGGAGTTGAAAATGGAACCAAGGCAACCTCTCCAATCTCTCCAAGCATGAAGATCCGCCCCCTTTCCACTGAAGACCATAAGATGCACATCCCAGTTTCCTAAGACAAAACTTGATCACACCAAACTGTTCTGAAAGTGCACACAAACTGTAACATGGTCTCCAAGTGGTTGAAGAAAAAGCAAAACACTTAGCAGCAGGAGAGCAAAGAACTTTCTAATCAGGGACACTATGAGAATGCCTAACAAAAGCAACATGGCAATCTCTGTGGCCCTGTAAAAATAGAAATCATTTGGGTAAAAAACAAAACAAACAACAACCAAAACCCACAGAGAGCTTCTAACAACTGCTGAGAAGGAGCTCCTAGCCATCACCTGCCTCTCCAGCTATTTAAGGGGCATTCAGGCCACAGATCCAGGCCATGCTGGTGGGGGGACTGAGAGCCATGCAGAAACTCTATGGTGGCTCTTTTTCCTCTCCAAAAGGAGATGTCCCAGGGAACAAATTCTTGGGGAATTTCTTTGGCCTCAGGAACAAGGGGATTTCAGGGGTCTTATCTTGGGTCTGATTAAGACTGTTCCCACTTCCACTTTCTCAGAAGCTGGGGTCTAATTGAACCCTTTCACCAGCAGTAACCCTGAGAGGTGCCCTGAAGAACACCCAGGATGGGAGGGCTGCTCACGTGTCGAGGATCAAGTAGAGATCAAAGACATCCTTGCAGGTTTCCACCTCCTGTAACCTGGTCTTGTAGTGTTTGGTGCTCTGGTGGAAGGATCTCCAGGCTGGGAGGCGGTACAGGAAGTTCCCTGTGCTCAGCAATGGAGGTGGCAGCAACAAGAGCAGGAGCAGGGAGAGTGCAGTGCCTGGCATCCAGAGGCTGCTGCTCCCCATTTTCTTAGCTGCCCCTGAGGCCCCACTCTCTCTTGGGGTAGGGGTGCGATCAGTGCTGGCCATGCCCAGCCACCACAGGCCTCTGCTTCATCCACTGTCTCCCCTTCAACCCTATGTCCTGGGGCCTTATTCCCTCCAGCCCTTTCCCCAAGGTGCTCTTAGAACCTCCACCTGGTACCTGCCCTTTGGGCAGGAGAGGCAAGCATCTGGCTCTGGGGCAATGGCCCTACTACCTGAGTGGCCTTTCCCTGTCCCACAGAGGCAGAATTCCCTGTGATGTCCCTTATGATGGACAGGAAGGTTGACATGGTGACTTTATGACCTGCAGCTCTGCTCAGTGTCCTGCCTGTTGACAACCCTGGGCAGGAGTCATGGTATCTTTGGATGGGGGGTAAAATGAGGCTTCCATTTGTCTCTTACCCTAAACCCTCCCAGGTAGCCATTAATATCTCCAAGACTCTGACTTTTTGTAACTCAAAGAAGGCAGCTGAGGTGGTTGAGATGAGGACATCCCTGTGGGTGTCCAAGAGGTTGAGGAACTGGGAGACTAGAGTACAGTAATGAATGGTCATGGTGTGAACACTGAAGTCACCCATGGACATGGAAGAATCTAGAAGGTCTAGAAGGTCTGTGCAAACATTCCAAAGTTCTTTGTGAATAAGGGACATTCTGGCTATCTACTGCTGTGTAACAAACCACCCAAACGTAGTGACATACAAGAGAACCATTTTATATGCACACAGGTTCTGTGGATCAGAAATGCAGAGATGGCTGAATGGGGATGGCTTGCCTGTGCCCCATGGAAAAACATGGGCACCGACAACTCTTGAGTCAAAAGTGACTGCAAAAAGTCAGTATGCGATGTAAAAAGTATTTAGAAATTCCTTAACTGATTTGTTTTATTCATTTTTTGTATATACAAAAGAAGTGTGATATACACTAAAAATCCTTCTAAGTTTAAAATAGAGCTTTCAATATGTAGTACAAAAAAGTTTAAGTGATAAAAAGCTTTGTGTTGCAGTTTTGTTTTCTTTTTTGGAGTGGTATTTAAAACCATGGAATATCTTAAATGATATTTTGGAATTGATAGAATTGGTATGCATGTCATTAGCATATTAGCTTTTCCTTGTTTGATGCTTGGTATTGTCACATTTTTGCATACTTATCTATTGATTAGACATCTCATGGTGGTCTTAATTTGCATTTCCATACTTTCTGATGGTTTTCTGTTCAAGAGATTTTGGGCCATTCATTTTTCTTTGTTTGCGAAGTGCTTGTTCCTACCTGTATCCATTCTCTGATTCAGTTGTTCATGCTTTTCATATTGATTCTTTGGCATTCCTTATACATGTTGGATACTAATCCCTTATCAATTGTTGCAAATGTTTTCTTTTAGCTTGTGGCTTATTTTTCACTTTTAAGATTTGTAGGATTTTGTATCTGACTTAAGTAATTCTTCCCTCTTAAGGTGAGACACACTTTATCTTAAAAGTTTTAAAGATTTTATTTCACATTGAAATAAAATGGTAATTAATTAATAAGTGCAATTTGTGCTAGGGATCTTACTCCATGTTTTCCCATATATAGGTCTCAGCACTGCCCTTTTCTATTTGTTGACTATTCTATCTTTTTTTCAATGATTTGCACGTCACTTCTGATATGTTTCAAATCCCATATAGGTGTGGATGTGGTTCTGTGGTCTCTGTTCTATTCCTTTTATCCATCTGTTTGTTAGTATTTATAGTTTCAATACCACACTATCTTAGTATAGTAGGGATGATTGTGTTATTTTTCCTTTCTGTCCCTTACTCCTGTAAGGAAGGATGGTGCTCCCCTGCCACGTTCATAGCAGGCTTGGACTTGATTCCACCAATGAAATGTTAACATAAGTACATGTGCCACTTCTGGACAGAGTCCTTAGGAATGTAGGTATGATTCAGGTGAGCAACTGTGTTGTGCAATGCCCTTTTGGAAACTTGAGGTGGATATGTATATTTGGCAGAGTATGGAATATGAGTGGAAAATAAAGTTTGTGCTTTTAAGCTAATCAGATGTAGGGGGCTGTTCCCAAAAGATAACGCAGCTGAATCTGATACACACAGGGCATCGGTTACCTAATCTAACATACAGAGTTCTACAGCAAGCCTTTGCAGGGCAGGGTAAATCATCCACCTTGTTTTTCTTATGGCCACTTGTTCTTTCATGTAAATTTTAGAATCAGCTCACCAATTCTCCACTCCCTCCAAACACTCTTAATATTTTATTACAATAACATTAAATATATAGATACATTTGAAAGGATTTGAATCTGCTATCTAGCCTCCCCTATTGGTGAACATGGCAATGTCTCTATTTATTTCATCTTTTTCAATACCTTTCATATAAACTTTCCTATGACGATCTTAAAATGTTTTGCCAAGTGCCTTTCCTACACTGTATGTATACATATACACATGTATTTTATATATATACACACACACATTTGAATATATGTATATATACATATATTCATATGTATACATACATACATATATATGTATATTTACATAGATAAATATACATATATAGCTGCTATTGTAAATAACATTTTTAAAAATTAAGTTTTTAAACTGTTTATTGGTGTTGTGGACAAATGTATTAATTTATTGATTATTCAGCAATCAAAAAGAATGAAATCTTGCCATTGGCAACTATGTGGATGGAACTAGAAGGTATGCTAAGCGAAATTAGTCACTCAGAGAAAGACAAATATCATATGACTTCACTCATATGAGAACTTTAAGATACAAAACAGATGAACATAGGGGAAGAAAAGCAAAAATAATATAAAAACAGGGAGGGGGACAAAAACATAAGAGACTCTTGAATATGGAGAACAAACAGAGGGTTATGGGAAGGGTTGTGCGGGGGGATGGGCTAAATGGGTAGGGGCATTAAGGAATCTACTCTTAAAATCATTGTTGCACTAAATGCTAACTAAATTGGATGTAAGTTAAAAAAATTAATAAAAAATTTATTGATCATTCACCTAACTTGCTAAGCTCCTTTATTCTAAAATATATCTGTAGAGCTGTTTTGGTTTCTATAAAAAACAAAAAGCAAAAAGCACTGTGCTGGCTAGTTCTCCAATGACATGTTGACTAGAAGCTGTGATGGGGGCATTCTTGATTTTAAAAAGAATACTTCCACTACATCACCATTAATAATGATATTTATGGGAGGCTTTTGGTGGACATCGATCAGGAGGAGTTTCCCTACCCTTCTTGGTTTGCTACAAATCATGAATGAGTGCTGAATTTTATCTAAATCCTCTTTCTGCATACTTTGTGATGAATATAATTTTTTTCAGTAACTTATTAATATGATTGATTACATTAATGTGTATAAAACCAATTTTAATATTTTATAAATAAACCCAACTTGGACATGATAATTTTTGTAAACACTGCTGGATTGAATTTACTATTAGTTTAGCATTTTTTTAAATCTATGAACATGAGTGAGGCTGATCCATAATTTCCTCTTTTTGTGCTGTCCTTAACTTTTTTATATTAGGTAATAATAGCCTCAGAAAATGTGGTTGGGCTGTTTTTACTTTCTTTCCTCTTGGAAGTACTTTCAACATGATTGCAACAGTCTGCTCCGTGTATATTTGGTATAATATAATCTCTGCCTAGTGTTTTCTTTGTGAGAATTTTTTAAACTACTGATATCATTTATTTAATGTTTACTGAATATTATAGACTGAGTTGTGCCCCCTAACCTCACTTCGTATTATGAAGCTCTAACACGTAACATGACTGTATTCAGAGACAGGCCCTAAAAGGAGATGATTCAAGTTAAATGAGGTCAGAAGAATGTGGCCCTCATTTATAGGAACTTTTTTGTGGTACTTTGTTATGACAGCCTGAGCAGACTAACACATTGGATTATTTTGTGCTTGTATTTCTTTTACCAGTCATTTAGGTACCATATTTTTGTAGGAATTTGGATATTTATTTCCATATATGGGTATGAAGTTGTTCAAAATATGTTTGAGTTTTATATTTCAGCTCGATTTGTGGTTATAGTTTTTTAATTTCTAATATGACTTGTGTCTTTTCTTATTTTCTGCATTCACAACGCAGAGCATATTGCCCCAAGGGGGTGAAAATTAATCTCACAGTTTTTAATTATAAAGCACAGTACATAAAGAGGTATACAGTAAGTCCTTGGTACTAAAATTTCATGTGCGTCTATAAGGAAAAAAGTGAAAAAGCTCCTGGGGGGGAGGGAGGAGGTTATAATTAAAAACAAATGGGGAAGCACAGTTTTACAATCAATTTCATTAGAATATTATTTACATTAACAAACTTTTCAAATAACCTTTGGCTTTGTTTTACTATTTTACTTTTTTTTGGTATTTATTTTTTCCTCTGGTATATTCTCCCTTTCGTTTTCTTTGGGTTTAATTTTACTACTCTTTTTCACTATTTTAGGTCAGTTACTAACTCCTTTATTTTCATCATTTCCCCCCATAACATAACCATTCTGGGGCACAAATTTTCCTCTAAGCTTCTCCTTCACTAAGGCTATATAAATGCTCACATCAGGGATTTCGTATTCACCAAAATAAAAGTTTTGCATTGCAGGGCATCCCCCAAAGTTTTAATGTATATTCTGAATCAGCCTTCCCCACCTCACATTTAACATCATTTCATTCCTTTACAACCTTATTTGTGTAATAGATGCTCCAAAACCTGGGGGAAGGCACAGAGCCTGTCACCTTAAGTCCCTGCACCCTCTGCCTCACCAAGGGCATCCAGAACATTTACAGAATGACTGAAGTAAGGAAGGAGCAGGGACTCAGGGCTGGTTTCCCTTTCAGTCCCTCAATGTGCCTTCCTTGGTCTCATCTACTCTGCGCTCCCGTCTCTGTGCTTATGCAACGTGAACCGCACATCTGGCTGCCACTGCAACAATTCTGGTTACCTGAGACACTTCTCCCATCTCTTCTCACCTGTCACCACAGGTCATTCAAGCCCTGTCACGGCTGTCGCCCACTCAGAAACCATTCCCTCCCGCCTCCCCCCCTCCCCAACCCCACGCCCTTCTTTGGGGCCGAGTCCGTCCCACCCTCCGTGGGGAGTTGGGTTTCCTGCCACCTTTGTTTCCTGCGAGGTTGCAGAACTCACCATGCTCTGGCGCGGTGCTGCCATCTCACAGCTGAGGAGGCGGCGAGGCGGAGGGACAGCTCCACTGAAGTTTGCGAGATTCTCGGGGGCGCTGCGAAGACACCGTTTGCCCGGCTGCTCAGCGGGCCGGGTAACCACTGCCCCGACGTCAGGAGTACCCGACGCGGCGGGGCGCAGACCGCGCGCACTGACGTCCCGGCCGTAGCCTGGGGCCCCCCGACCCCAGCGAGAAGTCGTGGCGTTCGGGACGAGTGAGCAGCGGCTGGGGCAGCTCCGCCGTGGCCCAGGCGCCGCCTCCAAAGACACCGGTACTTTTGGCGCGGCGTGGCAGCCGGCGCCAGGACGCCCCCTCAGGCCCGCCGCTGCAGCCCAGGCCGAGGCACCTGGCCGCGGGCGGGGGTTCGCGGAGCCGAGCGCACCCGACATCCCTTCCGGACCCCTCGCGGCTAGTAGCGTCGACTCGCTGGCCCCTCCCGGAAGGGGCTGTGGGAGTGGCGTGCCCGGGGCCCCGCCCCGGAGGCGGGAGCAGTCCGGGTGGGCGGGGTCCGGCCGGCCCCCGGGGCTCGCGCGCCGGGTTCCCACGCGCGCGTGTTGCGCCGCTCGACCTGGAAGCGGCCGGGGTTGCCAGCGCGTCTCCAGCGCCCAGCGCCGCGGGAGAGCTGAGGTGAGACGCGTCGTCCTGCCCCCGGGACCGGCCGCGAGTGGACGTGGGGGGAGTGATTCATCCCATTTCTACTGGCCTCTCCCTGGGGCAGAATGCTCCGTCCTGCCCTTGACTGCCGGGTTCTTCCCTGCCCTCGGGCGCGCCTGCTTACTTCGTCTCGCCCTCCTTTTATTCTCTCCGTGCCCCCCAGTCCCTGCCTTCTGCCTCTGTCTTTTGTCTCCTTGCCTCTTCCTGTTTTTTCTGTCGTGTATCTATCTCACTTTTTCTTGTCCGCCTCTTCATTGCGTATTTCTCCTGTCCTACCCCTTCTTTTCTTCCTTCTCTCTCTCGGTGGTCCTTCCCTTTGCCCCCACCCCTCCGCGCCCCAAGAATTCTGCCTTTGATTTTCTTTTTCCTGGGTTGACTTTGGGGGCAGCAATTCTTTTCATTCATCCATCTTTCCATCCACCCAGCCTCTCATCCTGTTGTTGCTCCGTTCCTGTCAGCTAGGGCTTGTGCTGGGCACCAGAGTAATGGTGCATCTGTCCCAGATCCTTTCTCCCAACAGATTATATCCAAAGATTTGGTTACGTAACATAGTCAGTGTCTGTTTTTTGGGGGGGACCATAAATAATCTAGTTGTAAATACCTGAGTTTTTACGGAGAACTGGAAGAAAATACTTGGCTTTACAGACAAGGAATTGATTGAATCCTTTCTTGACACTTAGTAATAGGCACAGACAGCACACCAGGAAGCTAAAGCATGCGGAAACATTTAGGGGACATTAGGGTCCACACCATCCTTCTGGGGAAGTAGGGTAAGGACAGGTTGGTGGGGAGGGAAGGGGTAGAAATCAGAGCTCAGTTGTGGGAAGACAATAGGGAGTTCAGGGCTTTGGGTGTCAAAACGTTAGCTGAGAGTTAAAATATGAAATTAACTGTGTATTTCTAAAATATATACTTGTCAATGCCGCTGATGTGCAGAAATTAAATTACTGAATCAGATACTATGTTGAATCAGACAGGCATTTTATAGCAATTATTGTGGCATTTAAAATTAATGTTTTTGTGTACATTAGGTAGGACCACAGTTGAAAATATTTTAGTATCAAGGATTCTCAGACACATATTAAGTGAAGAAATCTAGAAAAGCAAATCTGATTCATTTTGGGAGAATAAAGTAGAAGTATTGTATGTTAAAGCAATGTTTTATTTCTTGTTAGCAATGTAATTTTGTCAGAGACATGATTTTATTATTTTATGATATTTTTAGGACATCTATAGAGCTGTATGTTCAAACACACATATACACATGTGATATATATGGTTGTAAAAAGAAAACTTGTTTATTTTTAAAGTTATTAATTACCACCTAACACTTGAAGCTTTTTTTAAATAAATAATTTAACCTTTTAAGTTTATGATTTTTAATGGTAATTCAGTTTATATGACTTTTCAGTTGCTATGGAAAAGAAATATGTCATTACATAAATCACACAAGAGGTAAAAATGAAATATGGAAGAGGATTGCACTGTGTTTATTGAAAGAATTTTTTCATTTCAATTTAAAATATGTTGGACAAATTCTTTTTTTAAATTTTTTTAATGTTTATTTATTTTGAGAGAGAGAGAGAGAGCGTGAGCAGGGGAGAGGCAGAGGGAGAGGGAGACAGAATTTGAAGCAGGCTCCAGGCTCTGAGCTGTCAGCATAGAGCCCGGCATGGGGCTCGAACTCACAAACCGTGAAATCATGACCTGAACGTTGGACGCTCGACCGACTGAGCCACCCAGGCGCCCCGTTAAATTCATAAGTATATGCATGGGACTTTGATTCAGGAAACTATTTTCTGCATTGAAGAGTCAAATTGTCTTTTAAGTCATTGTACCACTGACTTCCGATGTGTCAGACACTGGAGGGGTGGGGTGAAAGGGATGCTTCGCAAATGATTTAAAAACATCATGCCTGCTTTGCTTAGCAGATTTCTTTTTCAGAAACCCAGGAAGTGACAACTTTTCTTTAAAACAGAAAATTACAAAATAAAAAAAATGTTTTTCAAGGTTTTGTGTTGAGCTCCAATGCTTTTAAATTTCTTTTCCTTCTTTCAGAAGGCTGTGTCTCTCTTTTCTAGTAGATGATGCTATCATTGGCATTAGGTAGAATCTGGCTGAGCAGTTTGATGTACAAGCCATGGACTTTCCCTTGAAGGCTGCCACTGGAATTGGTCTACAGGGCCAAGTTGTGTTAGGACTCCGGTCCATCTCATTATGGCTCTGGTGTCTGGCTGCATCCTGGGAATCCTGCATTTGGTTTTGCTTGAACACAGTAAGCACTGCTGCTGAAGGGGTGTAGGCAGAGCTGGACATAGAGCCTGTGGGGGCTGGCTGGGAAGTCCTCCTCTCTCCCAGCTCCAAGGGCACTACTAGTCAGCCTCCAGGAAAGCCCGGATGCCTCTCCAGTTTTTAATTTTCTCAGGGTTCCAGAGCTAGGAGGATGCATGTGTGTTTCCCTTCTCAGGAAAACCCAGGACGTCAGAATCCATATGTAGAAGAGATGGATAGATAATTATCCTCTGGAACCTTCCTTAAGAGTCTGAGAAGCATCTCCAAAGTCTAGGGAAATTGAAGGATTAGAGCACAGGAGATGTTATCTGCTCCTGTTTTAGCTAAAAAGGAAGGCAGACACAGGAAGATACTAGCTAGTGATATAAGTGGTGTCACTGAATAAGATCCAGTTTCTGAGTGAGCTGCAGCTTGGAAGAGCTGGACACTGGCCAGCTGACACAGGCTGGAGAGTACCTTCAGAGATCTCAGGAAAATGAGGTTGCCCAGTTGTTTGCTAAAACCTCTTTCTTATGTGAATGAAGGGGAAAAGGACAAAAATGCCCAGGGCATTTGGTCACTCATTAAATACTATTGTACCCTGGTTCCGGGAAGCACACGAATAGAGGGGAGGCAGCCATGAGGTTGACTTTGACCCTTTGCACTAGTGTGATAATAATTGATAAATTGATGCTACCTAACATTTATTGAACCCGGCTCTTTAACACTTTAGATATATTAACCCATCTAATCTTTACAACCACCTGATGAAGTGGACCCCAAGATGATCCTTTTTAGAAAGGGTCCTTTTTTAGATGAGAAAATAGGCAGAGAGAGGATCAGCCCCTTGCCTATGGTCATAGGATTGGTAAGAGCAGAGTTGGGTTTGATACAGGCATCTGACGTGAGAGGCCATGCACTTAACCTCCATGTAATGTAAGGCTTCATGATTACATGGGGTGGGCCAGTCATAGCACAAACAGAAAAGTAATATGGAAGAATGTGGCCAGTGTTTCCTAGGTGAGAGAATGATTGAAGTCTGCACTCAGTGCCCTGGAAATGGGTAATAAACAATGACACATGAGCTTGTAACACTGTGCGGTTGGTGAGGCTTCATCTCCAAGTGGGTAGCCCTTCCTATGTTGGTCAGTGGAATCCTCACTAGGTGGCCCAGGAAGATTGAGAGCCTGAGGGAAAAGTATCCTCTATTCTTGATAGGATAGGGAAGGCTGGATGTGGTCACACTATATCAACTTAGAAAACTCAGATTCAGAAAGTTTCAACAATCATTACTTCATAATCCCACAATCTAAGAGCTCAGATGTGTTGGAAAGTATAGGACTAAGATCAGGTTCTCTCAATAGGAAGACACGGGGTGGCACTGAACAATGTGTGACTCAGAAGACTATCTTGCTGAGCTCAGACTGAAGAGATCCAAGGAGGACAAGAGAACCTTCTCAGGACATGCATAACAGAGTGAAGAGGACGAGTAAACAGTGTCTGGGTCGAGAGCCCAGAATGAACTGAGGCTATTGAGGACAGTGGAGGGACAGCAAAGGGCCCCTTAAGACTGCATGGGCACAAGGAGAACAAGGGCTGCATACATCCACTGGATCGTCTGGCTGAGAACCATCCTTTAGTTGCAAAGGGCATGGGTAGGCCCACGTAGGAAGAAGGGGCGAGGCAGCACCAAGGTGCTGTGCATGTGGTCTCCTGACCTGGAACTCACTGGCCAAGGCAAAATGTGACCCCAGAGGTGACATCATGCATCTGCACAGGTCATCTGAGAGCTGGATCACAGGGGAGGTGCATGGAGCTTGGAGCTGGATGAGACCCAGAGGCTGATGTTGACCCTGGGAAAGGGCCTGTGAGTCCTTCGACAAGAAGAGATGAGCATCAGGAGCTGGCACAGGCTCACTGGGGACAGGCCCCGTCAGGCGCATGTCACTTTTGGCTTTGAGAGGCTTCGATTTGGCAGTGTCACAGACAAAGTGGACCAGTTAGAGGGAGCCCCAGATAGAATTTTGTAGGACATTGTTTGCACTTGCCTGAGTGACCTTACCCCAGCAATGCTGATGTATGAGAGAGAGGTGACCCTCCGGGAGCTTGGTCATGCCAAATGTCCCCAGCCAGTTCAGTACCCTCGCCTTCTCCTTTTCTTCTTCTTCCTCCTCAATATTATTATTCTTTTATTTAAAAAATTTTTTAATGTTTATTTTTGAGTGAGAGAGAGAAAGACCCATGTGTGGGAGGGGCAGAGAGAGAGGGTCGAAGTGGGCTCGAGGCTCTGAGCTGCCAGCACAGAGTCTGACACAGGGCTTGAACCTATGAACTGTGAGATCGTGACCTAAGCTAAAGTCAGATGCTTAACCAACTGAGCCACCCCAATATTATCATCATCATCATCATCATCATCATCATCATGTCCTTTTATTTCTCCTTCTGTTGTTCTCATTATTATGATTAAGATTTGAATAATAAAATTGATGGAGCATGAAGAGGGATGTATATCTAACATAGCGATTGGCAGACTCCAGGCCCACATTGGTCTCAAGAAGCTGGAAGGCAGTGCTGCATTTAGCAAACGTGGCATTTGGCAGGAAACGAACGTACTTGGGCTGGATCATGCAGCTTCGCTCGTGTGGTTATGAAAATTCCATGCAATAAGGCGTATGAGCGTTTAGCATCTCTGTCACATATTCACTTTCAAAGTCAATAAACAGTTCTATTCTTACATCACAAAGCATCCCTGGTAGCAAATATTTCATCCTGCAGTAAGATTCCCATGTTCCAGATTTGAATGCTGAAAACAGAGTTGTCACATCTACGGCTCAGGGCACTCCAGACATTTCTGAAAACTGGGTCTACACAACTGTGGTTGGCAAAGCTGTGAAGACATCCTAGTAGAGCTGTCTGCAAAGGAATGTAGGGGTGCAGCAGGACCAGAAGGACAGCAGGGTGGGCTCCTGCCCAGGCTTGGGAAAAACATTGTATGGTTCTAAAATATAATCTGGAAGGCTGTCTGAGGCAGAGCTGGGTGGAAAAAGAGAGAAGGATTAGAGAGGGGATGTTTGTGTGTATGACTATTTCAGTGTGAGTGTATGTAAGTGTGTGACCATATGTGTGTATCTGTGTGTATCTGTGAGTATATGTGTATTTGAGTGTGTGAGTGTAGTGTGTGTGAGTACATGTGAGGGTGTGAGTGTATCTGGGTGCGTGTGTTCCTTTGTGAGCTCATAGAAGCTCAGCAGTAGGGCTTCAAACAGACCAGCTATTCTTTGAGGATGAGGGAGAATCGGCTTCATCTCAAGTAGTCATACACTGGCAGATCTGGAAAGCACAGTGAAATAATTTAGCACCAACTCTAGTTTATAGATGGGACATTGAGGTTGAGAGAGGTGGGATGGTCATTGCAGGGTCACTTGGTAGACTGGTGTGGTCACCTCTGCCTCTTCAAGAAACATAGGGCTAGCACTAAACTTTGATGCAAAAGGCACCCCATTTGAGAATGACTTTGGAAAGGGTGTTAGAAGTGGCTCGGACTCCCCTGGAGGCATATAGTTTGAACTCAGTGCTCACCACTTGGGGCATCGTGAGGGCCACAGGGGCAGTTCAACCAAAGCATGCTTTGGGGACACACTCTTGGGTTTCATTCCCAGCAGTGCTTCATACTGCAGAGGACTTCAGGTGGGGTGTTCAGCTTTCCAGAACCCGTGTCCTCTTCCTCTGTGAAAGAGGGTGATGATCCTGCAGGTGTAGTGAAGGTGGAAGGAGGTAACACATGCAAAACACCTGTCCCATACTCTTGCCACTGAGACAGAGAGAAGGCAGGCAGGGGACCTGTCCTTCCTTTTATAGGTTGGCAGGAGCTAACTTGAGCCCAGTGATGTTTATGAATAACAAGCCTGTAGAGGTCCCTATGAGGAAGGGGCTTGGTTGCCAACTCATCACCGTCCTCCTGGGCCTGAGGATAACTTTTCTAATTTTGAAAACTCAGAACACTCAGTGGAGTCTGGTTCAGCCAGGGCTGCTCACCAGCTGGGGTTGGGGGTGTGAAGATGGGTGTCCTGGTTTTAAGAACTGACTGGTGGAGTTGATTAGGGAAGGGCAGGAATGAAAGCCTCCCCATCAGGGCTGATAGCACTCTGTCCTCTTCAGTGCCACTTCACATGTGACCATGAGTGTCTTTTCTCTAAGCCTTGAGCACCTCCAGGGTGAAGTGGAGGCTGGTTTACCTGAGTAGGCCCATCAGGTTGGCTGGCACAAGAGGACAGTTGACAGGTGAGCAGAGAAGAAGGAAGTGGATTAATGTCCAAGGAGAACCAAGTGCGGGCACTTCTGCTGAGTGGATACAGGGTAGACACATGCTTGCTCCAGGAGCAGGGCCAGGTAGACAGGTGGCTGCCTTCCAGGAGTGGGAGTGGGGCCAGGCACAACCCCAGACCCACCCAGGCATGCCTGGGCATTTATTGTCCAGCTTCTACCCTCTGGCCACCTGTGCTACAGGAGCTCCTGTCCCCAGGTGCTTGTGTCCTGGCACTTCTGATGCTTTGGAAGAAAAATTAGCATTCTGAGTAGCAAGAGTGCTCTAAACAAAAATGAAAACTTTCATAAATCATGGCGCAAAGCACATTAGAGTTGTCAACCAGGTCAGAAGGGCCTGGTGGACACCTTGTGTGCTGTGTGCTCACAGCAGCTGCTGCTGGATGCTGACAGGTGCGGGGCAGTGCTGAGCCACATCCCTGGGTGGCAGGGTCACGCAGTGTGGTCCTTCCTCCCTGATGGAGTCCTGGAGGTGAAAGCAGGTGGCACAATGCTCTGAGTCAGGGTGAGCTGTCGCCTCTAGAGTAGTCAGCATTCTTTGGATGCAAACAATGAGGAATGAAGAGCTCATGTCTCACTGCTATTGCTTCCTCTCTGTGCAGAGTCCTGTGGTCCAAGTGTGGCTGGCCTAGCCAATGGGGGAGCTCCCCAATCTCCTCCCTGGGTCAAGCCCTCCACAACACCAAAGCTCTGAAGGCTGACATCTGTTGGAGCATCCACCTTCGTCAGCTGGCTCACACGCTGCTGGTCAACATGGCTGCTGGGAAGGGTGCTCTGCAAAGCTCTTCAGCTGAAAACACATGGAGGCTTAGTGAGGCTGACCAGGGCTGGGGCTGCAAGCCAGAGTTGATGGAGAAAATGAACAACCTGGGCTCTGGGGCTGCCATGGGTGGCAGTGGCCAGGAGGAGACCTCTGCTAAGGTGGCGCTGTCAGCAACCCCAGGCAAACTCAGACCGGGAAAGCCAGTGGCCCAGAAGGTGTGCTGGGAACAGGGGCAGAGTGCCTTTACAGAGGTGCCTCGACTCAAGAGGAGGCTGGAGGGTGCGCAGGCCAAGGAGAGGCAGCAAGATAACCCCACAGGCCAGCCTGGTCCCCAGAAGCTGACCCAGGACATCCCCAGGGACCCAGCTGGCAGCAAAAGCTCTGCATGGCCCAGTGGAGCCCGAGGGGAGCAGAGAAGCGCCTTCAGCAAACCAGCCTGGTGTCCAGCAGGGAGACCTGCGCCGACCCCTGTCTTCCAGGCAAATGGACCTGCAGATGCCCTTGGGGACCTGTTGGGACTCATCAACACGGCAGATGTCCCCTGTTGGGGTCAGCTTTCGAATTCTAAGTTTTTGGTGGGAGATTTCTGGAACCTGCAAACATTGCCACAAAATGCTCCTCTCTGCAGTGCTTTCCTGGGGGCCCCTGCACTGTGGCTAAAGCATGCCACTGCCCAGATGTCCACACCATCATCGTCCTCTTCCACTGCTTCTTGGGCCCTGCTGCCGCCCACGTTCACCTCCCTGGGCCTGTCCACCCAGAACTGGTGTGCAAAGTGCAACCTTTCCTTTCGCCTGACCTCCGACCTGGTCTTCCACATGCGGTCCCACCACAAAAAGGACCATGTGGGGCCTGACTTACATTCTAAGAAGCTGAGAGAAGAGGCCCTCACATGTCCCATTTGCCATGAGTATTTCCGGGAGCGCCACCATCTGTCCAGGCATATGACTTCTCACAGTTAGCAGGTGGCTGTGGAAAAAACCTGTAGGTGCAGCTTCCAGCATTTGGCGGTGGGGCAGAGACGGCTCACTGGTGCTTCGTTTGAAAAGGCTCGTCATAGTTGTCTGCAGGGCTGTCTGCATTGGAGTTCATAGATGAACTTGGTCATCATGTGAAAAAGACAGCCCTTGGCTGTGATGTGTTTTGATGGAAATAAAGTCATGAAATAAAATAATACACTTGGCTAACCTAGGGTATCAGGACTGCTAGGCACAGAGTAGAGGCCCTGCTCCTGTCACCCTTCTGTTTGTTCCATGTAGAGGCAAGTTTGACATACAGCATGGGCTTTGGAGGCAGACAAACCTGGATGCTAACCTTTCACATATTAGCCCTGACCTTGGACACATTGATTTAACCATCTGAGCCCCAATTTTCTTCTCTGTAAATGGAGGGGGCGACACCTGTGACTTAGGGACGTTGTCATGGTTACGTGGGAAGGTGTGTGGAAAATAGCCAGGATGGCACCTGGTACAGCGTGATCCTGAGTGGATGATATTTGTTATTGTCCAGATTAGTCAGCTGTTGTTACATAACAAAATCTCGGCGGCAAGCAACCCAAAGCATCTAATTCTCACTCGAGGGTCCGTGGGTTGGCTGGGTTGGGTTGGGGTTGGCTGGGCTTAGCTCCGGGTCACAAATTATATTTAGGTTCATTTTCTTTTACTCTAGGACTAGTGGGCTTCCTAGATAATACATCTTTTATGGTTATGCCAAGACCACAAGAAAGAAAATCCAAATACACAAGCACATCTCAAGTCTCTGCTTGAGTCACTTCTACTAACAGCCTCTCAGCCAGAGCAAGTCAATGGCTAAGCCAAAGCAAGTGGGTGAAATGTGCACCCTGCCCACAGGGAAGCCATGATGAGGGAGAGGATGTAAGATTCCACTACAGGGATATGAAGAGTTGGGACTATTCAGCTGACACTTGGTCCACGGTTCTTCACATTCTCAATATGTGAAAGGGGGAAAAAGGAGCAACATCTCCCCACCCACACATCCCTTATCTCTCAGCAATCATTCGTGTGCAAAAGCTTAAGGTTTAAAACATGGTGAGACTTCAGAGCGTTCTGGCTACCATTATCTACTGCATGTTGCGTTTCTCTCGGTCACTGTTCTATTCATCTGCATTTGCCCTTGCAAACCTCAGGTCATAAACTCCAATGTAACCCGGGCCAGTTTGTGTGAAGGCCATTAGTTGGGAGTTCTTTCACGTTAGGGAGTTCTTTGGACTGGTTTCCACTTCACTTTCAGGATTTGTTCATTTGACCTGCAGTTTCCAACCCTCTGGTGGGGCCTCCAGCACCGAGCTCAGGCTGTGGTTGGGAAGGAGCTGGTATGGGCATCTTAGACAGCAGCCAGTGAGTAATCCAAACACACCCCCAAGCTCCATCTCTTCTCTCCCTCTCCATGCACCCACAGGGTCCTGGTGGTAGCATGTCCCACCTGGCCTACCCCTCCCTCTCACTCCCCCTCTCCCCGCCTCCCACCCACACACCCAGCCATTATGCACCCATAGGCAGCCATTCAGTCACCCGTTTATTGGCCTCCCTGGGTACCCCTCACCATACCAGGCTCTCTGCCAGGCCCTTGGGGAGGTCTAGTGAATTCAGCCATTGGTCCTTGCTCAAGGTACGCAATGCCTGGTGTGCAGCGTGATGGATGCCAAACGCCTGTGTGGGGTGCCTGGCACACGGGAACAGGTGCACATCAGACCTGTAGAAGGGAGTGCACTGCCCCCAGAGGCCACCTGAGGAGCAGGGGAAAGAGCAGATCATCCAAGTCCAGCAGGTGCTGAAGGTGCAGATAGAGGCCAGTAGCTGGGGATGAGGAGGGGCCGAGCTACAGATGCTCTAGGATGCCGCAAGGCCGGTGTGAGGAGGGCTGAGTGGGGCCCTCTGAGATGGAGACGTAGGAAGTCTTCAAAGGATGGGAGTTTGGCCCAGGGCATGGGAAGGATGGCTCTGAGAGGCACTTTGAGGGGGCCCCTGGCTGCAGTGAGAAGGGTGGGCTGGAGGAGAGGAGATGACCCCCTGAGCCATTTCCTCTGCATCTGGAAGGAGCCAGCAATGCTCTCTGCAGACACCAACAGAGCATCTCCATTCTTGCAGGGAGGTTTGGAGGCCCCCTTCCCCAAGAGAGAAAAGGGGTGCTCTTCAGGGTAGTCCCTTTACCCACAGAAGGGGGCTGGAGCTGTGGAGAGCCTCCTTCTCCTGCTGTCCATGTGGTTCAGGAAAGGGCATCTCCTGGAGTGTGAACCTGAGGCTCCACACTCTTCAGTGACATACATCATTTAACCTGTGACAGGTGCAGGGGGTAGATATTTAATTCCCATGTTACTGCCGAAGAAACAAACCTCTGTAAGAGGTTAAGCTTCTTTCCTAAGATCATAGGTTCAGGAGAAGCAGCACAGGGATAAGGCCCCAGGACCACTGAACTCTAAGCTCACATCCTTCCCAGCCTGCCATACATCTGCTCAGCATGTGGGCCACATGGCATCATGGGTGGTTTAAAAAGTAGGATTTAGGACCAGGCATTGACCCCTTCTAAAATTTAAACTTGCAGCCTGCATACATCCCCCACATTTCCTATCACCCTTTTCTTTAGAACTTTTCTATATCTTGGATGCTACGTGAGTTTACTGATTTCTGTTATTTACAGCATCTCCTGTTACTAGAACCTAAGCTCCACAAGGGATTTTTGCTGTTTTGTTCCCTGCTGTATCCCCAGCAGGAAGGACACTGAAGGAACATAGTAGGTGTTCAACAGAATTTTGTTGAATGAATGAATGAGATGCCTAGATCCAGTCTTGCCCCTGACAAACCCTGACCCAGCTGCTCAAAGTGTTTTGACATCTGTCAAAGGGTGCACACAGCCATCCTTTTCTGGCTTATTGGATTGGTCCATATTTCTGTGAAATCACTTTGAAAGTCATAATGCACTATACTAAGACTAGAAATTTAGAATGGAAAGGGACTCTAGACTTCTAGTCCATCCTTCCAGTTTATAGCGGTGAGCACTGAGGTCTACTGGTGAGCTGACCTGCAAAGTGATGCAGGGAAAATGGTGGCGAGGTTAAGGCTAGGACCCCTGAAATTCCGGCCCAGGCATCTTCCCTGACCCGCCCGCCTCTAAGAACATTGGCTGTGTCCGCACACAGAATTACTACTAACAGCAACCACATCATTTTAAAGCAAGGGAGACATTTTGAAAAAAAAAAGTTAATCAAATAAAAGTTATGAAGAAGCATAACAGAACATCTTCTCCCAACTCAACTTTGTAGATGGAATTCATTTTAATAAAAACAGATGGACATGCAAGGTGCTCTGCAGCCATTTAAATTGACAAACTCTAAGATGACTTATGGAGGTGAAGACTTTGCAGTTTATTAATGTGGCAGCTCCTACTTATCACCAGGCTGGGTTCCCAAAGTCCCCTTGGCAGTCCAATCCTGTCTCATCCCTTCTTCTCTCCTGCCCTTCCAGGTATATTGGAGAATAGTCACCTTTAATCATGACTTTGCCCAAGCTCCCTCTTCCACCTTCCATACTAGTTAAGAGTTCGCTGGTGATGTTGCCACAAAACATCACATCAGCAGGTAAGAACTTTTCTCTAGACTTTTGGGGTAAAAATTGCCACATTTCTTAAATTCTCTATGTCTAATTTAATCTGCTCTGTACCCTGATCCTGTAGGTTCTGGTAGGATATGCAATCTGTCATTTTCAAATCTCTCCCCGTCTTTCAAGTTCACAGAAAGTTCCACAATATGCCCCACCAAGAAGGCAATCTCTCTTAGCATCATGCGGTCTCCCCATGCTGCACTGGTGTCTTTGCCTCTGTTCTCCAATGTGTTCAGTCTTCTCTCCTCCACCTCTTCCAGGATTTTGGGCTTTGATGTTTTCTGCCAATGTTGTCATTAGGCATGTCACGCAGAAACCATTGAGTCAATGACGAGAAAGTCTTGACTAATTTCGTGGAATAGGTGAGGGAAAATACCTTGTAGTGGCTGGCAAAATGACAATGTATATCTTTTTTTTTTTTAATGTTCATTTTTGAGAGAGGGATGGACAGAGTGCAAGCGGGAGAGGGGCAGAGAGAGAGAGAGACAGAGAAAGACAGAATCCAAAGCAGGCTCCAGCCTCCGAGCTGTCAGCACAGAGCCCAACGCGAGACTCAAACCCACAAACCATGAGATCACAACCTAAACCAAAGTTGGACACTTAACCAACTGAGCCACCCAGGTGCCCCGGAAATGTATATCTGAAAGTCTCCCAAGCAGCAGTCATTCAATTAAGATGTATAAGAGACCCCAACGTGCTAATGAGGCTAAAATAAGGCATTCTGAATTCAGGTCCATTTTAGTTCTCAACTTTAACCAAAATCTACCTCCCTCCCCTCCCCCTGCTTTTATCTGAAAGAGAAGTAAACCTTAACAAAGGCTGGTATCCTGGATTTCAACTTCTGGCCCATTCCTGAATCTTAGACCTTAAAGACAGGGTATCCTACTTAAATGACTGTATAATTAGACTGTATAATTAATGAACATGAGTGAAGTCCACTGAGCTTAGGGAAAGGGAGAGTAGAGGAGGGAGGTTGGAGCTGACATCTAGAGCTCTTTTGTCCTAAGTGAAGGCTCTTTCGTGTCAGGCTAAACACAGGCCTCAAGAGAGGTTGTAAATCAGGACTCTATGTGAAATTAGTGATTCAGTTTTTTAGAAGTCGATCGCCAGAATAGCATGGATTTAAGGAAGTGCATGGGGTGGCGGGGAGGAACGACCAGCAATGGAGACCCCTGACTCCATTGTACATCCAGACTTAGAAGAGGCTGTGTGCTGGGCCTGGTCCTATTCTTCTGGGCACAGTAAGAGAACCCCTCACATAAACGGGAGAAATTCACCAGTTGTTCCAAGGTGAATTTTGAATCCTCCCTTTCCTTAGAAAGTTCTTGGCTCCCCCTGGAGGCTACAGACCTCCCCTGCAGGCCACTTCTCTTCAGAGAGGGCTTTACATACCCTGGTTAATTGCATAATTTTTTTTTTAATAAAAGTCTTGAGAGAGGACTAAAAATCATAAGAGATGTATCCCATAAAATCCATCTATAAATTATAAATCTATAAATTATAAATCTAAAAATCAATTATTTTCCAATGTGTTTTGATTTGTACCACTTCTTAGGAATTTTCAGACACTAATTTTAAGTGGTGGTTGGGGAGACAGTACATTCTGGAAGGAGGGTTGGAGTTCCTTAAATTTAACATTTTCTTCCCTTGGCCATCTTGTGTTTTCCTGGGGTAGGAGACAGGAAGCCAGTGGCCTCTGATACCCTCGCTATTTCTAAGCCGCTTGGATTAGTAGGCTATTTTCACTGCCAGCCTCTCTCATCAGCAAGGAAGCAAAGAGGTCCTTAGGCCAGGTGGCAGCTAATCCTATTGGACCCAGGAAATGCAAGACGGGTGCCCTCCAGTGGGGATCTCCTAGGCAGGCTTCTTTGCCCACAGTGTGATTTGGGTTGCATCCTTTTTTTCTGAGTCATGTTCTCTCATTGCGTTAAAGCTGTGTGGATCACCAAGGCCCTTGCTGACACGCAACCATGACCATCGGTCATGGGCTGGGTCAGCAGATGCAGGGACATAGGAAACAGGACGGCGAGTGAGATGGGAGAAGAGCTGGGGTCCTCCCCTCTGATGCTCCAGTGTGCTCCCTGGCCCCTGCTGGACTGGGGTCTTTGGCCAAGTCTCCAGAAAGATCCTGATGGTAAAGTAAAGGTCCAGCCTGTCTGTGGGCTGGGGTTACCTTGGGAGACGGGGAGGATAGCCTGGCCCAGTCCCTCACTGCAGGTCAGTGGTGCCTTGGGGGGGTGGTCCTCAAGCAAGGGAGAGACCTGAGGAGGTTACATGGCAGAACCGTGGCCCTGACTGCAGGCTGGGCCACAGAAATGGGGTAAGAGCTGTGGTGGATACTCAGGAAACAAACCAGGACCCCAAAACAAGGGAGAGGGGAATTAACTATTAACTGTTAATTCTGACAACTAATTTTGGGTCCCAGTGATGATGTAAATACCAGGGTGGGGGTAGGGGGAGCAGAAAGGAGGGGGTTAGGATTAGTTCTCTGGTCTCTGCCCTAATTTTCAGGAGGGAGGTGTAGCTGTGTACAAGATGGGGTCCTGGGGGCAGGAACAGGCCTTGGCCAGGTAAGGTGAGAGAAGGTGGAGGTGGTGAGCACACACTGGGACATCAAGAACTCAAGGGGCCTGTAGTCCTTTGGAACAGAGGCTGCTGGACAGCTGTGGGTCACCTGGCTCTGCCCCCAGAAGAGAAGCCTGGTGGGATTTTGTTTTCCTTTTCCTTTTTCTCCAGCCTTCTGTCTCCAAGCAGGTCAGAGTGTAAGAGAGCTGGCTCAGAAATGCCAACCCTTCCCTTTGGTCTGCACAGGGTCCTTTAGCCTGCTTCTCCCACTTCAGACCCTCTCCCCAGGCTGGGCCCAAGGTCTCTTCATGGTATGGTAGGAACATCAGCGTCTTTGGAGCCAGACAGATGTGGGTTCAAAGCTCTCCTGCCCCTCACCTGGATGTCTTGAGAGAAGCCTGGGCTGTACCCAGTGTTGGATGGGCAGGCTGGGGGTTCGGGCTGGACAGTGGGCAGGAAAAAGGAGCTGTTCAGTGGGACCTTAGCTAAGGTCAGCCAGGGTAGCCTAGGGAGGATGTTGCTGCCATCCCTGCTGAGTAGGGGCATGGCTGTGCTTCCCTGCACGTGGGGCATCTGGCCCCTGCTACTGCCCAACTACCATTTGCCTAAACATTCAACTTGTTTGGGGCACGTGGGTAGCTCAGTCAGTTAAGCGTCTGACTCTTAATATCAGCTCCGGTCATGATCTCATGGTTTGTGAGATTGAGCCACGTGTCAGTCTCTGTACTGACAGTGTAGAGCCTGCTTGGGATTCTCTCTCTCTCCCTCTGTTCCCCACCCCCCTCCCCACTTGTGTGCATTCTCTCTCTCTCTCTCTCTCTCTCTCTCTCTCTGTCTCCCTCTCTCTCTCTCAAAATAAGTAAATAAACAAAAATCCCCATTCAACTTGCTTAAACGTATTAAACATTCTTCATAGGAACTTCTGATTGGCCCAGAAAGAGCCCTGTGCCCGTACCCTGCTGCCAGGAAGCTGGAAAATTGGTGTGTCCAGCTTGGTAGTGGGGAAATGGTGACAGGTGACATTGGCTGGGCACTGGATTGACTCTTTTCATCTTCATAGCCCCAAAGGTGCTATTATGGATCTCACTGTACAGATGAGAAAACTGAGGCCTGGAGAGGCAAAGTAACTTGCCCCGAGTTCTGTAGCTGGGAAGCAGCTGTCCTGGCCTGTCCACCCAGACAGGTTCAAGCCAGAACCTGGGTTCCCCAAAGCCTCACTGCTTCTTAGTGAGATGGGGATCAGATGGGGAGCAATTCTTTGAATATTCAGAGGGCATGACTATGCTGGGTGGCCTAAAGGAGGGCGAATGTTCGCTCCGCTGCCTGTGTGACCCCTTGTGAATTACTGAGCTTGACTGAGTGTCCACTGACTCCTGCAGAAATGGTAAGAACGGTTGTCTGGTGCTCACTTTGGCAGCACATATGCTGAAATTGTACTGTACTGAGAAGATTAGTGTGGCCCCTGCACAGGGATGATATGCAAAGTCGTAAGGTGTTCCATTAAAAAACTGGTTGTCTCTGCATGTGCAGGTCAGAAGATAGAAGTATGTATGTCCTCCACCCTAAGAGCTGCTCCACCTCTCCCCCTGCTTAAGACCCATCAAGACCTTTGCCATCTGCAAACCCCACAACACCTAGCCTGACACCTTACACAAACTAAACGGTCAACAAATATGTTTTCACTCATAAGTGGAACAGGAGAAACTTAAGAGAGGACCATGGGGGAGGGGAAGGGGAAAAATTGTTGGGGAGAGGGAGGGAGGCAAACCATGAGAGACTCTTGAATACTGAGAACAAACTGAGGGCTGGTGGCGGAGGGGGAGCGGAGAAGGGGGGTGATGGGCATGGAGGAGGGCACTTGTGGGGATGAGCACTGGGTGTTATATGGAAACCAACTGGACAATAAACTATAAAAGAAAAAAATTAAAATTAAAAAAATAATAAAAAAATAAACGGTCAACAAATGTCAGTGGTGCAAATCAAAGAAATCCAAGTGATATACAAGGAAAACCCATGGGAAAAAAATTAGCAATCACTAATGATCACTAAGTTATGGTTAGGGACTCAAGATATAATTTATCTTATTTTATTTTTGGAAGAATGCTGTATTTGAAAATAGTGATACATGCTTATTATAAGGATTTAAGGAAAGAAAAGAGGTAAAATATTACCCCTTGTTCTGCCACCTCGAGGAACCACTGTTTGATGTAGGTAATCATCAGAGAGTTATGGCTGTGTAGGGGAGGCGAGGGGAAGGAGGAAGGAGGAGAAAGAGCTCCTAGAATATAACCATGCAGGGGCCTCACACATCTGCCTGGATGTTAGTAGGTCTAATGAAGAAAAAGGTGAAATCCCAGTATACGTGATACTGCCAGAATTCAATCATGCCCTTCATCTTACTTGAATTTAGCAGAAGGGAAAGGAACCAGAACGCCTTTTATCAGAGATTTCCTACTTCGACAGGGTTGGTTCAAGGTTTTCCAGGTGGCGAAACTCCCAGATATTGGTGGTGACCCAGGGGTGTGCCCAGATTCCACAGCTCTCCGGAGTCTGGGGAGGGGACTGGTGGAGTCAGGGCAGTGTAGTGAGGTCAGCCGGGTGCCCTGGGGAAGTCGCCTGCGGCAGCTGTAGGCTAGACTCACCGGAGAGTGAGGCCAGATGGCAAACAGTACTTCCTCCTCACTCACTCAGACATCCTGGAGCCCGGGGCTCTGAGAGCACTGATTGGCAGAGCTGGGGATGTCCTTGCTGCAACATCTTCATCCCCACCATGACTTTGGGCAGGGTCCAGGAGGTGTCTCCCTTTTGGGTCCCTGTTGATTCCAGCGTAGTAAGGTTGCCTGGCTCCCCGGGGCCAGCCAGGGGCCTCCTTCCTCCAGGTCACCCCAGAGCTTCCCGTCTCCTCCTGGGGCTTGCCTGGTTCTGGAGGGAGTATTGGGGTCTGCAGACCTCTTGTCCTGTTAGGAGTGGGCTTGGTCAGCAGAGCCAGCACAGTGATAGGCTGCCTTAGGCCAAGAAAGACAGGCACCCGGACCACCGCCTAGGGCCACTCTACCCTCAAACAGCAACGCTGCGTGTCCAAATGCGGCACGCCACTAGAGCTCACTTTGGGATCCCTGGCGGAAGCTGGAGGGCAAAGCCTTGGGAGGAACATGTGAAGGGAAGACAAACTTGCTGTGTGGAATTGGATGGGGAGGATTCTAAGTGGAACTAGACTTGTCTTTCAGTGTCTAAGGGCTACCGCCTGGAGGAAGACAGATGCACTGCCAGATACTCATGTGTGTTCCTGCACCAGGTGCTGTGTTAAGTGACGGGCAGTGGGAGACCAGGGTGAGCAGGATGGCTGCCTCTGGGCAGGAGCACCCTGGGACAGAAACGATCCCAGGGCTGGGGGGAGAGGTGCTTTAATGGGGAAGATGTGGATGCAGGGAGGATGGAATGGGGACAATGTGCTGGGGAAGTGGGGGTTCCTGACCTTGGGCCTTCACTGTCCCACAATGGGATCCTCCAGCTGCATATGGCCATGAGCCCTAGACATGTGCGTGAGGAAGGGGAAGCACTGTACGTGCAGACTACCTACCAGATTTCAGAGGCTCCAGGCCAAAGCATCTCATTCATAATAATATTTATATTGCTGAAATGATACTGCTGTGGATATAGTAGGTTAAATAAATTACACTAGTACAATACATGTCACTTGTTTCTTTTTACTTTTTAAGAAGGTGACTACTAGAAAATGTAAGGTGATGGGTATGCCACTATCTGTGGCTCATGTTATAACTCTATCAGATGGAGCTGCTCTGGGACCAGGGCTTGGCAATTAAGAAGCATGGGTGGGAGGTACATTTGATTTCACTTCCCCAAAGTAACTACTATGGAGGGGGTTGCCTCTCAGCTGCCTGTCCCTAGGTGCTCAAACAGAGATGTTGGCGGTGGTGAAGAGACCACTGGATGAACTCCAAGGGTGTCTTCAGCTCTAAGCCTACCGGAGCTCAGCAGGTCCCTTTTCTGCCCCTCGGGGCCTCAGGCAGGGCCACGTGCTGGAGTACCCTGGGCATGTGGCCCGGAGGTCCCGGCCCCCCCGGGGCTCCTCTTCGCCCTCAGCAGAGTGTGCTGGAGTATCTCCTTGGCTCTGGTGAGGGCTTCTTCAGCAGGGACAGCCACGTGGGGCACCACGCCCACCCCTTCCCAGGAGCTGCCATCCACAGCCCCCACGGAGCGGGCCGTGGGGATGGTGATGTAGAGATGAGTGTCATCCACATGGTAGGTTTGTGGTGGCTGGCAGCCCCCACTGGTCACTTCCCCGACAACCAGGGCCCGGCCCAGCTTCTTCATGATGTAGGTAAATTCCTCTGCAGCGCCAGCTGTCAGCGTGCTGGTCAGAATGGCTACGTTCTTCTTGGAGCCATAGCGTTCCCCTGGAAGACAGAAGATGGAGAGCCCCATCAGCACTGTGGGGCACCTGCCTTCTCTGTACTGTGTGGACCCACAAAGAGGAAGGCCTGGGATTTAGTTCTGTGGCCTTGTGTCCACCTGCACATCACTCCTTTCTGAGCCCCAGTTCTGCATCTGTCAAATGGGGCATGAATCTGTGCCCGATCTCCAGTATGTAAGGGCTTGACAACTCCTTCACTCACTTCTGGCACTTTTATCTTTGAGTGATGGGAAGAACTCTGTGGGGTTTGGTGCAGGGCAGGGGGCCCTTCTAATTTGCTGTGTCTTTCATGCTGATGGTTGTGTGGCCAGAATGGAGGGCATTTTAGTTTTTGACTCTCCCGAGAAAAGGATGTGCTTCCTCTTCATGAATAATAAGAATGCCTAACGTGCCAGATTCTCTTTCCACTTTGGACTCCAGGAAGAGCCAAACAACCCTCTAGGACAACGATGTCTGATAGAAACACAACGTGACCCAGAACATGAGGCACAGATGTTACCGCAAGTTTTCTAGGAGTCACATTCAACAAGTTAAAAAAACAACAACCCACAGATGACATGAATCTTAACCACGTTTTATTTAACTCAATATATCTAAAAAAAAGTTCATCTCAAAAATGTAATCAAGAACACTGTGGAGATATCGTACATCTTTATTTTTCTGTAAAAAGCCCTCAAAAATCTGGTGTGCATTTTATACTTTGCACATCCCAATTCATATGAACCGCATTTCAGTGCTCAGTGGCCACGTGGGGCATGCAGCTCCCACACTAGACATCAATCACAATTCTAAGACCCCTGTGATCTTGCAGATTTGAGTCTGTTTGCGATTCCTGATTTTGAGTGTCTATTTGAATTTACAGTTCACCTGGTTCTAATTTTTATTTACATTTTGCAGTGTTTTTGAATGTATGGCTTGGAAGCTCCCCTCAATTCCTTGTGTGATAAGGAAGTGTACAAATGAAAATCGTGAGGTGCTTTGCTGGTCATAAGCACTCCTCCCCCACCACTGGTCTCCCAGCCCCTTGTTGGATGGGAGTGAAGGTTCCTTGGTTTGTTGTGCTGAGCAAGGGAGTCAGAAGGAGCCCATCACCTGCGATGGGGACCGTGAGAGCCCTGGCTCTACACAGCGTGGCGCCTGCGCTTGCTTCTCTGGCCCTGCACCGAGCCCAATGGGAGAGGCCCCGTCAGAACCTCAAACTTTGTTCGAGCAGGTGTGCTGAGCTGCTGCTGAGAGCTCAGGCGGGACGGACACTAGAAACTCTGTGGGGTTTGGTGAAGGGCAGGGGGCCCTTCTAATTTGCTGTGTCTTTCATGTTGATGGTTGTGTGGCCAGAACGGAGGGCATTTTAGTTTTTGACAAACCGGTGTTCAGATTTTGACATTTCCACCTATTAGCTGGGTGATGTTAGGCAAGAGACTCAGCCTAGTTAAGGCCCATTTTTCTCCTCTAGAAAATAAGCATAATGGCAGCATTTTTTAGGGATTAAGAATCATATGTAAAAGTGCACAGCATGGGGACAGGGGCTTTATATTCCATTTACTATTACTTTTCCCTGAATCCAAGCTGTCTTTCCCTGATTTTCCAGAAGCTTCTAGAATGAGAACAGGAAAGGGAAAGCATCTGTACATACCTGCGAGCCGGGTGTGGGTCCAGAGCTCACTGATGGAGTCGTTGGGCCGGCTGTAGATTTTGTCTAACAGAATTGGAGGACCTTCATCGAAGAAGTAGGAGCACAGGGCGGAGATGGAGGAGGTGGGGCCACCGATATTGAACCTAAGGGAAGGGAAGTGGGGGTCACTGGGGCAAAGCTCACAGGGAGGCCCTCAGGTCCCCTCTGGGAGCCTAGGACCTTTTCCCTGAGGAGGACACTAATTCCAGGCAGCCTCATTGTCCCATCCTCCTCCTGCAGAATTCTGTGTTGGCATTTCCCAGAGTACAAGTCTCTTGAGAAATTATAAAACACTGGGTGCCATACCTGCCCCTTCTGATCACATATTAATACATTATGTGATACATATTGTGTACATGACATTAAAGGTTCTGACAAGTCCTGCAGTCATGAAATTGCTGATAAAATTTCCTCATTTACTGACCATGGACTGCTCTCCTACACCGATGCTGCCTGGTGAGGACACTGCCTTCCTAGCTGCATTCTCCATAAATTCATAAGACCCACTGGGCTTTTCTGTTGAGGTCTCCTAATGGAGCACTTAGTGTAGCAGAGTGCTCAGAGTTGTGGAACCACATTGGGTAGGGAGTGGAAGGGGGGGGGAGGGGACAGCTTGTGCCTGTCCTAGGATGTTTGGACTTGCCCTGTTATGTGAACTCCTTGAGGCCCTGTCTTCACATCTGTGAATAAGTGCAGGCTGGTGATATGTTAGGCGTCTCTTCTGGTTGATGGTCTAGGGTGGCCCAGCTGGGTTTAGGGCCTTTGACCTCAGTGTCTGAACCTCCAAAGCTCAGGTTAAGGGTCTGGAAGCACCCCTGTAGGCTGGGCCACTTCTTCTTTTACAAATGTAGCCACAGAGCCCTGGGAGAGGTTTTGTCTTCCCGGGAGAACAAGCCCCTGAGATCTGAAGCCCTACAGTGACAGCCAATAACCACAGCTGAGCCGCAGGCCATGACTTGGCCAATTCTGGCAGCCTCTCTCGTGCAGCTGGGAAGCGGGCATTCTGCACCCGGGGGAGCAGCCTGCCCCTCCCTGTGCCCATGGAGGCCAGGGCCTGGTCGCTGGGGTAGGTGTTCTTCCACCTACTCCAGGAGCGAGGTCTCTAGCTAACAGCATCCCTCTGCCAGTCATTTTGTGATGCAAAGAATTCTTTTTGCCACAATAGTGGCTAATTTGCAAAATCTCTCAGCGACTCCGGCTTTCTAATTCTCATGACCAGGGTGGTCACGGACTGACTTTGTATGACCTAAGACGCACAGTGCAGGTGGTGGCCTCGCTGCCCCAAACACAACTGATGACCAGACTCACCTGTGATGATGCCTTTCAAATACACACATGACTGGGCCTCACTAGGAGTTTTAGATTCAGTAGGATCACGTGAGGGCCTCAGAATCTGTTATTTTAAAGTTTCCCTTCCGCCTGTGTCCCCCCCTGGGTCCTATGGCCAGGCAAGCTTGGGAACCACAGGAGTAGCCCAGAGATTCTCAGCCTGGAATTAACATTGGGATCATCTGAGGAGCTTAAAAAGATCACCAGTGCTGGGGTCCTCCATAGCCGATTAAACCAGAACTTCCAGGTTGTCTGGTCAGAGACCTCTGCCTCCCAGCCACTGACCTCATGTCGATGATCATGGCATCCGTGTGCACGATCTTCTTCCAGACGTGCTCCACCAGCAGCTCTGACACCTGGGTGAGCAGCTCACAGTCCCCAAACATGTCAAACCTCAAGTAGCCAAGGTTGTCCTCAAACACATTCGTATGAAAGGAAAACTTGATCAGGTCCTCAAAGACTTCAGGGGAAGGGATCTGAAAAAAAGGGGCAGGGGTCCAGCTTAGTATCCCCAGAGGAGCAGATGTTACAGCTCGGGAAAATGGGCACCACAATTTTCCTTTATACGTGAAAGATAGTGAGGGTATGGGAGGGAACTAGCATTTCTGAAGGAGGTTTCCGATGGAGCGTCTAGGAGGTGATGTGGGTGGTGGGCCCGGGATGTGGACCCAGATGTGGTTGGCGGACTCCTTACAGAGAACATTCATGTGTGCCGACCCTACACCATGGTGTCCAGAGTGGCAAGGCCTGGGCGTGGTCTCCACTCTGACTCCTCTGACCTCACCAGATACTTCCTGATGTCTCTGAGTTCATCTTCTTCCCTAGGGCAGGGAGGGAAGACATTAGCTAGCTACTGAGCCCCTGAGTCTTTAGAAGGGGGTTTGGCCCTGTGCTGAGCACATTGCAGCCCTTACCATCACCATGAGGGCTCCCTGTAGCATTCCCATCCTTTCAATGAGGACACTGAAGCACAGAGTGATTAAGTAACTTGCCCAAGGTCACACAACCAGTAGGTGGTGGAGCTGGAAAGTGAATCCATATGTGACTCCAAACCATGAACCCTGGCAATGCTGGAAAGGAGTGGGTCCTCAATTTGGAATCTGGTGGCCCTGTGAGTCTAGCACAGTGCTGGCACATACTAGCCTCCCCCAACATGTTTTGTGCCTCCTCTTCTCTCTCCAAGACTGCTGGAAGGACACAGGCTCCGTGGGCTGGAACGATAACTGGGACACCCAGCCTCCAGCATCTGCTTGGCCTTGGTTGAAAGCCCTTTAGCCGTGGGTCATGCTCCTCTGCACCCCTCTGGGTTTCCATTTCTCTTTTTGTAAAACAGGGATGATGATTCTGCACTAGATGCTTCTGGTGCCCTTAGCCTTCCTTGATTTCAGCTGCAACTGCCCCTTGGCTGACAGGGCCTTGCCTCCAGCACACCCCCATGTCTTTCCTCTCTCAATTTCAGGACCTTCTCCAAGTTGCCTCAGAGTCTGAGAGAGTTCACATCCCCAGGGGGACCTTCAGCCAGTGAAGGACAGGAGCTGCTGGGTCCCATCTGTAGATGGACGGCTCAGGGAGGCACTCTCCACACTTGTTAGGGTTCCATTGGCATTTTCAGAAGCAACAGCCTCCGTAATGCCCTCACCTGTCAGCTTTTCCTCCTTTCCTATCCCACCCTCCCTGCCCCCTCACTCCTGTTTCAAAGACCACCTCCCACCTGAACTGCCTGCATCCTAGACCTGCTTTCAAGGGACCCCGAGACAAATGCTGCCCTGCCTACTTGTGACTATGCCACAAAATCATAGATGATAAACAATGTGGAGAGATGTTGTAAATGCTGCTTCTTGATGAAGCTCCTAGCTGATGGGAGTGTTCGGTGAATCCATGGCCACTGGTCTAGAGAACTTCTCTCTTATCTACCCAGCAACAAAACTCCTCAACCTTGATTTACCTTTTCAGTGTTTTCCCCAAATGCCATTTCTGGCTTCAAATATATTGACCACAATAATCTTTCTCAGAATTTCCCATCCAGTTGGCCTTTGGATCAGACTGCACGCCCTCCAAGTGCAGCTCCTTCCGGATGCACTGCTTTGCATTGTGGGAGGGGAGGAGAAGGCAAGTGGTGCCTGACCACTGCCATGGTTTAGGCTGTGCCCTGTCAATACCCTTGACCATGCCTCAGCCTGTGCCCAGGCTCCATGCTTTAGCTCTGAGGCAACTGTGAGGCCAAGACCTCTGCCTGCCCCTCTCTCTCCATCTCAAACCCCCTGAGACAGGCAGGTGGTGAGAATGAACACAAACCCCATATTTCCAGAGGAGGAAACCGTAGTGACTTCTCATGAACTGACCTTTTCGCCAACACTGATGATGAGAAGTATTGCAAACACCTTCCACCCCACCAAGAGTGAAACTCCTTCTATACCAGGGGTTTTCAGACTGAGTTCTCATGGGTTATCAGTGCTCTACAGAGGTGCTCAGGGACATGAGAGGGGGAAGGGATGACAGGATGAGATGAAGGGAAAGATGTGACTAGTGAGAGGTTAAATGCGAAAACAAGTCTCGAAGCCATTGTCTTGCAGTGTGCACAGAGCCCTGGATGTGCAGACAACTTGTCAGCTCATTGATGGACTGTGCTAGGCTCAGTCTCCCTTGTATCTCACCTGCATGGGCACAATCCCAGGAATGCGGTCCTTGGCATCCTCGGGGATATGGGCTGTCTTCAGGTGTGGGTCTCCGGACAACATCTGCAGATCAGCCCCCAGCATCTCAGCCAGGGCCCCTTCCGAGGTCACCCTGGAATAGCGGCCCTGCAGACGGCTCAGTTTGGCAGCCATCTTGGCCCCCAGTTCGGGGGAGGCATAGTTATCAGCTACCAGCTTCCCGGTTGTCTGCAGCACAGTGGGCACCTTGGCACGCAGGGCCACGATGTCCCGGGCTGTGGAGAGGGCCTCGCTCATGGGCACAGTGATGTCGGGCTCCACCCCAGCCAGGTCCCAGGCCTCACCTGTGCTGGCGCTCAGGGCCATCTGCGTGGGCATGGAGGCATATAAGGGGCTGCTGCCCACCTGGTAGATGCCCACAGAGAGTGCCCCTCCAGCTGTGGGCTCACCGATGACTGTGGCCCGCTGCAGGTCCTGCATGGTGTGAGCAAAAGCCTCAGCTGCCGACCCGCTGATGTGGCTCATCAGGATGTAGAGGTCCTTGTGGGGGCCGTAGCGCTTGCCAGCCACCTGGGGCAGGGTCCACACTTCCGTGACCCTCGAGGTCGCCCTATCAAAGACAGAGTAGAGGTGCTGGCGCGGCTCTGCCTCGAAGAAGTAGGAACAGAGCAGCGGCACAGCTGTGGAGTAGCTGCCGGGGTTATACCGAAGGTCGACAACCAGCGCAGCTGTGTCCACCAGTCTCTGCCACACCAGCTGCACCAGCTGTGGCCCGATGGCCTTCACCGTCTCTAGCTCGGCCATGGCATCAAAACGCAGGTAACCCAGCCGGCCAGGCAGCACCTCTGTTTTAAACAGGGCTTCGATGAGGTAGGAGACCTCCTCTGGGGAGGGGACGATGGGGGGTGGTGGGGGCACCTCCTCGGCCACCATCTCACCGGGGCTGTGGAACACCAGCAGACGGTGGTCGCCAGACATCTCCTGCAGGTCGGCCGTGAGCTGGGAGGCCAGTGACTCCAGGTCCACAGCTGTGCGGTAGGCCCCCTGGGCCAGCTTGGCTCGAAGCAGGGCACTGGTCTGCCCGACGACCTCTGGCCGCGCATAGTGAGCCTCTACCAGGTGCCCCGTGCCCTCCACCAAGGCCTCCAGGCTGCGGTGGAATTCCAGCACCTCCTGAGCCCTATCCAGGGCTTCCTCAGCCAGTACAATGGCATCGGGCACCACGCCACCTCCCAGCCAGCACTCGCCGTGATTGTCGATGAAGGTGAGAACAGGCACGGTGAGCACCAGCTCGCCCTCTGGTGTCTCCAGCAGGGGCACCGTTCGGGTATGCAGCAGGCTGCCGGCGGTGATCTCGCCCACCAGTGTGGCCCAGCCCAGTGACTGCATGAGGAAGGCCAGCTCCTCGGCCGCGGTGGCGGTGCGGTGGCTGGTGAGCAGGTACACCCCGCGCTGGGTCGGGTAGCCCTGGCCCAGCAACTCCATGCGGCTGAAGTGCTCCTGTGTGACATTGGTGCGGCGGTCATAGGTGGTGAAGAGGCGCACGGAGCCGTTGTCGGGGCCCTGGAAGTAAGACAGTAGCAGGGGCACGGCAGAGGACGGCCCCCCAGGGTTCTGGCGCAGGTCCACGATGAGGTGCTCTGTGTCCTGCAGGGGCTCCCACACCTGGCGCACAATGTAGGGACTCAGCACCTCCAGCACGGAGGCGTCGGCAAAGCTGTCGAAGCGGAGGTAGCCCACGTTGCCCGGTAGCACTGACACCTGGAACATAGACAGCACCAGGGCCTGCCGGGCTTCCTCAGCCCCGGGCACCGTGGGGACTACCTCCAGAGGATCGTCGTCACCAACCTCAGGCTCAGAAGAGGTTTCCTTGGACTTCACGGCCCGCACCAGAAGCCTGGGGTCCTCAGACACAGTCTGTAGGCCAGCGTTGAGTTTAGTGACCAGGTCCTCCTCAGAGACAACCGCAGAGAAGTCCATGTTGGCCAGGTGATGCAGCAGGGTGGGCACACGGTCCACCAGGGTGTAGTAGGCCTGCAGTGCCTCCTGCAGGCGCCGGACAACTCCTGGCAGGGCCCGACGCAGAGTGAGGATGGCCAGGGCTTTCTCTAGGGCCTGCTCGGCTGGTGTCCCCACACAGGGAAGCACCCCACTGCCCTCCCATGTCTGGCTGCCCCCTCCCAGGGGCCCTAGTGACCTGGACACGGGCACAGTGAGGAAGAAGTCAGACTGGCCTATCCTCAGCTTCTGGAGGTCCAGGGCACCCCCCACAGTCCGCTCACCCACCACGATGGCCCTGCGCATCTGCTTGAGGATGTAAGTGATGTCTTCAGCCACGCCCCCAGTGTGGCCGCTGGTGAGGACCACCACGTCCTTGTCGGCACTGTACCTTTCTCCCAGGACCTGGGGCAGGGTCCAGATCTCAGTGGTTGTATTGGAGGGGCGGTCGTAGATGGTATCCACGTGCAGGACTGTGTTCCCTGGGTGCAGATAGGAGATGACGTAGGGGATGCCGGAAATGTGGCCCCCGGTGCAGTGCCGGAGGTCCAGCACCAAGGCAGAGGTGCCCATGAGCTTCCTCCAGACGCTGGCCACCAGGAAGCCCCCCAGCTTGCTCACCACCTCCTGGCTTGGGATGTCGTCCACACGCAAGTAACCCACATTGCCCTCCAGGACCTCGTGGCGGATGCCCTCCTGCAGCCGGGCCAGCATTTCGTCTTGTGTGAGGTTGGTGAGTGCTGGGGCTTGCCGGGGAGCCTCGAGGGTGCTGGGCTCATATGAAATGACCAGGCGAGGGTCGTTCAAGGAGCTCTGCACCCCAGTCGTCAGCACGTGGGCCAGAGTCTGAGGGTCTGAAATGGCTAGGATCTCACGGCTCTTGATGGCCTGCTCGATGGCTTCCTGCATCCCCATTAGGTTCTCTGGGAAGCAGTAGTTATCCAGGAGGACTTTGGCCATGTCCAGCACCAGGCTTGGCTGGAACAGGTGCGTGGGGCCAGCCAGGCCACAGAGCAGCATGGACAAGATCAGGGCCCATTGTCTCGTCATGGGGACCCAGAAGGAGTGCTAGTTCCGGTGCAAACGCTCCCTTGACGGTGGGTAAGGCCACGGCACTGCCCTGTGTGGCTGCCTTCCTCCCTCGTCCTTCTCAGCGGGTGGACAGAAGGTCTGGGGCTAAACTCCGGAGTTGGGGTGCGGCTTCCAGCTCCAGTAAGCCTTTAATCCTGTCTAATTCAAGCGCATCAGCCCTGGGGACTGGGGAGACGGGGCCGAAGTGGTTTGACCCAGAAGGTATGTTGGATCTCATTGTACTATGCCACCTCTGCATGTAGTAATCTGAATAACTACCGTTTCTTTGGAGTTCCGGCCACATGCCAGGCACCATATTTCATGTCTCACAAGGTGACAGTTTTCACCAGAGCCTTGCAAAATAGAGCTGTCAACCTGCTGGGAATAGCATTTTCCCACTACACTGGGTGATCCATGCCTCTGGAATTAGGTAGAACTCATTGGAGGCCTGGCTCTGTGACTCACAGCTCCGTGGCCTTAGGGAAGTATCTTACTTATTGTGTAGATTAAGTGAGAAGATATGTGTAAAGCATTTCATAGTTTTAGGCAAGAAGGAAGCATTCCACTGCTGATAAGTTCTCTGTGGTAGATATCATCTCTGTTGTATAGCCAGAGAAAGAGATCTCAGGAGCTAACGGAAGCCCGTCATCTTAGGTGGGGGTCAAGGGGACATTGAGAAGAAGTCTGGGGAGCAGCAGTTAGCTCAGACAGTGCAGAGGCTGAGTTTGAGGCTGCCACCTACTTCAGGGCTTGAAGCTTATTTCTGTCTTGGTAATGAATGCATCCAGAGAATTGGGGTGGTCCCCCCAACAGCTTTCAAACAGTAGGAATACAACATCTGGACCTCAATGCAGGATGTGGTGAGTGGGAGGGGCGTCTGCCTTCCAAACATTCTAGGTCAGATGAGGTTAGCTCTGAGACCTGACACATGTCCATTCTCCTGGCTAAAGAAGACCTCTGCTGGTTAAGGGCTCAGCCCATGGCCCGCTGCTTGCGGAGAGAACCCAGATGTAGGACTTAGGTCTCCTCGGTCCCAGACCTCACAGGCATCCAGATAATTTCCTCACCTACACGGAGCATACAGGGCTGTGTCAGGTGAACAGCTGGACTCAGGCTCCCAACTCTTGTTCCTTCACATGGAAGTGACATGGGTCCTGCTGAGGGCTGACTTGCCACAGATCTCCAAGCGTATCTGCCATGAAGCCTAGAGTGTGGAATACCTGCTTTGTCTCTACATCCCTCTGGGCTTGGGCACTTTCCATATTTATCAGACAACCACGGCTCAGACTGTGCACAGGCAGGAAGAGCCCTGGGAGAGCGGCCTGCCTCCACTTTTCTCACTTTGTCCCATTATCGCCAGCACACACTTCTGGAGTCATGTGGGCAGCAGGGAGGTGCACATGTGTGCCTCAGCAGGCAGCCGCAGGAGGTGCTCATGGGGTCCGGGGGCTTTCTCAGCACCCTTGAGAACCGCAATCTGCTCTCTGGAAATCATTATCTGAGGATGTTTACCAAGTGGTTTATGAAGGCCAAAGAGGTCAATTAGCTAAAAGAAACATATTTTTAGCTCATTAGGATTTGTTTAATGCCCCAGTGACATATGGTCACATCACTCCACTATTTGCAGCCAATGAGGTGAGCCTGATTTATTATAACAATAAGGCCTCCTTAGTCCCTACTGGGAAGATTGGGCCTTTCACTCTGCCCCAACTTAGGGAATCACATCTCAGAGTATGCCGTCCTGGGCCTCTTGAGGGCACTTCTCCATCATTGCATTAGCTTAGGCAAAGCCTCTGGACCAGGAAGGGCAGAGGATAAAGACGACCAGAAAAAAAGTCCTTCTTTGGGGAAGGCACTTCTCCTGGACCCTTCTTGAAATGCAGTCTCAGGATGAAAAGCCTGGAGCTGTTGCTGGGCCCTGACTTGTGGGGATGGTCCAGAGCCTCACAGAGGAGGTGGAAAACAAAATGAGGGTCCACTGCAAGTCACCAGGGGGACCGAGTTAGTGCCTGCAAAGGGACGTGATTTGTCCTCTTGGTGGTGTGGGAAAAAATTCTGTCCCCAGAGTTCTCCAAACTGTCCAGGAGCCAGAGATGTTCTCTGGTCCCCAGGTGAGGGGGAACATCAGCACTTGGCAGTCAGCTAAGGACAGTGTACGGTGAAAGCCAGGAGGAGAGAAGCTCCACACCTACCCGTCCAGCCCTTGCTAGCCGTCAGCCCAGGGGGCTACCGAGAGTCCCATGTGATCTTGGGGTTGAATTTTGGAGTTGGGATGAAGTCAGAAGCCACCATCTCCCTGTCACTTGCACAAGCAGCCACGCATGCAGAGATGTCAAGAGCACAGGCTTGGGAGCCTCCCCTCACCAGCCCTACTACTTTCTAGGGTAGACACCTTGATTAAGTAACATGACTGCTCTGTGGCTTGGCTTCCTTGGAACGGAAACGGGGTAAAGTTTGCATTGTTGCAACAGTGTTAGCGGGTGTAACAAAGAAGCTGAGGACTCAGTAGGGGTTGGTGAGGGGAAGCCTATGATCTGAACTCCCCTGTGGGGGTGAGGAGAGATACCCTAACAGGCAGGGGTTGCCCTCAGGTCCCTGGTATATGGATGGAGTGCTTCTGAGGGCCCGAAATTGGCCTCGGTGTGTCTGGAGAATCTGTATGCCTGAGAAAAGCTCAGGCTTAGTGTTCATTCCAGAGCACAACCCGCAGTGATCCAACTATCAGATTAAAAGGGAGTGAAGCACAGAAGATGTGCTGTTGAGATGGTCACATGGAACATGCCCGGAGCGTGGGCAATCCAAGAATGAGCAAATCACCTGTTACATTACAGATTCACTTTCTGCTGTGGGCAGAGGCCTTATCTCTCTGGCTATTATCCATCATCCATCCATCCATCCATCCATCCATCCATCCATCAATCCATCCATCAATCCATCCATCCATCCATCGTCTGATGTTCATCTTTCCCTCAATGTTCTTTATGGACATTTTCAAGCAGTACAACAAACACCCATGTGCTTAAATTCTAACATTGACATTTTATTACCCTTTCTTTATCTCACCTCTATCTCTCTGACCCTCTCCCTAAATCTCAACAATCTCTGTTTTTTGGATGCATTTTAAAGCAAGTTGAATCTTGTCTTTATATTAATCCTTTCTCTTTCTACTCTTTACAAAGTAAGAGTGAAACATACTCATTTTTACAAGTTAACGAATTCATAAATGTGTGAACAATCTTTTCCCGAAGCCATTCTAACCCAATAATAATAATGCGTATTATACCTACGTAAGTGTTTAATGCGTAGCTGTCCTCACCTTTCTCTGTGGTCATACGTGGAAGCACATATGCAGAAGATGCATTGTCCATTCATCTATGGATGCCTATCCACCAGTCCATAAGTTTAGTGTTATCTATGACACATAGTGTTTACACTGTGTATACACAGTAGTTTGCATCTTGTTTTACTTACTTAAGCTCACAGCAGAAACAATCCTCAATGTTGAAGCCTATACAATAAAATTCACCCTTTTAGTGGTTGCATTGCAGTCCTTGATAATTTACTGACCTGTCGCCTTTGTGTTTTGCTTCTATTGTTATAAGCATCCTCAAACACATCTTCACAAGGACTAGTGCTTTTTGTTTCTGTGGACTAAATTTCCAAACCTTGGCTCACTTGAATGAAAGAGTACATGCACTTGGTCACTTGTTTTCTTTATCATATTTTCAGTAACTTTTAAATTAACTAAACATGTGTATTTTTCCTGTTTTTTTTTTTAAACCATGTGATTGATGTGTAATTGACATGCATTGAACTGCCCATATCTGAAGCATACAGTCTGGTGGGTTTTGACATGTGTATTCACCTATGGTATTGCCAAGATCAAGGTAATGTATGTTTCCCTCTCCCTCTGATTTTTCTCATGCCTCTTTGTTACCCACCCCCACCCCCGCCTTGCATCTCCACCTCCAGGTGAACACTGATCTGCCTTCTGTCACCACTGTGGGTCAGTTTTCATTTTCCGGGACTTTAAATGGGATTAAAATGTGTGTACTCTTTCCCCCTTTTGCTCAGCATGATTTTGAGGTTCACCTATGCTGTTGAGTGCACCATTAGTTTATTTCATTGCTGAGTAATATGCCCCTGTATACCGCAATCTGTTATCCACACACAGGTTGATGGACCCACAGGTTGCTTCCAGTATATAACAACAAATGCAGCCACAGTGATTATTTAAGTATAAGTCGCTGTGTGGATATGTGTTTATTTTCATTAGAACAGGAATGTATGTTTAGCATTTTAAGAAATAACCTGTTTGCCAAAATTTAAATTTATACCAGCAACATACGAGCCTTCTAATTCCTCCACATCAATGCCAATAATTCGTATGTATGGTCAGACTTTTAATTTTAGCCATTCTAATAGGTATATAGTGGCTTCTCATTGTGATTTTAGTTGACATTTCCTTGATGACTAATGATGTTGAGCATCTTTTTATATATTTATTGGCCATTTGTATATATTCTGTGATGAAATATCTGCGTAGGACTTTTGCCCATTGGTTGGGGCTGAGGTATGTCTAGGAGTGGAATTGCTGGGTCATGTGGTAATTCCATGTTTACCTTCTTGAGGAACCGACAAACTGTTTTCCCAAGCAGCTGCACCATTTTACATTCCTGTCAGCAACATATGGGGGCTTTCATTTTCCCATATCCTCGTCAACACTCATTATCATCTGGCCATCCTAGTGAGCGTGAAGTAGCTTTGATTTGCATTTCCCTAGTGGCTAACAATGCCCGCTGTGTTTTCATGTACCTATTGGCCATTTGTATAACTTCCCTAATGAAATGTCCCTTTGGCTCCCTTGTCTCATTTTTAAGTTAAGTCAGTTGTCCTTGTATTATTGAATTATAAGCATTTTTTACATGTTTTAGGTACAAGTCCCTTATCAGATATATGATTTGCAAATATTCCCTCCTATTCTGTGGGTTATCTTTTCACTTTCTTGATGGTCTTCTTTGAAGCACAAACATTTTTAATTTCGATTGTGTCCAGTTTACCTAGTTTTTCTTCTGTTGCTCTTGCTTTTGGTGTCATATCTAAGAATCCTTTGCCAAATCCAAGGTCATGAAGACGTATCTTTATGTTTTCTTCAAGAGTTTTATAGTTTTAGCTCCTATATTTATTATGTCTTTGATCCATTGTGAGTTAATCTTTGTATATGATGTGAGGTAGAGGTGCAACTTCATTCTTTTGCTTGTGGAAGTCCTGTTGTCCTAGCACTTCCTCATTTGATCTTCAGTAGTGGACCCAAGGAACAAGATGTGTGTGTGTGTGTGTGTGTGTGTGTGTGTGTGTGTAGGGAGAGAGAGAGAGAGAGAGAGAGAGAGAGAGATGATTTATTTTTAAGAAATTTAATTGTGGCAATGAATTGTGCAGTCTGGAATTTGCAGTGCTGTCCCCCGCAGGCTGAAAGCTCAGGCAGTGTCTATGTTGAAGTTCTGGGAAAAAATTTATTCTTCCTCAGGAAACCTCAGTCTTTCCTCTTAAGGCCTTCAACTCATTGGATGAGTCCTACCCACATTATAGATGGTAGTCTGCTTTACTTAAAGTCATCTGATAGTCAGTGTTAATCACCTTCACAAATACCTTCACAGCAACACCTAGACTAGTATTTGGCTAAACAGCTTGGCACCAAGCTTTGTTGACATAAAATTAACCATCACAAGTGATATCGTTCCCATTTTATAGGTGAAAAAACTGAGTCCTGGAGAGGTCAAAAGTCTTCTCCAAGGGCACAGTAAGTAGCTGAGCAAAAATATGAACTGAAACTAGCTCCAAAAAGGCATTCAGCCCTCACATCCACACGAAGCCTTTCTGTTTGTTCTGAGAACAGTCTAGGCTCAGAGAACACTTGAGTACTCTGCAAACAAGTTCCAGAAAAAATAGTTTCATTGACCACAGATATACACGTGCTGCAAGTGACTTGAATTTCTCTAAAACCTAAATTCCTCATCCCATTGCCCCTGAATGTTTAGCCCCAACAATGCCCTACTTCTCACCAAAAGAAGTCAGACCTAGATTTCCTCAGCCCACTTTCTCCAGATTTCCAGAATGGCTTGGGCTCACTCTTCCATCTGCTCTGCCAAGGCCTCCAAGAACCAACCACATTTGCGTTAGAATGGCCTCTTCTCTTTGGCCATCCTGTGAAAGTTTGCTTCATCATCTTCTGTCCTCAACTCTTAACAATGTACTGTGCTGCCCTCTCTCCCCAGGACTTGGCAATTCAGGGTTTCAGCCCAGACCATGGCCTAGACTAACTAGTAAGAATGGCCCATCTCTGCTGGGGTTTGTGCGTGTATGTGTGTGTATGTGGGTATGCACGTGTGTGCACACAGATACGTGTGTGTATTTGGATGCTCACATTTGTGTGCATTTGAGATCACACTGTGGTTTTGAACTTACCCCCCTTGCTTAGTCTGCCCTGTAGACTGACTGCATGGCCTAAGAATAAGCAGGAAGCTGGTCTATACAAGTCCAGCCCGCAAAGCCACCAGGGCAGGGCCAGGCACTGCATTGGTTTTCTATGGCTCCTGTAACAAATGACCACACACTGAGTGGCTTCAAACAACCGAAATTTATTCCCTCTCAGTTCTGGAGGTCAGAAGGCTGAGATCAAGGTGTAGAGAGGGCCACACTCCCTCTGGGGCCTCTAGGGGACAATGTGTTCTTCACCTTTTCCCACTTCTGGTGACTGCACCATTCCAGTCTCTGTCTCTGTGGTCACCCCGCCTCCTCCTCTTCTGTCTGCCCTCTTCACTATCTCATTAGGGATACATGTGATTGCATTTAGGACCCACCTCGACAACCCAGAGTACGGCCCTCCTCTCAAAGTCCTTCATCACATCTTTTGCCACTAAAGTGATAGTCCCTCTGTGCCATATATGGTCATACTCATAGGTCCTGGGGTCCATGTCCACCCACCACAGGGTGGGCCAGGCTTGAGATCCTGTTAAGTGATGCCACAGCCCTTATTCTCTGTGTCCTCTGGGTCCTGGGCAAGTGCCTCACTGGAGTCCGGAATCTGTCTCTCCCAAGGACCCCTCTGCCGTTCCATCCTCCATCGGCCCTGGCTGCTGCTGTCTCCTTGGCGATGCCGCTTGCCTTCCAAATCCCATGTTTTTTTACATTTAATGTCAGTTTCTCCAAACAAATGGCATTTATTATAAACACTGAGAGAGGGAAAGACGAAAATGGTCAGAGGCAGAACATAGGAAGTGAAGACTTTAAAAGCGGCTCACATTCTGCCTTAATGGCCGCACAATTAATAAGAACAATGGTCATTGTGGTCTGTAGTGGAGAGTATTTTGTAGACCTGATGAGCAAATTCATAGTCTGAAGAAAGAATGCTTGATGGATCTTCCTGGAGACGGACTACCAGTGTGATGGACTTGCATTCCCTGGGTGGTCTGGAGGACTAGAAACTTTTTAACGTGGGAACGTCCTTGCAGGGCTGGGAGATGGCTGGTCTGCCTGTGTCGGCATTTTCAGACCCATTAATTTTTTCCAGAGTAGCCAAGATGCTGTACTTAATCCATCCTGCATAATAGGAGGGCCCCAGGATTGCCCCTAGACAGGCTGCATAGGGTAGTGACTCTCACGGGCCCTTCCCATTTGGGATCCTGGGTTGGTGGGTGGCCCCAAGGCCCCACCCATAGGGCCAGCTGTGCTGTTGTTGCTGGACATGTGTTTGAGATTTAGCTGGTAAGTTGGGACATACGCTTGCTTCAGTTTATTCTCAGCTTCCACGGCTTTCTGTTATTTGTGTGGCACATGTCTGTCAGTAGGTTCCCACACAGAACATGGTTCGCTGAGGCTAGTTCACAATTTCCAAGAGAGGAAGTCTTGGTCAAATATGTTGTTAGAGTCTTGCCATGTTTTTTCAACCCTTCTTCAAAGGACCAAGCTGCGGAAGGAGGTCAATCTGCTGTTCTGTCTGTGTATGTGACAGTTTCTCCTGGTGGCACCGGGACACTGCACTGCTCTGTCAAAGGCTCCTGGGCAGACCTTCTGTACCCACATGCCAGCCCCGTGAGCTGCTGCCTGATGGGAGCCTTGTCCAGCAAAGGAAGGGAGAGTCGGGCATTGACATGGAAGACCCCAAAGGCTCTGGAAGGTGGGGTCAGGCATGGCCTCCAGAATGTGAGCATGACATTGGGGTCCTGAGCAGATCACAGAGCTCACACGCTCACTCTCCAGCTCTGTAGGCCCAAGAATGCTCTCTGGCTGGCCCGTGGAGGTTGTACCTCAGATGTCATCAGGGATTTGAAAAATGTTTGCAGTTTCATGCTCTTTTGAGCTGGGTCTTGCCTTCCCTTCTGTGTCCACTACTGAGAGTCCGGTGATGCAAGGTCCAGTTTGGCCTATGCAGTTGGTAGCCTTCATTTTCCATAAGGAGGATAAGGAGAAGGGAGAAAGGAATGAACACTTATCTGGCTGTATGCTGGGTCCAGGCCCTGCGCTCAGTGCTAGGGACCCAGAGACAGACCAAGCTCACAGGTGGGAGGGCACGCATTCAAGAAATATCTGCAAGGACGATTATAGAAGGCACTGCTAAATACTTTGAAAACCCTGGGGAGAGTCCAATGGACACTTGCTTCCAGGAGAGGACAGAAGGGGCAGGGTGAGGATTGACAGACCTATAGGCCTGGAGGAGAGCCTTGGACAAGGTGTGTGTGGTGTGGCAGCTAGTCTTGGCTGGAGACCTTAGTGACCGTGCCTGTCTCCTTCCTCCCTGGCTCCCACTGAGACAGAGAGTGGGAAAGTGGACTTTAACTGTTTTAACCCTCTGTTGCAATTAGGGTTGGCCAGTGGACCACAGTCTTGCTCATGAGATGTAAGAAGAAGCCTGTTAGGGACCTCTGGACAAGTATCCTCTGTGGATACTTGTCCTTCCCCCCCTTCCTGCCGGGAATGTGATGTGATGCTTGGTGCCAAGGCAGCCATATTGTGACCATGAGCTAGAGCATGAGCTAGCATGAGCTGAAGGCCAGAGCATTGGTCAGACACTGACTTTCACATCATCTACCTCCAGACCAGTGCTAGGCAGCTTCCACCTTCAGAACCATGTTGTATGAGAAAAGCAAATCTCCTAGCAACTGAGTCAGGTTTCCATTTCTAACTGAAATGCATATTAGAGAAATGAAGGCCTTGTCAAGGCCTAGTCTTCAGAGCTTGGGCAAACCCATGTGAGCATTTGCTATGGGAACCCTGGAGGTCGCTGAAATTAGATGTCTTAAAGAGGGAGAAATCAAGCCTGTGTAAGTCCACCAAATAAGTCCACACTCAAGGATAGCTCAATCCAGAGGTTGACTTCTGAGTCCTCTGCCCATTTGGAAGCCATGGCTATAGAATATTTTTTCTTAATTTAAAAACTATGAAAAATTATCCCCCAAACCAAACCAAATAACCACCCATATTTTAACCACCCCAAACCAAACTGTCAATACCAGCTTATTCACTGCCATTCTTATTCCTGTTTACTTATCTTTAAAAAAAAATCACAGAAGGATGGGGTGCCTGGGTGGCTCAGTTGGTTAAGCAGCCAACTTCGGCTCAGGTCATGATCTCGTGGTTCACGGGTTCAAGCCCCACATTGGGCTCTGTGCTGACAGCTCAGAGCCTGGAGCCTGCTTCGGATTCTGTGTCTCCCTCTCTCTGCCTCTCCCCCACTCCTGTTCTCTCTCTCTCTCTCTCTCTCTCTCTCAAAATTAAATAAACATTAAAAAAATCACAGAAGGAAGGAAAAAAGACTTTTATAGATCAAAGCAAAATGCCATTTTGATATTCCTCACCTTTCCGCTATTTGCTGTGTGTCTTCCTAGTCCTTTTGTATAAGACTTCCTCATGTGTAAGCATGTCCTTTGGTGGGTTTTTATTGACGTAACTAACATCATGCTGCACATTTCAGTCTGCAGCTTGCTCTTTCCATTCAGTATTGTATACTTGATGGCTAGCCATCCTGTGTACATCAACTAGTTGGCTTTTGAATTGCTCTACATCATTTTGCCATATGCATGTGCCACCTTTTAATCAACTATTCTCCACTGACAAACATTTGGTCTGTCACAGGTCAGGTTCCCAGAGAAACAAAATGGGCTGGACCTGGAGCTGCACCTGTCAGGGAGGGGAAGATGTTGGACTGGACAGAGAGAGAAGCTGAGTGTGATACATCTGTCAAGGGACCTCAGCCAACTTCAAGGAGAGGCCTTGGAGTGGGGATGGGCCTTTAAGAGTTACCCCAAATTGAAGCCAGGGACCAGGCCTTCATAACCCACACAATCCGTTGGCTGGAGGTTGTCCCAGGAGGGAACATAACCTGGGCAAGTTATTCCCTGTAGGCAGCCAAAGACAACTCCTGGGAAGAGGTGAGCTGTCAGCTGACAGTCCTGAAGGGGGATCTGGGTGGGCACCCGGCACCTACCACAGGGCCATCACCAGTGTCTCATGGTTACAATGTGCAATACATACCTTTGAGTGTGCCTTTCTGCTCATGTGCAAAGCTGTCTCCAGAGCGGATATTAAAAAAAAAAAAGGAAAAAAAAAGAAATTTCTGGATCTCTCTACTCTAATGGATGTGGCCGAATTGTCTTTAAGGGTAACTGAAACCACAGTCCCTCCTGCCACCTCTGACAGTACTTGCTTCCCTCTCACTAGTGTCCGTGTGCTACAGTGTCACATGGCTTCATTTTTGCAAATCTAATGGGTATAGGATGGCATCTCATGATAATTTACAATTGCTTTTCCAGGACTATAAATGAGGCTGAGCACAAAAAACTGTAGGCGGTTAATTCTCTCTTCGACATCCTACTTTGGCCCTGAATATAAGCTGGACCTTCCTGCCCTCATGCCTCCTCCTTTCCTCACCTCCTGCCTTTTTTCATTTTGCCCAGGAATAGGGGCCCTCTTGAGCCCTCTTGCAGTTTCAGAAGTGGCTTAATGTGTCAGAAAGTTCTGGCAATTTTGCTGATCTTTGGGTCAAAGGCGTGTATACGTGTGTGTGCGTGTGTATGTGTGTGTGTCTGACTTGTGTGATGTGTACATGTGCGTAGTGTGTTATGAATGGGGTGTGTGTGCATGACTGTGTGCTGTGTACATGTGTGTGGTATGTTATGTGGGGTGTGTGTGTGCACATGCATGTGCATAGGGTATCCATTCATGGACACAGGGCAGGTGTGGGTGAGGAGACTGTCACTCCTGGTCTGGCCCTTCTTGAATTCACACCTGAGTCATTTTAAGTATAACCAGAGCCTGGCCCCCAGGGGTGACCTGAGACTGCACAGTCTGCAGTGTCTTTCTTTCCAAGCTCAATGGGCAGGCAAATGTCCTCCAGCTGGCTCTCAGCTGTTGCTGCAGTCACTTCTGGAGAAAAATCTGATGCTGTCTATCCTCACCATGAACCAAGCCCAGGAAGAAAGAGGAAGGGAACTAACTGCAGCTCGTTACGTTATTTTCCTATCATTGTTCATTTTAGATAGTGCCCTGCTTTTCCCTCTGAAAAAACAATGTTCAGCAAACATTAATATTTCTCCATATTTACTATTTTTTAAGGTGTAGACTCAGAGTCAGGATTGCCATAACAGAGTATGAGCATTGTGAGGCCCTTTAACAGAGCTTTCTAGTTCTGATCTGAATTCCTTTGATGAATAGTAATGGCTGCCTTTCACTGGGGCCTCAGAGCGCTAGGCAGGAGACTCCTGCTCATGCTCTAGCTCCTGCTCCCTTTCCCCCCTCTCCAACCCCCCTGGCCTCTCAACCCTTCCCTCTTCTGGTTCATTCTTTCTTCGGGTGCAACTTTGTGCCCTTTGCAATGGAAACCAACCAGGCTTTCCCAGCCCCTTCCATTTTTTTTTTTTTTTTTTTTTTTTTAGCTCTACCTACTACCTACATCAGCACAGAACAATCCAGACAGGTCTTAAAGGCTCTTCCTCCCTAAAAACGCAGGGAAAGGAGAAAGATAGTGGACACTGCTGTGATTTGGGGTCCATTTTGGCACTGCAGTTGCCTAAGACAGACCTGTATGAGGAAGCCCAGAGACCCCAGGTTGGGGACTCAGGAGCACTGCCATTTCTTGGGTTCCTTCTGTAGGTGACACTCCAGTGCTTCTCAGGCTGCATTTCTTCCCGGGTAGGTATGTGTGTGTACCTGGTATTTGCTAGGCTGGCCCTGGCTTCTGCATCTCGTTGATGGGAGGTGCTTTCCTGGCAGGGAGTTAATGGGTACGGGTCCCACAGAGCAGGCAGAAGGCAGACATAGAACTTGCCCCAAATCATATCTGAGAGTGAGGACCAATGTCAAAAGCGAGAGGAATGAGAATATGGGCATCATGTGTGGGTCTGTGGTGGGCACATGTGTGGTGTGGTGCTAGGAGCTGGCGTACAAAACCAAGAGTCTGCAAAGCAGAAAAGAGTAGGACCAGGAGAGGCACGATGGGAGGGGACGGTGGTCTGGCCAGATTCTGGGCACCAGGGCCACAGCTGGGCCCGAGGCTGACAGGTCCCAGGTGGAGGTTGGCAGGTTGGCTCCCTTCACGGATGTCAGAGCACCAATAGGGCATGCCTGGCTGAGGGGCTTCTGTCGAGAACTCCCAGGTCCGTAGGTGGGGACCAAACTGAGGAGAAGCTGAGGACTTGGGATTTCATAAAACTATAATGGTTCGAAGTCATTTTGAATAGCGCAGAGTTGTCAGTATTTTATTTGCCAAGTATGGACATTATAAAAAAGAAAACCCTGTTATCTACAATCTCCATCATTTCATAAAAAAGGGGGAGGTATTCGAACTGCATTTGGCTATTGCAAACAATACTTGTTTGCCTTTAGTCTCTTCCCTCGATCCAGACTGGAGAAGGGCGCTGACCCCTCTTAGGCCCATGCTGGCTATATCTGCTGTGACAGAGGCCCTCAGCACCCATGCGGGTGGCTGATATGTCAGGGCTCTCCTGGACTGCAGGGACCCATGAGAAGGAACAAACACTCACGGGAGGGAGCTACAGAGAGGCAGACTTGGGCCCCTGCTCAGACATAGCTTTCTGGTAAACAGAGCTGCCCACTCATGAAACAGGCTGCTTGGAAGAGGGGCAGTCATCTAAGTGGGAAGTGTCCTGGGAAGGTGAAGCCCATGGTGTTAGATTTCTGTCTGATTCCAAAAATAAAGAATTTCTGGCAGTTTTATTCAGTCTGATCCAACGTAAGCCACCTGTGTGCAGGACTGCCTGCTTTGCATATATAGTCTCCTGTCTTCACGTTAAGGCAAGTGTGGGAAAAGCCGTACCCCTTCATGTCAGGCTGCTCCAAACTTTCTCAGCAACCTTGATTCCCAAGGAGCTGCCATATGGATATAATAGGCTTGCCTTTGAGAGCCTTTGGTCACAAACTGGAGATGCCCCTGGGCCTCCTCGGCAGGCACCAGGGAGAAGGGGGCAGGGCAGATCCCTTCACCAGACCCTGGGGCAAGTTTTCAGTGGCAAAGCTCAGTTCCCTGGCACATCAGGATCACATCAGTGCTAAGATCTGAAGCAGCCTCCAGGGTGTCCCTGGACTTGGGAAACCAAGATGCTGATCGCACACATGCATTCAGAATCGGCTACACCAGTGTGTGAGGCCAAAAGCAGAATGGAAACACAGGCCCCTTGTTCAAAAATTATGGTCGATTTCAAGATGGTGACAGCAGAACATTAAATCAAGCAGGTCCCACGCTACTGCCCAGGCCACCAGGGATGCCTGTGTGCATTCTAGAGCGGGGGGAGTGCAGGTTCCCTGTGGAGAAGAGGCCGGCAGGGGCCTCTCCTCACGTTGCTTAGTGCCATCAGAGCCAACACCTAGAGTCTGCTGCAGACCGCACCCACAGCGGTGGGCTCCCTCTGGATTCCTTGCCATGCCCTGCAGAGGAACTGAAGTCCAGGACAGAGGGAGCAGGTCAGATGAGTGATATATGAAATCACAGCCTGGTACATGGGGGCAAAAGAGTTTCTGAGTTCAGAGGGATGACCTCCCACCCCCGCCTGTGTTGGCCCTGTTCCTATGGGAATTCAGTTGGGCTTGGAGAGAGAAGGTTGCAAGGAAGTGTTAACCAAGGGATTCCTGCCCTCTCCCAATTTTGATAGAATTCTGGAAGAGATACAAGCCACAGTGTTTCTGTTACAGGTAGGAGAGTCTGCATTGTGTAATGGAGGTATTGATTCTTGGATTCCCCATGAATCGTGGGGATCTGCCCTGGAATAAAGACACAGAAGGGAAGTAGCACAAAGCAGTTTATGAAAGTGAAAGTACACTCTCAAGGTACTTGGCAGAGTGGGCAGGCCTAGAGGCAGCCACTGCCCTGAGGCTTTTGTGAGCTGAGTCTCAGGTCACAGACAGGGTGGTCTCTGATGGAGGCTGCTTCCAATCTTTTGGGAAACTCCTGCCACAGGTTGGGAGGGGGAGTTTTTACTCCTCCAAGGTTTGTGCCTGAACCATCATGGCAGCCTTCTCCAATGGCAGGGGGCTAAGGCTGCAATGTAAATGCATTATAATGACTCTAGGGGTTACCCCGGGGCAGAGGTGGAAAAGGGGAATGCATGTGCTGCACCTGTGGCTCTTGGTCTATTAGCCCCAGGACGCCGGAGCCAAGAGGTAGGATGTTGAGGGGTCTTGGAGGCCACGAAATCAGGATACTATGCTCCCAGGCTTCTAATGTGTAATTCACTTATCACCGTCTTTGCCTCCGGCTCCTGTCTAACTAACTGCCTACTCTACCATTTCGTGACCTCACCGCCAGAATGTTAATCACAGGAGAGAAGTGTGTCCTTCTCCTCCTTCTCCAGTGCATCAGTGCCTGGTTAACCAGAGGACCCCGCCCAAGTGGTACAAAAGAGGAAGTGACCAAGGAGAGCAGAGGGTGGCATTTGCCCAGGAGAGCACAGGCTTTGTCTTTGATTCCTCTTGCTAATGTGACAGTGACCTTCACTGTGGAGAAGGTCATCAGGACAGAGGTCAGTGCAGCAGAGAGAATTTGGGCTTGGCGTCACAACCAGGCTTCAAATCTTGGCTTTAGCAATTCCTGGCTAGTGGCACTGAGCAAAGTGTGAGGCCCCCAAGTGCTTCCATTTCCCCTTCATTTACAAAAGTCAGGATAAAAATGTCTTTTATTCTGTGGGTATTGCTTGAGCCACTGAGTACAAGTCCCAGCCCCACCTGGTCCTCCAGGAGACCCCAGCCTTCCTCCCTGGCTCTTCTCATGGTCTCTCCATGCTACCCCATCTCTGTCTTTCTGTGTCTGCCTGTGACTTTCTGCTCGGCATCCCTGAACCTCTCTCTCTCTCTCCTCTTGCTCCTTGCTTGGAGGGTGGGTCACACGAGGAACAGGGGACAGTCTGTCAGCAATGCCAACTGGTCATTTCACCAGGCTTCAGATTCTTCATACGTGTGGTAGTGATAATATCACCACCCTGATACAACAAATATGAACACGCTTTAGGACACATTACAAATGCAGTATTAAGGGTGCTGGTCGTTAGGCAGAGGGCTAACTGTCCGCATAACGGAGTGTCCAGAGGATGGCGCTGTTGCATTTCGTTCTCTGGCTGGGGGTGAAAAAAACTTTGGGGAATCTGGTGGGAAGAATAACCCAGTGAGATGGAAGCCAGGGAGCATTTCTTGGGGACGATCCTTGCAAGTTCTTTTCCCAGCACATTCGTCCAAGTCAGTGTGTCCTGAGCCACAGCCCATGGCAGCCCTCCGAGAGTGACCGAGGTCAGAGGACCTCAGGCCTTGCCTCCTGAGGACTTGGTGGCACAGGCGGCTTCAGACAAAAGGCCCCCACGCCAAGCCTATAACAGCCATGAGACAGAAGCACTGTAGTGTAGTGCTCCTCAGGGTAGGAAGAGCAGAGCCGGAGCATCAAGAGAGGGGACAAACAGGTGCCACTGGAGTCAGGCCTTCACGGATGGTGACTTGTGCTATGCAGCTGGGAGTGAGGTGGCCGGGCAGCCGTCTGAGGACATCGCCCGAGGGCCGAGGGAGTGGCCTTGAGGGCGTGCAGCTGGAGCTTGGCATCTGAGGGGGCACATACTGGGAGCTGGTGCTGGAATAGTGCAGGGCCCAGAGTGCTGGGTAGGGGTGACTCATGGCCCAGACCTCCCTCCCCTGGCAGGGGGGAAGTCAGGGATGGCATGGGGTAACTGCTGCCCACTTACAAACATCTGCTCTCTCACATGCCCGCACACATGCCCTTATCTGGACACGTTCACTCTCCCTGCCTACAGAGACGCTGCCCACACGTGTCCGCCCACCGCCGTGACAACTGTCTCCATGCCCCTCTCCTCCACCCCCCACCCAGGGAAAGAAGGGCCTGTGGGGAGGGGTGGGCAGGGTACGGCATTGAGGGGTCATCAGACCCAGGTCTCACATTCAGGAAAGTCCACAGGTTAGACATTTGTCTTTATTTCCAAGTGAAACTTTGATGCAGGCACAGAATACACCACCAGGACTAAAAGAGGTTCCTCATTCATCCTTATGATTGAGCAACTTTGTCGTACCAGGAATCAGTACTTTCTAGAACTCCAGTAATTAATTGTATTTAAATTAATTAATTTGTATTAATTATGTTAAAGCTCTTCATTCGTTCCATGTAAACATTTGGCACAAACCACTTAAAAAAAATACACTGAGAGCTTCAACCAGTGGGAATGGCCCCGGGTTTCTCTGGGCCTCTTATAGGCTCTGCTCTGGCCACAGAGTGGAATCTTCACCACTTCTAGGCTCTTCCTCACTCCACCCCATTCCATGTGTGGCCTCTTGAGTGAGAGAAGAGAATGAAATTCATAGGCAATGGAAACTCTGTCATCTCTTGGGGTCAGTGGGGACTGAGTCCAGTCGTGAGGCCCAAGCCCAGGACAGTGCTGAACACACACCGGCAGGTGCAGGCAGAGCTGACTGTGGCCTTAAGGACCTGAGTTCTTCAGTGGATGGGAACCCTCCCCCCGGAAGTCTGGACATCACCACTTGAAAGTGTGTCACTGAGGAGTAAAAATAGGGACATTGCAAATACCAAAGCAAAAGCGCATTTATTCCAACAAATGCAAATCCAGGTCCTGTCTCCCACGGAATCCTTGAGGGAGGGCAGCCCACAGATGTGTTCTGCTGGTGAGCTGTTTATGCTGAGTAAATTCACTGCAGAGAGGCGGGCCGGAGGTTGCCCCATCCCTTGGGGTGAATTGTGCCTACTCCTCCCAAACCATCTCAGAGTCTGTGTCCATGGGCAGCTGTGGGCCCACGTGAACCACTGGCTGTATGAGCATCATGCCGGCGGGTCCAAGTACCTGCAGCCACGGTACATACTACTTCTCTAGGGCTCCTGTCATGCACTCTCTCCATCCTGTAGATGGTTTTGGGGATAGTGTTTAGTGGCTCAAGGGTCATCTTAAAAAGCACTGGGCCACTTACGAAGCACAGGCACCAAGCAGTCAGAATGTGCCCTGGATGCTCCAAGCCACCCTGTCATCCCGGTGGGTACTGGCTGGGGCTGAGCCCAGCTCGCCCCACAATGCCTGCTTCCCAGTGTCTAATTGTTCTTTAGCTGCGAGGTGACCTGCTAAACTTTGATGGGGTGTTTGAGAAGCCCCTGGGTTTTCGTGGGTGACAGACCTATGGAGACCTGTGGTTGGAATCATGCCTTTGACTGGTGTTACAAAAGCTGTCTGCATTTTGGTTTCTGCGTGTTTAAGTTGGGACTCGTGACACCCATCACACTGGGTCATGGGAATCTGTGAAATGATGGGTGTAGAGGACACAGCTGTCCCTGTCCCCTTCACTCCCTGAAGTTATTGGAATGCACCCCGTCCTTCGCATCTCCATAAATCTCTGCCTCATCTGTCCATACTCCTCTGCCTCCCTTCTGCTCTTTTCTGCTGGCTCTGGATTATTTTTCTCTTGTCCCCTTTTTATTGTCTCCCCTTGCACCCCAACAATCCTTTCCTCTTCTCCTAAGCCCTCACCCCCAGCCCCTTGCCATTGTTTTCCCTGAAGCTGGACCCAGTGGTGTATGCGTGGGCAGGCTTATACCGCTAGGACATGGCAGCTCCCTTTCCTTCTTCAGGCTGGCATGGAGACAGACTTAGTCCCTGTCATGCCCAGAGGGACACAGGACCACTCAGCAGGACCCCTCCACCCTGTCTCCCCCTGCCCCCAGGCCAGCACTACCTGCACCCACACTCTGCCACGCTCATTCCTTCGTAGTGGTACTTGAGGGTGGGGACCCCCATGTCATCCTTGTAGAGGATGGAGATGGGGCTCAGTTTGGTGGGCACGCAGCAGGCCTTGCCCACTTTCATGGGGAACTTGAGATGCACCAGGGTTTGCACAATGGCGTGTTTCGTGGGGGTCACGTCATCAGCCAAGGGGAAGAAGCAGCCGCCTTTACATTCGTAAGCATCATACTCCTTGGGTGCAATGATCCAGCTGTCCCAGCCGATGTCCTCGAAGTTCACCCTTAGGGAGGTCTTCTGACAGTGGTTGTTGGCCCCGGTACTCCTCTTCCGTCTGGCTAAAGATGACCCTGTGGCACTGTGACCTTCCCCATCCTCATCCTTGTTGTCACCTGATTCTCCCAGACCATTCTTGGACAACTTCTTGAGCACACTTTCCTGTTCATGGCCGATCATCTCCCTGAGCTCCAGCCTGGTCTCTTTGGTCCCATTGCTGCGGTCATTGGAGAAGACAACGAAGAAGGGCAGGTTTTTGGAGCCTGGGGGAACGCTGATATCCAGCTGGTCACAGCCCTTCCTGTGACTCTCCACAGTCACTTCCAGTTTATTTTTGCTCTTGGTGGAGTCGGCTCTGACCCAACGCTTCACAGCACTGGAGACCTCAAAGGTCTCCCAGCCCTCATCCCGAATGTCCTGGGACACCAGGAATGTCTTGGTTCCTGTAGAAGCATCCCAGACATCTATTCCATCCAGAACGTCATAAATGGCCATGTTGCCTTTCAGCTCAGGAGAAGAGTCTACGTGATTTTGACAGGAGACATAGAGTCGGAGCTCGGCCCTGGTGATCTGCTCATGCCTGGGAATGGAGATGTTGAAGAGCAAGATGTGCTTCTGGAAGGGAAAGTCTTCTGTGGCCGTGATGGAGACAGCATCTGAAATGCAAGTACACAGTCAGCAATGGTCCTCTTTCGTTACACCAAAACAGACTCATGGCTCATGTCAAAGGGCACCCACGATGACATTGACTGATTCTATCAAATCTTTATTGGGTGTCACTTAAGCCCTTCATGGAGAAGAGAATTTTCAAAGATACATTTAGGACCTTCCAAAGAAAAACAGAGGCAGGAGATACCTTGCATTGGAGTTCATGGGTCCAATTCTTTAGTAAGTATCTACTCAGTGTCCAGCCTTGTGCTACGAGCTTTGCATTCTGTATTTCACTTTGCTCTTCACACTAATCCTGCAAGAGTCTAATTATTATTCCAGTTTCACAAATGTGGAGACTTGTATTTAGAGTGTTTAACTGCCAAGCACACACATTCTGTAAAGCGCTTCACTTAAAAAAAAAAGGAACTAAATAAACAACACAGCAAAGTACACTGTCAGCCTCAGAGCGCAGATCCCAGTGTATGATGTTAAATGAGACACCTTGGGAGGGGATGGTGAATTTCCAACATCAAGACAATGTTAAAAATATCAGCATTTAAATAGTATAGAAATCATTCAGCATTGTAATTTCTGAGCAAAGTGAAAGTGGATTTTTTTAATGTTTGAGGAAAAAATAGAATATATTAGCCTCAACTGCTTTGTCATGTAGGCAAAAACGGGGCTTGCCTTTTAGCTACACAATGGTCTCCAATTTCCAACCTCTCTTGTTTGACACACAGCCATCAGGACATCTCTATGATGCCGTGGCTCGGTCACAAACACGAGGTCACAACATGAGGGGAGTCTGTATGCTGCTGTGATATCCAGCAGTGTCTGACCGACCGAGGTGCTAATCCAGACCCTGCCATTTCCTAGGCTTGTGACCTTGGAGAAGTCCTGCGTTTCTTCGTGCATCCATTTCCTCATCTGTAGAATGGGGCTCATCCTACCTGCCTTCCAAGGTTGGTGCGAGGCTCCCACAGATGGCACATGGAGCTTACTAATATGATCCCTGCTTCACTGTTGATGCTCAGTCAATCTTTCTGTGTCCTTCCCAGACCCTCCTCCCCAACATGCATGCCCCCCTCAAAGCATGTGGCCCCGCACCCAACGTGGGTGTGCCATTCCAGCTCCTGCAGAATGTACGTGAATAGTGAATGGGGTCTATGAGCATCAATGCCCTACTGTGCGCTTCCCATGGCATGCTTTGAAAATGGCTGTGGACGGGGGGCGGGGGGCAGCTCCTGGGCGGCTCAATTGGTTAAGCATCCGACTTCGGCTCAGGTCATGATCTCATGGTTTGTGAGTTTGAGCCCCGAGTTGGGCTCTGTGCTGACAGCTCAGAGCCTGGAGCCTCTTTCAGATTCTGTGTCTCCCCCTCTCTCTGCCCCTCCCATGCTCATTCTCTGTCTCTCTCTGTCTCTCAATAATAAAAATGTTAAAAAATTAAAGAGAAAAGAAAATGGCAGTGGGAACACATCACACATCTAGAAAACAAACACCCTCCCTATCAGAGTTGCACGTGGACCATGTCTAAAGGGAAAGAAGCACAACTGACCTGCACAGGAGTGCTGGCCACAGGCAGAGCTGGGATCCAGTCCGAAAACTCGTTTTAGGGACATGGACAATGCTGGGAGTGGGGGAGGGGCCAGTAATCGAGAAGGCTCCAAAGGCTGGACTCCCAGACTATGGGATTTGGTGATTAGCTCCAGCCAAAGAAGCTCAGCCTTCTCCTAAAGCACAGGTTACAGACATGCCCCAGGGGCATGGTGCGATGCTGGCAGCATCTGGGTGACCTGAAGATTGTTTTTTGTTTTTTTTTTTAAATTAAGCCAATAGTTTAAAAATCAGGCAAGTTCACATAAAATATAGATATGCCATCTTCTTTTGGGCAATCAGAAAATTCAGCACTGCCGGGCATGTATCATGACTACCATGTCCTTTAGACGGGGCATGAGCTCTGCAGGCCGGGCAGAGCTGCCCACAGTACTGGGCAAGGCCTGTTAGGGGTCTGCAGGTCAAGTCCTGGAGGAGAGAAGCCCCGTGTGTGTGACTGTTCAGAGAGACAGCAGAGGCAGGAAAAGCCTAAACTTTGTAGGCAGGTGGGTACTTTGGTTCAGCTGCCAAAGCACTGTGTGTGACCTGGGTAAGTTCCCTCAGCATCTGCTAGTCTTGACGTCCATGCTCACAAGATCATTTCACCTATGTCATGTGAATTAGTGGACATGAGCCCTAAGTCGATGTTTGTTATCTTCCAGTCCTATTAAAGCAGGCAAATCATTTTATATTTAGAAAATAAGAAAGTTGTCCTCTGACGTTTCTCTCTCAGAAAAATTGATCAGACTTATGGATACTTTTTGGCAGGAGAGAAACAGATGTTCTTTCCAAGTTAAAAAAGACACCACTTGGTTGGAAGCTAAATACATTGTCTGTTTCAAAGTCAGAAGGGGGCCATAAAGGAAGGGGAAGAAGGGAAAGGGTGGAAGAAGGGGAGCTGGCATTCGGGGGCACCTAATGTGTTAAATGTGGCACCGGACCCAGGGAGGGAGAACTTTCTACAGCAGAGCTCCCAGTAGGACTTTCTGCAATGATGGACGGGACATGCTTTACAGTCTGCACTGTCCTATAAGGTAGCCGTTAGACGCACATGACCATTGAGCACTTGAAGCCAGTGAACTAAGTTATTAATTTTATTTCCTTTTAATTTATTTAAATAGAAATGTAAAAGGTCTCCTATGTCCAGTGGCCACCATACTGGGCAGTGCAGCCATGACCCCTGAGTCCCCCCGGGGTGCCCTGGCAGAGCCGACTCTACCTTCCACGCTGAAGCTGCGCACGATGTTGGACGCGGGGGTGGTCGACTTGTCGGTGGTGTATCTGTTGTACAGGTCGATCATGTACTGCGGTGGCTCGGCTCGGGTTTTGTCCTGGGAAGGGACCCCGCTCAGGTTGAGGCTGCGCAGGAAATCCACCTTTATGTTCTCCAGAAACATCCTCAGGTCAAAGGTGCCCCCCTCCAGCTCACCTCCGGGCCCCGCTAGCCAGCGGTAGGCGTCTCCCCCTGCCGGCAAGCGCCCCCGGCTCTCTAGTGGCTTCCCCTGCGCAGAGCAAGCCAGCAGGGAGAGCACAGGCAGGGCCATGCATAGCGCCCCGCAGCACATCTTGGGACGGCGCTGTCGCCCTGGACAGGAGACTGCGGTAGGCCGCGGGTGTGTTAGCGGGCTCGGGGAGGAGCCCGGAAGGAGGGGGCCCGCATTTTCCTGCCGACCGACCGCTCTGCACGGAACCAGTTCACAAGCTGTCACCCGCAGTCCCCAGAGTGGCCTCCGCGCTCTTCGCGCTCTTATCTGGCCCTCGATGCTGCGCTCCCACCTCTTATCTAAGGGAGCTCTCCGTTAATGAAGGCTCTATAAACATCTGACAAACACACACACAGGGCTTGTGGGAAGACCATGGCCTGCTGCAGAGAATCTGAACTTCTCCGTGGGGTTATCGCCCCCTAATTAGGATCCTCTCTCATTTCCTTGCCAGCTCCGTTCAGAAGAATCTGGAGACGGGTGACCCACCCATGCTCTATCCACGGGGCTACAAAAACAAAGAATCCAGGAAAGGGACAAGACCAAAAAGTCCTCCAAATATAGAAACAACACAAAACCCCCAGAAGGCTTCTGGAATCGAAGTGGAGGGTGGGGGGGGGTGGCGAATCGGGGTTCCCTAGGGTGAGCGGGAGGCCTGCTCCCTATGGAGAACATGTGTACCTGTGTGCTGTCTGGAGAGCCCGGTGTCCCCAGTCTCCTCTATCAAGTGAGTCCTGAACATTAGGGATCAGGGAGGAATGCAACACCTGTGGTTTAGTGAGGCTTTGGACCTCTGAGAGGAGGCTTCAGATCCTGGCTCCCTCGTGTACCCCCCACTAGAGTCACGTCACCTCTATGAGCCTGGGGTTCAGAAAAGAGTTGTGAACCATCTAAGATGATTATGTGCTAGACATGGCAGTCACCACAAACCCCATCAGTTGGGTGGCCCACATTCTGGCTGCTACTTCCCTGCACTTCCCCAAGCTGCTCTCCGGGGACACCACACCCACCCTGACACCTGCTGCCCAAGCCCTGGAAGAGCTCTGCCCCTGCGTTTTGCAGAGCCCCTTCTTTAGATGTGCTTTCAGTCTGGAATGCCTCATACTCTCCCCCACTGCCCTCCACCTGGGCCCAGTCCCTGCTACCTTTCAGCGCCTGGCCAGGACCCCTCCCCCACGCAGCCTCTGGGTTCTGAGTGACACCATTCAGACATCTGGATTCGTCCGACAACCACTATGAAGGGTGGGAGGACTGCTGTCTGCTGTCGGCTTCAGCTAACACATCCTTCCTGCAATGTGACGTACCCAGAGAGCCGGCCCTGTGTTCACGGTGGATCTGAGGCCCTCCCTGCCCAGGCCTCTAGCTCATTCTGCACATGTCCATGAGCACCCCAGGGTACTCCATCCAGTGGGTTGGTCAGGCTGGCTCTGCCCTGGTGGCTGCTGACCCAGCCTTGTCCCCCTGTCTGGACCTGATGCCCAGATGGTTTGGCATTACTATTTTATGGCGTTTTTTTTTTAAATTGTTAATTTATTTTTTAATGTTTTTATTTTATTTTTGAGAGAGACAGAGTGTGAGTGGGGGAGGGGCAGAGAGAGAGGGAGACACAGAATCTGAAGCAGGCTCCAGGCTCTGAGCTGTCAGCACAGAGCCCGACGTGCGGCTAGACCTCACCGACTGTGAGATCATGACCTGAGCTAAAGTCAGATGCTCAACCCACTGAGCCACCCAAGGGTCCCTATGCGATGGTGATTTTTAACCAAAGCCTTTGTAGCAACGTTTCTCATGGGACTTAGGAATTACAGAAATAGGGTCATCCCATGCAGTTGCTATAGGAGAAGCACAATTTAATGAATAAGAAAGGCACATCTGACTCATTCATTTATTCCAAGTTCATCCCACCAGCAGACAGACTTCTGCCTTCATTTATGGAGGTAGGAGAGGATCTGCCTAAACTTCCATGATATACCTGCCTCCAGGGGGTCAGGAACCTTTTTGTCCCAAGAGGCATGCCATGAGGACACCTTTCTCTCTGTGAACTTCTCCAACTCCGGCACTTAACCCACACATGGCTCATAGGAATGAAAACTGGACCCCACCTTAAGGCCGTAAGGAGAGAGAATGAGCCAGGCAGAGCAAGGGCTGGGTCCCTTCCCAACTCTGGGCCTCGCCGCTGTGACGCCCTGCTCCCATTTGGCACATGGTAAGTACTGCCAATGTGAGCAACCTGTCTCAGGACTGCGTCCAGCTGGCCAGCACATTTATTAGAACAGTGGTTCCTAAGGGGTGGTTCCTGGCCCTGCAGCAGCAGCAGCACCTGAAAACTGGTTAGAAATGCAAAATTTTGGCCTGAGTCAGCAGCTGTAGATGCAAGGCCCAACAGCCTAGTCAAGCCCTCTGTGTAATCCTAATGCACATTCAGGTCTGCACATTTGTTTTGATAAAAGAGGAAAATTTGTACGAGCCTTCCAAGAGTTAACGTATGTATATACTTTATACATACTTGTACGGTATTTGGCATACAGTAGGTGCTACATAATTGAATAAACAGGTGCATTCATCTGCTCACCCCTACTCATACAGACAGGACTGCTAGGGAGATCCTGAGGAAGTCAGAATGGGATTAGAATTAAAAGGGGTGGGGAAAGTATTGCATAGCTTGAATGGGAATCATTCTTTCTGGGAGTAGAACAGAGAAAGGGAATAAAAATCTCCAGGGCGTCAGTTTATCAGTGAAAGATTTTATGTTTGCAGCTACTGGTAACAGGACAGAGGCTTCAACAGCCAGGGCTGGCAAGCTGGGCCTAGGTCTTCCCACCAGAGTCAGGTCCGGGCCCTAAATGCATTTTTACAAGCTGGTACCTGCAATGTCTTTATGCCACCAGCCAATCCGGCTCTTCCATCCAGGTGCAGCCAACTGCATTCCTTTCCCCCTGGAGCACCCCCCCCCCCAACCCTGCCACCAACCTCTCCTCCAGCACCACCTGCATCTATCCTGGCCACAGAAGGAGCACTTGCAGGTTACAGCTGCATGGCATTTTATGAGTGACTTAGACATACAGAGACACCTATTGAAAGGCATCGGGCAAGACCCTTAGTAGCACCCAGACTCAGTTTCCTCACTTGTTAAGTGAAAAGAAAAAAAGATAACATCAGAAGATTCTTCCCTGCCTTCAAGTCTCTAGCTCTCCATTTTACTGTATTTGTCACATGAATTAATCTGTGAGACCCTCCCCTTTCAGAGGATGAAAACATTCAGCAATAGGGCTCCGCAGGCCACCGCGCTGCCCCCTCCAAGCTGATACAGACGTGGTTGGGTGACCTCAGGTGTGGGTGACCACATCTAGGCTGGGTGCTGGAGCCTCGTGCTTTTGTGACGTGATGTTGATATTTGGCTTTTGAGAGGAAAAAAAAGTTGTTTCATTCGTACATTTTATTCGCTACCTCGCTTTACTCTCAGGTCACTCAGTGCCATTGGGAAAACCCTAAGTGGCTTTTAGTGGGCGATCACTAACCGGGAAGCTGGGGGTCAGCACCAGCCACAGAGGCCTTGAATCAGGCATCCTTGAGTGTCAAAGCGGACATGGCCTGTGGTCTTGGTAAGACATTTGGGGGACATATTACCCCATCCTGAGCCTGCTTTTCTGTGGCACCAATTGGGTAATGAAATTGCGAGTCTGCTGTGAGGCGAAACAAGATGTCGTATCTAAACGTCATGGTGCTTTATAAATGTGAGCCATCACTGATGATGCTAGGCCCTTCCAACACACTCCAAAGTCACCACCACCATGTGATGTCCCTCCTGGCACAAGCACAGAGCCCCTGCATGGCTGGACACAGCGGTGATCCTCCCAGCCTGCCCCTCGTCCTTATAAACCAGAAATGAAGGCCCAGAGACTCAGATATCCCAGACGCGGCAAGTGCCAGAAAGAATAAGACAGAACGCTTATAAGACACCCCAGCTTTATCAAGAAATGGAAAGGGAGCAGGGTATGAGAAAAGATTGAGGAGAAGAAGGAGGGAAAATGAGGAATCTAATATTAAGCCTTATCAAGCCCCAGTGTTTTTACTCATGTTGTTATTACTTTATATCCTGTAATGTTCTGAAAAGGATTAGATGTGGCCAACCAGGCGCTAAGTTTGCAGATCAGTTTGAGATGCCCCAGCATTCCAGTGATCAGATCATTTGGCCGAGGGACAGTCCCTGTGGGAACAGGCATCATGTGGGCTAAGGACCACCTTCACCTCACCTAATCTCTGCCAAGGCGGGGCCACGGGCCCAGGGCTGCTGTTCCCATGCATGTCCCAAGATCATTTGGAGGAGAGGCAGGGCAGACTGTGCTGGATCCCCTGGGTGCCCTGAGACACTGCCTCACCTACCTGCTCTGGGCACTCCCTCCAGTGTCTGTTGCTCTGCCTCCAGCTGCAGACACTGTGGCCTTCTGCAGAAGGCCTGTGCAGCGGGCCAGAGAACAGGGAGTTTCCATCTCCCCCCCACTGGGAGCAGCCTGGAGAGGAGATCTGAATGTCCAGCTCCTTCGCCTCAAGGCTGGTCTAACCCTGAGGTGTAATTAAGCTCCAGAGCTCCCCACAAGACCCAGGATCTGGGATGCTTGGCTTCCTGGCCTCCTGACCAGCTTTACCCCTTCCTTACCTGTTTCTCCTGGGAGCACTTCCTCATCCTGCCCAGTTGCCTGCCCAGGCACACTGGGCTCAGAAGCCTGACTTAAGACAGATGCCTTGGGTTTCTTTTCTCCTCCCAAGTCCCCTCTCAGAGGTTACCTGATGGCATCTCAGTCTCCTCCAAATAAGACTCAGGGCCATGTCATCCTCTCAGGTCCCAGCCAAAGGACCAGATATACACCTGCCCCAACCTGGACCTAGATTCTTCTTCAGAAATGCTGGTCAATCAGCTTCAGTCGCTAGAGTTGTAAGGTGGTATCAGCTCGGGGATGAGGGAACCATTCAGAGAAGGCTATTTGGGGATGGGGCTGCTGACAGGAAGCAGGGCGGCTGTTCTGCAAACACGCACAGGGAGAAGCAAACATTCTAGTTCCCCGGGAGCCCCTGGACCTCAGGAGACACCCCTGACTGCTTCCCATTGATCTCTTGCTTGAACCACCCCAAGTAAGAGGTCTCTACCCAGGCAATAACAGACATTCCTTTAAACGTCTCAGACACTTTTCAATCACTCAGTGTCCCTTCTGAAGCTAAGGACTGAGGAAGCTCTGGGAGATCACTGTGCCTTCCTGGGGCCCTGTCCTGCCTGGATGAGCCCAGGGTGCCACCAGTGGGGCAAAGTTGGTGGGCAGGGGGCTGGAAAGCATAGGAGTAGCTGGTTTCCGGAGCTCAGGATAGAGACAAGAAGGTGTGAAGAGGCCTGGGGTGGGGGGCTCTGCTCCCAAAGCAGGCTGTGTCCCTAGCAGCCCCCAAGATGTCCTATGTATAGATGGGGATCCTTCCATATGTCAGAATGGGTGACATTCAGTTTTTCAAGATACCACAGTACCTTTAATTTATTAGCGTCCCATAAAACCACAAAACATACACAATCTACAGTATAGAAAGTATAATTTACAAAAATATAAAAATCTTGGTTATTTTTTAGTATTCCAACATATTATCGTATGTGTTATTTCAATAAACATGTTTAAACAATGCACACTTCACCGGCACGATTACTTCCGCGGGGAATGGTGTCCACTCCCTCCTCTTTGTTTTAAAATAAAATATATATTAAGAAAAAGAGACCAACGTTGGTTATATATGCATACGGCTTGTGTGAAAGCTTTCGCAGCAGAGATCGAAAGTTTATACCATTATTTAGGCCCTCGTTTCCAGTATCAATATGTGGCCCAGAGCGCTGTAAACGGATTGTTTAAACAGAGGCTCTTTCTTGTGAAGAGAGCAGATGCCTTCAGGTTTGCAGTCTTCTCCCAAGGTTTTGAGATGACGGTCACAAAAGCCAACACCGTGGACACATTCGGCTTTCAGGTCTTCAGAGCAGAGGGGGTGGGCGACGGGTAGCCTTCAGGCCAATTCCCAGATTCTTCCAGGGGAGTCGGACTGGCATGTATGCGGCTAAGTCATCAGCAATGAGAAACCCCAAAATGTGCCCCAGGGGAACGATCTTTCTGGGATGCAGCCAGGGTGCCTCTGAGCTCTGCCCCTCATATACAGCTGTAGCCCTCATCAAGCCCTCACCCCAGAAGGCCCTGAGGATGCTACCCTGCTGGGTGTGGGGTGGGGTGGAGATTTCCTTCCACCTGGAGTGGCTGGTCTTACCGGCAGGCACAGGTCTCCACAGACATGTTGGGGTACACCTTCAGAACCATGTTCCGGTTCTCGTCCAGGAAGAGGACCCCAAGAGAGTTCATCTTGTCGGGAACGCAGCAAGGCTCTGGGATGCCCGGGACGATGCCCACAGCCCTGACGATGCTCTGGATGGTGGCGTGGTTGGACGGGCGGACCATCTGCAAGGCAGGAAAGGGCACGGTTACTTAGGCGCACTGCCCTCACCCACCCACAGTGCCACCTGAGCTTCCTTGGCGGAGGCCACAGAAAAGGTGTCGATCTAGGAGAAAAGGTGACTTTCCGGGGCTGGGCACACACTTCCTCTGAAGGCAGCCACAGACTGAGTCCCAGGAAGATGTGTGAGAGCCTCGGGCCTTCCCGTCCCTTGGGTCTCCCAGAGGGAAGACACATTCCTTCACGGCACTGGCCACTTGGGGGCACCTGCGGATCGCTCATCCCCAAGAGCTCCTGGAACTGGGCAGAAGTTCTCCAGAGGGCGATGCCCAGCTGTCCTGCCTGGGCCACAGCTGCCCAGACTTCACAGTCCAAGGAGTTCACACATGCTTTCGGTGTGAGCATGTTCTCAGCACTGGAGGGAAAGGCCTGCAGGCATGTGTGCACCAGCACGATGAGGCTGGAAATGGACATTTCCCAGAAGGGTGTGACTGTAGGGGACGGGAGGGGGGTGGTCAGGGGCTGCTTCACCCCACCACCCCATCTTGCCATAGTATCAGTGGTATAGGGTGGGACTACCTTAATTCTACCAGTGAGGAAGCGGAAGCTTAAAGTATCTGCGTAACCTGATCAAGACCTCCTCAGTTAGGAAGCAGCCAGAAGACAAAGAATGTTGGAGGAGCCTCGCGGGGTTTCTATCCCTCCCCAGGCGGCGTCGCACACCCAGAAGAGCCTGGGTCTCAGCCACAAACACAGAGAATGCTGTTCTCAAGCACCTCCAACAAGACAAACAGGACCAAGCCACAGGAGTCTCAGCTCACTGCAGGCCAAAGGAATGTGTTGATGAGAAAGGCCCCTTGCATGGGGTGGGGGGTACAGGGAGGGACATCTGATTTGTGGGTTCGGGCTGCTGCCAGGGAAGGTGGCAGACAGTCAGTTAGACTGATAAGTAAGTGGGTCAGCCAGCTGAAGCCTGCTGACTGCTCATCCTGCCTCTGCCCAGGCCTGTGCTGGGCTCTTCCGGCCAATACCTGGCTCTCTGCTGGGCACTTCCCTTCCTCTCTCCTGCACATGCATGGCTTTAAGGAAAAGCCCCTTAATTCCCCAAACAGGTTAATGCTGCCCTGTGTCTGCGGCTGGGATTTCCCAGCTGACTGATTTATTTACATTCAAATTGGATTTATGCACTGACTTCCTTTCTGGAAGGGGAAGGAATGACCTGGAACTCAGCAGAGGAGCTAAGCCGGAGGAAAGTGTGCACTCTCTGGGGAGGGGCGACATCAACTGGCAGCCAGCCCACCACAGCTCTGGCTGTGGGGAGCCGGATGGACAGAGCCACAACCCAGACTGGCGGAAAGGTGAGATTCTGGAACCCCAGGGTGGGCACAATGGCTAAAACAGCCTCATGTGTGTTTCCTGCAGACTTGTGCCCAGTGAGAGCTAGTTACCCCGTGGGTCCCTGCCCCGAGTGGGAGGCAGGGAGCGGGCAGCCCACATAGGAAGCCACTGAGGCCAACTCTGCTGGTCACAGATGCCAACACCCTGAGTTCCTGGCGGGGAACAGAAATGAGAGCCTTGGTGAAGAAGGGGCTTCTGAGGCCTGTCCTTTTTCCGGGGGAGGGGGCAGCACGTACTCAGTCCTTGTAAGGCATTCGCTACGTGGAAACACACACCTAAGGAGATGTGTTCTCCTTTTCAAAGGAAGTATGTTCTGATGTAAAACTCAAACTCAGGGGCGCCTGGGTGGCTCCGACTTTGGCTCAGGTCACGATCTCACCATTCCTGAGCTGGAGCCCCACGTCAGGCTCTGTGCTGACAGCTCAGAGCCCAGAGCCTGCTTCAGATTCTGTGTCTCCCTCTCTCTCTGCTCCTCTTCCTCTAGCACTCTGTCTTTCTCTTTCTCTTCCTCAAAAATAAATAAACATTAAATAAAATAAAATTCAAACTCGACTAAGTCAGCACTTTCAAAGGCACAGCTAAACCACATCTGTCTGTGGGCTGTGTTCACCTGACAGGCTGAGCTCTAGGACCTCTGTCTACCTGTTCCCTACCTTGAATAGATGGGAGGGGTTCCTATCCCCATTTTACAGACAGGAAGGAGGTCACAGGGCAGAGGTGCTTGCCGGCAGGGCCGGCACCGAGAGTCACAGCCAGACAAGGGGCTGGACAGTAGTGGTGTTACTGAGACGCAGCCTACCTTGGGCATGGGGAACTCACACACGCCGGCGCAGTAGTAGGCGTCAAAGGATTTGGGCAAGATGATCCATTCGTTCCACCCGATGTCTGCGAAGTCCACCTTCAGATACCTGCGGGAGCACACCCTCGGCTCGGCCCACTGCTTCCTCCGGGCTTTCTGCATTGTCTTCTCGTCGAAGTCCAGCACCCTCGAGGAGGCCATGAACACATCCGGGCCCTTCTTCCTGCGGTCCTTGCGTCCTGGCCGCGGCTTCAGCGCCCGGAAGGGACCAGGCCACAGTTCATGCTTGTGGTAGTGCTGGGCGTGGGAGGTGTGCCCCGGCCTCTCGTCCAGCCCTGGCAGCTCATTGTCCTGGAGGGGTCCGGTGGCCTGCGTGGCCCGGCGCACGCGGGGGTCCGCTGAGCTGTTGGGGGCTGCGCCGGGCTCCGAGTCCCCAGCCTGGAAGGGGTCATATCTCTGCAGTGTCACTGCCACGCTGTTGGGTTCCGAGATGGCCAGATCGTCAGCGTAGATGAGGATGTAGGGGGCGTGGGGGCTGGGCCTAGACACCCCTGGGGCCTTCTCCCCGGGATCCAGCTGGGCAGAGAGGATCAGCTCGCCATCTTGGCGGGCTGCCTTGACGATGGGGGAGATGTCCTTGGCCTGCCACAGGCCCCGTGGTGGGGGCGCCAGGGCCATGGCCCCTCGGAGCAGCCCTTGCGTGGCCGTGTTCTGCGAGAGGCTGCGGAAAAGCAGGTGCTGGCGAGCAGGCAGGCCCAGGGGCAGCAGGCGGCAGGACACATTCTTGGCCCGATGCTTACAAGGGGCCTCTCGTGCCCGGGGCCACCGAGGTTCTGAGTAGAAGTGGAATGTGGCCGTGAGGATCATTTCTGAATCCTGCATAGAAGTCAGGTTGAAGAAATACACAGCCTTCTGGTCGACCACTTCTGTGAGGGAAGGACAGACCATAGCAGGTTAGGTTCTTTCTAAGATAGGTCCGGGTGCTCACCGGGTCTCCCTCCCGGGCCGAGATGGAGGAAGAATGCCCATTGAGGGAGCACCTCCTGGCCAGCCAGCCTTTCCTCATCTCATGTAAACCTCACAGTAAACTAAAAAAGACTTCTGGGTAAAGTTGCCTGAAGGACAGAGCTCCCAAGCATGGGAGAGTGTATGTGTGCAGGGACAGTGGGACCAAAGGGCATGTGTCAGGTCCTTAGCTTCTCTAACATCTGCACCCACAGAATTAGCTTGGATTTTTTTTTAACCAAAATCTTCAGTTTAAGGTTATTCCCTTCTATTAGGAAGAAGGTATATTCGATTGGGAATTATCACGCATTCTTAAGGGACAATGAGAGAAAGAGGAAGGAAGGGGAAAGCATATCCACGGAGAGCCTGACAGATGTCAGTCAAGATTTAGATGACACTCTAAAGACTCTGCCTTATCAGAACCTCAGAGCAAACCCACAGGAGAAGAGTGGCAGCCTTTCAACATGCCCCACACATTAGGAGCCGTGCAGGGGGCCTTGATGGCCATTTAAACTTGGCTTCTCCGGACGCTGCAGCCGTGAGTGTTATGGGCTCAGGTTCTGCATTTCCCTGACTTCCCGATCTCTGCTTTCCTCCCCTGCAGATGCTGATGCAGAGGGTCAGAGACAGCGGGGCCAAGGAATCTGTGCTATAACCTGCATCCCAGGGGATTCTAACCATTGGGCAAGTTTGTGACTCTAGGGTTGATGTGTGGGTGGGGAGCAAATTCACCAACAATGCAGCCCCCCCCACCCCCCAGCCTAGAAAGGGCCACAGGAACCAGGCCCCCGGGCTGCGTCAGGACCACTCCAGGCTCATCTGCCTCGGACAGACAGCATGGTCTGTATCCCACATAACTCTCTGCAGGATTAAATAAAGAGCATATGTAGTGTGCCGGGCACCAAGGAGGAGCCCCTAAATATGGTTCCTCCCACTTCCATCTAAACAGCAAGGCTGGCAGAGCAAGCCAGCTCCTCCTACACCAACTCAGCATCCCCTCAATGATCCAAATTATCTGAGTTGTAACCCAGCTCACAAGGCAGAGAAAGTATTTTTCTTTTATCCAATTTGAGTCTATTGTTCTGCCATAGATTCTTTGCTAGAAAACACCGAAGAAGCTCAAGGACAGACATGTCGGACTCTTTCCAAGGAGCTTGCCCATCGCAGCAGGAAGCGAGCATCTCTGGCCTAGGAATGTACAGCCTTTGGGAAGGAAGAACACAGCAGACTGGGAGAACAGAGATAGGCCTCCCCCAGAGAACACCACCTTAGCCTCCCTCCCAGGGGTGAGCTAAAGGACTACAGGGTCTATGAAGAAGGTCGACTGTGACCACCGCGGCAGGGCCAGCAGCTTTGGCCTGCGACAGGTGCGGCTCAAGGAAGGTGCTGGGAGGCCCGTCCCCGAGGAGCAAGAAGTGCCTCAGAGGAGGGCTGGTATTTCTGCCCAGGATGCAGGAGAGGGACAGCAAATGCTGCCCTTCTCTCAAGACCCAGAACCACAGAGAGTGGGAGGGACCTTTGAGGTCACACAGCCCAACCAATCCCACTCAGGATAGGAGTTGTTCCTCTGTTTGGCTTGGGCACCTTTGGCAACTGAGAGCTTGTCCCTCATGAGGCACCTGCTGCCTGAAGACCCGCTCTGCTGGGAACCGTGGGGTGGGGATGGGCCACCCTGTGCCCTGCCTGTGAAGGGCTGCAGGCTGGCTCTGGTCTCTGACTGTGCCTGGGCGCATGTAGTGCGGCGGGCTCTGGGCTGTGGCTCAGAGAAGGGGAACATATGTGAAGTCTCCTGGCTTGGATGAGCCTGGCCCCCAAGGGCGAGCCCCCCAAGAGAACTTTCCTGTTTCCTGTTACCCTCGCTGGTGCCATATCTCATGATCAGCAAGGAAAGTTCCTCCCTCCCCCCTCCTTTCCTCTCTCCTTCATCTCTTCCTCCCTTATGTCCTTTTTTTCCTTTCTCTTTCTTCCTTCCCTCCCTTTCTCAGTAAACATTTGGGAAACTCCTACTCTGGGCTGGCGGGGGTCCTGGAAAAGGTGGTCAGAAGGGCTCAGCCTAAGGATGAGATAGACAGGCCACCGTGATGACTCCATCTGCTGCCCTGTGACAGCTTTGCAGAACACTGTCCAGCGGAGGCCCCGGGCATTCACTCACAGGTCACTGCCCTGCTCAGAGCCCTCCATTGCCCCTAAAGCAACACTGAACCCCCTTGTAGAGGCCCTGCTCGACCTGGCCTGCCTCCCTCCTCACCCCCCATCTCTGCCCCAGTCACGCTGGCTTCTGGCTCTTCCAACACGAAGCTTCCCCTCTCTGGGCTTTGCCTCAGATGTGGCTTTGGTCATCACGGCTCCTGCTTCAGGCACCGCCCCCTCTCCCCTTCTGGTCTCTGCTCAAACTTCTGCTCAGAAGTACGTGCTGAATGAAGAGGGGAGAGTGGGGTCTTTGCTAGATCTGTCTGCTTCCGCTAACAAAGGGTGATTCCTGGCCTGCTGCCCTGGGCTTCAGCAAACACATCCTGAAAAAGTCCAGAGAACCTCATTCTCTGGGAAGACAGAGCTGATGATACAAATCCACCCCCCTCCGGAGACACTGGGCAGCAGGATCTTTGTCCAGTTACTTCCGCTTGAGCCTCAGTTTTCTCATCTTTGAAATAGGAATAATCATATTTACCAGTTATGGAGGTCCCAGCTCCAAACATGTATGCCTGTTTGATTCCACATTTTCACAAAGAAGAGAGCAGATGGGTCACTCTCTCTCTCTGGAAGAAGATGGAGCTTCAGAAAGGGTATCTCACTTGCCTAAAGTCACACAGCTGGTAAGGGGCAGAGCTGGGGCATGTACCCGGGGCTGTCTGACCCCAAGGCCATGCCCCACTGTGTACTCTAGATAGAATGGTGATCTACCTAACAGCAAATGTAACAAACACCATGTGCTGTGAACTGCAAAACGTTTTGCAAACGCAAGTCATTACTTGGATGTTTTGGAGTTCTGCCTCTCTGAGAAAGAAAGGACTGACTTTATTTAGACAAGCCAACCTCTCCTTGGAGTTTCTGAAATCTCAGAACCCTAACTGGGTCCACTTTGTGGGCACTCAGCCTCCTTCCTGACGGTAGCAGGGATGGGACTGGAGTGGGGGTAAGAGGTGGCTCTAGCCCAAGGGTTCCCCCAGGCACCCTGCTGCCCGACCTTCAGGACAAGAGGACCTTCAGACTGCTCTTCCCTATAAGAAGAGAACCCAAGCCACATGGATATCTGTCCCTTCATCCACTGTCCCGGAAACAGCCATCGGGGAGACCAGAGTGAGAACGTGGGGCTGAAGCACCAATGGAAGCTGGAGGAAGGGAGCCATGGGCCAGCTAGAGGCAACTCACAGAGGGAAGAGAAGGAACATGCATCAAGCATCTCTTTTCAGGCAGGCCCCAGAGGAAATCTTGCTTGCCTCACTTACTAGCTGTGGAGCCTTAGGCAAAAGATGGAGCCTCTCTGTGCCTCAGTTTCCACACCTGTAAGTTGGGCAGAGTTTTGTAGGCACTTCCCAAAGTTGTAAGATCATCTCTGCAGAGCTCACAGCATGGTGCCTGGCCCCCCGCACGCTCAGAACATACTGGCCATGCCATGTCACCAACTACTGCTACTCTCAGAGCACCATGTCCTTGTTCCATCTCCCCATCCCCTGCCGTCCTCCTGTCCACACCTCTGGAAGGAGCCAGAGAGGCTCACTGCCTCTCTCCTCCTGCGTCTAACCAACCGCAGTTCCTACTGGCTTTGTGTCCGGCTTCTCCACAGCCATCCTGAACTCTGCAGCCCTCCACTGCTGTCCTTATCCGTGGCCCCTCCTCAACTGCTACTGTTGCCCCAGATCACCGTCATCCCTCGCGTCACACTCATGTTTTGCAAGGAAATCATCTATCATAGATGAAGAGTCAATATCCTTACTACACAAAAAAGCTTCTACATATCAGTAAGAAAAAGTCAAGAACCCCACCAAGGAGGAAGCTATTTCCGTAGGAAAAAATGCAAATGGCCAACAGGCATGAAAAAACAATTTGGGATGACCAGTAATGGGGAAACAGTAATTTCAAATGAGGGCAGAGCATCTTTTACCAGCATGTTAAAGATATGATCCTTTTAGGGTAAAAACTGTGTGTGTGTGTGTGTGTGTGTGTGTGTGCATACTAATATATATATATATCTATAATATATATTATAGATATATATATATATATTCCATTAAAATATTAACTGGTTTGTGATTAGGAACAAATTCTTTACTGTGATTTTCTCTGATTTCCAGGTAAGTACAAATTTATTTCATGCTCTCTCTCCTCCCCCAACTTGCATCTCTTCTTCCCTCTTCCCCCCTCTTCCCTTGCCTTCCCTGGCGCCTCCCCACTGGCCCTCTCCCTGCTGGGTCAATGTGGTCAGGTCCCTGGGCCCCCAAAACATGCCCACAGCCCCTTCTCACTGCATGGCACTGACTTCTCTCTGACCTACCAGCTGCTGCATTTTTCTGGGCAGCACCAAGAGTGTCTGCATCTTTGTATCCTCTGAACTTACGGCACCTGCCACCTAATGAAGTGCTTAGGGGAACTGAAATGAACGTGACTTTGGCATTGTTGGCAGATAGGTATGTATTATTCCTCTCATTTAAAGACGAAGAATCAAGCTCAGAGAGGTTAGGTAACTTGCCCAATTTCACACAGGTCAGTGGAAAAGCTTAGATTTAAACACAAGTTGTTTGGGGCGGTGGGGGCGGGGAACAGCTAACCTTGATCCTTAGCGTCAGACTCAGAAACTTTCTCCACTGCCGTAGACTTAATAGGGAACAAGACACACTTTAGGGAGCAATGGAAGGGAGGGAGGAAGGGGTGGCTGAAGTAATAATAATAGCATCTACTAAATTACTGACACACATGCCAGGCACTGTCTTAAGCACTTGACATACCTCAGTTCATTTTTAAAAACCCTATAAGGAAGGGAGCATTACTAGCCCCAGTTTAGAAGAGAAAAACAAAACCTGAGTTGTGGACAAGTTTAGTCCCTTACCCTGGTCACAGACTTGGGATTTAGACCTTATCAGTCCTGCTCACAGCCCACACTCAGAACCTGAACTGTGTTGCCTGGGGGCAGGCAAGGACCGTGGGTCCATTGCAATGAGGAACGTGCCTGAAGGCACTAGACCACTGGGGTTGCAGAGGCCACGGTCAGGCCACAAGTTGGTACCAGGATGCTCCAGGGCTGGAGCTAAAGCCCCCATATTTGTGCCTCACCCAAAGATGAGGGCCCTTGCCCGGGCTCACAGCTGGATGGCTGGGTCACAAAGCAGGCATCTCTGAGGGCTGGCGAGGGGCTGGGTGTGAATCGAGGGAGGGGGATGAGAAATCAAACTGCCCGGGCCTACACTAGGTCAGGCACAAACCCACCTCATCCCACCGAATCTTCACCTCCCCACTGTGTGCACAGGAAACCCATGCCCGGAGAGGTAAGGCCGGTGGAGCTGGCTGGGTCAATAAGCATGCTGGGTTTGTCAGACAGGTGCACACTGGTCCAGAATAATTCTGACCTCCCAGAGAATTGTCTGTTCTGACCTCTGATTCCTAAGTCCTGGGTTTAGATCTGCTGAAGGTGGGAAGAGGGTGCTAGCAGTGGGGACAGCAGATGGGAGGTGCCACTGTGAACGGCCCCCTACCTCAGCCTCAGTTTCCTTATCTGTAAAATGGGAGGGCTGGATTTCAAGTACCGTTTCCAGGTCCTGCTCTGTGCTAACATCCAATGCTTCACTGTTACTTCTACTGCCCCCTTTCTGTGAAAGCAGAAAGATAAGACCATGCACCTGGGGCTGCCGCAGTGGGTGTGCTCAGTGGACACACTCACCCCTGTTGCAGCAGTGACCTTGCTGGCCTTGCTTTCCTCAACTACAAGGCTTTGGGGACTGAGTCAGTGGATGCAAGGTCAAGTCTTCACCTATATGAACACAAATGCTTTGTATTCCCATGGAAACAACGTGCACCAATACCTCATCTGCCCAGTGCTGGGCTCTGGGCAACCCCACAGGAAAGATACTGACATGATCTGCCCATTTTGTAGATGAGTACACTAAAGCCCACAGAGCTTTAGTGATTCGCCTGAGGTCATGTTTATGCTGGCTAATTCTTGAGTGGCTTAATTTAATAATGATGCTCCAGAAATGGACTCCATGTGTCGAATACAAAGTACGGGGGAGGATGGAGTTAGATCCGGTTGGCATGAGCCCAGAAACACTGACCAAGCGGTCTGCTCAGTGGAGGATGGGGGGACAGGCCTCTCTGTGGCGGGTACTCCCCAGTACACAGGTACACAAGGCCGAGCTTCCCAGGTCTGGCTTTGAACCCACAGGTTTTACCTTGAGTCACACAACCAACAATCAACAGGTGGCCAACCTGATCCAGACTGTCTGGCCCCAGTACTGGGCTTCCTCCCCTCCACCTCAGGAGGGGACCTGAGAGACCAACAGTCTTTCTCCTGATAAATGGTCTTCTCCCCGACAAGGGCTGCAGGGACCCCTACCCACATTTTCTGGAATGGCATTCTGTGACCATGAGTGGTCTCCATGACAACCAGGGTTTTCCCGCCACCCCTGCCCCCAGTCTGCACCTCCTCTCCGCTTGCCCAGGGCCTGGAGTGGTAGCCCATCCCAGGATGGCAGACAGCTGAGGCCAAAGCCCGGAAGTGTTCTCAGCACAGGTCAGGGAGGGCTCTGTAAGTGGCCTCTGTCCAGCTCCATCCAAGAGGAGAGGGGAAAGGATCTGCCCACGTGGGGCAAGGGCGGGAGGGGAGTAGGATGCCCCCACTGACCAAGCTTCTGGACCCTTCCTCAAAGCCCTGTGGTCTGGATATTTTATATTAGGCTGCATTTCATGCAGGCTTCAGTTGTGTGTACCCAAGACAAGGCACCCAGGCCCTTCTCAGTGCACTCTGTTTGCCTAGCCACCCAAGACACCATGTACCTCAGCTAGAGCTTCACGTCCTCTGCCTGCGCCCAGTGTCTGGCAGTATCAGGACTGCCTTATGCCCACCTGACCAGACCCACTCAGTGTCAAGAGCCTTCTCATCTGTCAAGAGCCAACAGGACTCACCCCTATGACGTGGATCCAACCCTCCATGAGCTTCCCCAGCCCAGTACTATTTCCACCCTATGCTTAAAGCTGTGTGTATGGGGTGGCCTATGTCTACACAAGTGTGACACCCTCCCAGCCTTGGCAGCACCCTAGGGGCAGGAACTCTGTCACTGCCACTCTAGTGTCTCTGTTGGAGACTCAGGGCCTGGCATAGAATGCCTGCTGAATAGTGAATGAATGAATGAATGCATGAGTCTATGACTAGAAGGAAGAGGCAAAGCGGGTGCAGTGGCAGGGAAGGATGAATGAGGAAGGGGAAGTATGAGAAGAGGGGGTGCCCGGGGCCCCCTCTACTTACCCAGCCGGGCCCGGAAGCTGCGAACCGTGTTGCCCCCTCCTGGCCTCGCGCCCCTCCGACTGTATTTCTCATAAAGCCGGAGCATGTGGACAGCGACCATGTCTTGGGCGCCCGGGCCCAGAGTGGTGGCCGCGTCCCCCAGGGACCGCCAGGGGTCCTTGATCCCAGCCAGGCCATCAGAGGCTGCAGGAGAGGCGGGCCAGGCGGGTGCCGGATGGCTGCTGCCCGCATCCCGGAGCAGCAGCAGCAGCAGAGGCAGCAGCGGCAGCAGTTGGGGCCGCCGTCCCGGGCTTGTCCCAGCAGGGCCACGGGCCATGCTGGGTGGCGGCGGCGAAGGAGGGTCGAAGCCGGGTAGGAGGAGAGAACTCGCGGGCGCACCGGCGACTGCGGACCGACCCTGTGGCGCGAGGGCGCTCGGGGCGCTGGGTGCGGAGATCCGCGCCGGGCGCGGGGTAGAGCGGCACCGGAGGCGAGCGCGCAGGTCCGTCCACGCCGTCCGAGTCGCGGGCCAGCCGTCACGACCGTCCGGAGCCCCGTGGAGCCGAGTCAAACGTGAGCCGACGCGACGCCCCAGCGGACTCGCGCGGCGAAACTTTGCAGCCCACTGGGCGCCCAGCTCCGCGGGTTCGGGGGGCGGGGCGGGGCGGGGAGGCCGGCTTCGCCCTCGGGGGGACCGGCTGTGCGCCCGGGACCACGCGGGGCCGCCGCCGACACGGCTGTCCCTGGCCAGGCTGCGGTGTGCGTGCGCCCGTGTGTGGCTGCGTGCGCGCGCAGGGGTGTGCGCCCGAGTGTGCGCCCGGGAGTGTGGGGGGCGTGGGCGTGGGCGTGGGCGTGGGCGTGGGCGAGCTCGCTCCCCGCTCCCCTGCAGAGAGACGGAGACCCGGACCGGGCCGGCTCCTGTGAGTCGGCGCCACAGCCTGGCCAGGGTTGCGCGGGGGGCTGGGCGGCCTTGGGAGAGGGGCCCGCCTGCCGGGTTGCCCCTGTAATGGCATGTGATGACTATGTGGTTGCAAGATGACAGCTCCCCCGTGAGGACCCGAAAGGGGATGTGTGTGTGTGCCAGGTCGCCTCTGAGCCGGTGTGTATCCAAAATGCAAGAGTGGGGAACACGGACCCTCCCTGGGCAGCCTCTGAAAAGAGAAATCCTAACTCCAAAGCTCGAACCAACCCATGGCAATTGGAACAAGATCGTCATTAAAATTCAGAATTAGTCCATTAACTGACCCTGTGTTTGGTAACAATGATTCCAGTTGTTGAAGAAGTACATCAAAGGTCTTTATTAATCTTTGGACATGTAGCCATCAGGATTGTCTTGGAAAAGGATGTGGTTTCAAATTGCTTTACAAAATTTCCAAGGCGTCAGGATAGGAGGAGAGAAAGCAGTAGCTTTTCCAAGGTTTCACAATAAAACGAGGGTGTAGTGAATCCCTGTCCCACTGCCCCTCAGCGTAACCCTGGGTCAGAAGGTCCTGAACTTCATCCTGCCTTTAGTATGGGTTCTTGTCCATGGATAGAATTTCAGGGGGTCTGTGAACTTGGATGGGGAAAATTTACATTTTTATTTTCAATAACCTGTAACTGAAATTAGCATTTCCTGATATTAGAAATGTAGGCAACCAACGACAGTGGCATTAGACAAACCTGTGACTTCCATTAATTAATAAAAAGGGAGTTATAGTACTATGTTGCTTTTAAAATTATTTGGATAACTGTATTTTAAGGTAATTCGCTTCCTTGTACATTAAAAAAAAAAAAAAAACCTCTTTTGAAAAAAGGGTCCACAGGTTTCATCAGACTGAGAAAGTGGTCCAAGGCCCATACAGAAAGTTTACAAATCTTTGTGAAGGAAGGAAAGGACCTCTTCAAACCCATGTTCTTCCAGAACTATCTAGGATACTGCCTATGGTACATTTCAAAGGACTGCTTGCAGACTTGTGCACACCCTGTTCCCTTTACTTGGTAACTTTGGGCTCCGTGAGCCAGAATCGTTACTTTTCTTGGAGGGCTCACAATGCAATAATTGAAAAATTGCTGGAAAAAGCTTCTGTTGGTGTGTAAAATACAACCTATTTGTAATTCTTTTAAATCTTGCAGTGTCCGATTAGAGGCTATCCCATTGAAAGCCTCTGACCCTCAGGCCTGTAGCTTTTGGAAGACTATAGAGGAGCATTTTATTTATTTTGATAATTATCTCACATCACTTTCAACTTCGTGTTAATGTAGCTCCCATTTGTTCTGTGAAAACAGCTTTCAAAACTGCTTGCCTGGAGCTAAGATGATCAAGTCACAGCCTTAGACTTGATGAATCTGTCCTTATAAATGATCCACACAGACTTTTATAGCTCCTTTTCCCCCACCCCCACCCCATCTTTCCTCCTTCTCCATGTGCCCCTCACTTCCCCTCTCCCCTCCTCTCCTCTTCTCCCCCAGAATGCCTCTGACCTGTACCGGCTGGGGGTAACCTCTGCTCATGGGTAGTTTTGTCTCTGCTGGAGCCATACACAATCGAGGCCTGTGAAAAGGAGGGTTAGTCTGCAGGAGGCCGGGACAAGCTGGGCTATTCGGGATCTGTGTCCATTAAAGCCTTCTTGCTCTCCTTAACTCATTCCCCCTCCATTCAAGCCAGCCTGAGGGTCAGGCTTTAGCCAGCACTAAAACCTGTAGGGTACAGATTCTCTGAATTGTTGGAAAAGAATTAAGGCATCAGCCAGGGACGGCTAATATTTCTTGCCTCATTTTATTGCTGAGCAGCGGGACTGTAAAGTCTTGAACACTGGAGCACTATGGCCCCCTTTCATGTAGCCGAGATGATGGGATAAAAATGTGTTTGGTGAAGCAATTCAGATTACCACCGGGTCACATCCTCGCTGGCTCCCAGCACGGCCTGCAAACAGCATCGCTAAGATGAGAAACAATCGCTGTGCAATTTCAGCTCATGCAGAACAGTGTTTCTAGCGTGGAAATGAGGCTAATTGTGGAGCTTGCCAATGAGAAGGTTTTGTTTTTAATAGCTCAGGCTGTAGCTCAGAATAAGAGTTGAGATGGCGGACTGTGGATTCAAGTCCCGAGAGCTGTGATTTCTGACAGCTTCCTCCCGAAAGGATCAGGGTCCCGGGAGTGTCATCATACACTGGTCTTACCGGCAGCCCCGGGGTCTTGGACTTGACGACTAGGATGGGGTGGAGGACTCTCTTCAGAGAGGTGAGAAGTTGTTTGGGGGCCCCTCAGTCTTCCAGGTCTCTCTGCCACACACTCTGGTTTCCATAAGCTCAGAAAACCCTGAGGAAGAAGTGAAGAAGCTCAAATAGTTAAAGACGCACTGTGTCTGAGTAAAGGAGAAGCCAAACTGGACAGTTCTGAGAGGCGGGCTCATCTGGTTTCCTCCAGAACCCTTCCCCAAATAAACACTGCGGGAAAGTTCCCAAGCAACTGTTTCATGATCTTGTCCAGTTAACCTGTGGGAGGGTCAGTTTTCGGCTCTCACTAGCTCTGCCACTGGCCCCATCGCCTCTTTGGAACCCCAGTAGCCTCCCATTTATATGAGAAGGCTGACCCATGGGCTCTGTTTCAGCTCCAACACTGTATGCCTGAGGCTGTGGCCCCATGTCAACCCATCCTCGGAAGTGAGAGAGCCAATGTGACCCTGGGAGTCAACTGAGACTAGGTTTGTGTGCCCTTTTTCCCTACTACCCAGCTGTATGGCCTTCAGCAAGTTGTTTGAGCTTTCTGGGCCTCAGTTTCTTCAATTCTAAAATGGGGACAGGAGCAAGGTATTCTGAAGATAATTAGTAAGGTTTTTAGCATGAGATAGTACTAAATAGCCTTGATCCTTGTTACCACTCTTTTTCTTTCTTGTGTGTTTGAAAGAGATCGTAGCCTATTTAAAGTGGACGCAGACTGGGAGAGATTTGGTGAGAGGTTCCGCCTAGCCTTGCTCTGCAGAGGAAATGAATTTCTTAGTGCTTGGTGCCAAGAGCTAAAAAGAAAGGGAAAGGAAGGAGAATGTTTCTGTGATTAGGAAGTCATAGACCTCTACCGGCGGTTATCTGTGGGTCCCTGTCCAGAGATTGGGTGGGGGGGAGGTGACTGACAGCCCTTCATCTAGACTTCCAAAACTCTGGGGCCTCATGGACAAAAGAGATGTGAGCGAGTCCCTTTTCCCATTTGGGGTAGGGGCTGTGAAAAAGCAGCCGACGGGTTTGCAGGGGCGCTGGAGACAAGAATCCCAGGGCCTCCCCAGGCTGCCGGGCCCGAGTGCAGTAAATCTGTGAAATAACAGGCACAAAGGACTTTATAATCAATGACAGATTTTATTTTTGCTCCGGCAAAATCCATCCGTGGAGTTAACGTTTTATAGGGAAACAGCTACCCACTTTGTGACTCCTCCTCAGCCCAGATTCTCTTTCTTAAGGTCGGGAAAACCTCAGAGAATCAAAGTCACCTCCTCAGAGAACTGTGGCAGGAGAAAGCATGACTTCCCCTGGGCGGGAACCCAACCCTCCCGTTACTTCCTAGGGTGGCTCGGGCCATTCATTTCTGTTTTGCTAAAATACCCGTGACATGTGAATAAACCAGGATTACAGAACATTGTCTCGGTCAGTAATCTGAGCCGGCATGGGCTCTGGTTTGATGAAATATGGTGCTCTCTGAGCAAACATGGGAATTGGTATTACTTCTCGTTAAAGCTGAACAGTGGGACTATTTAGAACTGACGCATGAATGCGGCACTGTGGGGAGTGACAATCTGAAGGGGGCCAATTTGGGGGAGGGGACAGGGGTGTGTGTGAGTTGGCCAGAGCAAGGCAGTTAGGAGACTTCTGCGGGGGAGGCAGCCAAAGAGACACTTGGGAATTAGGACCTCCCTTTGGGGCTGCATGGGCTCCTTACAACCCCCAAATAATCCTTCTTAAAACCTTTGCAGGAGGGACAAAGCCTTACATCCTTGGCCTGGCATTTGAACCCTTAATGTCTGGCCTGACTGTCCCCTGTCTGTCTCAGTGAGCCTCTCTGCAGTCCTGCCAGTTCTGTCGAGCCCCGGATTCAGAAGGCCCCGCATTCTCTCAGTACAGCTGCCAGCCTTCTCCGGCAGTGCTTTTCTAGAGTCACGCTGTGCTATACCACCCAGCGCCCCTTTCGGAACCCAGGTGCTCATCCCCCCAGCGGCCAGGGTGGTGGTCTCCTGATGGCTCTCAGCTGAGACTCTCCCTAGGAATGGCCTCACCCAAAGCCATCTGCTTCCCCGGGACTGCCCAGATGCAGCCACGAGGCTGAAGGGTGCAAAGGCCTGACCCCCTTGCCCCAAGGCAAGACAGCTTTGAAGGGCCATTGGCTCCAGGACTTGCCTTGGACTCTGCTGAGGCTCCTGTCACAGCCATATCACATTCACCTTCTCAGTCTGATGCATCCTGTTTTCCACGAGCATGTTCCCATAAACCTCTGCATGCCTGTTTCCATCGCAGAGTCTGTTTCCTGAGACACCTGGCCTTTGATAGTTGGTGCCAGGAGAGATGTGGAGAAGTGGGCTCTAGGATGTGGTCTGGGGGCTACATCTACTGCCCAAAGGCAAAGAGGACTCTGACTGATGCAGCTAGGCGTATGTAGTGGGGAACCGGAGGGCTCAATGTCTCACATATTAAAGGCTTAGGGAAAGTGATCATTATCAAGACAATGGAAGTGGTTGGGTCCTGCTGAGTGAGATGGATTCATGGGAGGTAGATAATGAAAGGTTGAGGGTGATTAGTCACTAATTTAAGCCAAAGTGTGCAAATCAGAGAGGCTTCCCAGCAGTATCTGAAGAATTCCTTGCAGCTGGTGCAGCTCGTGCAGCCCCAGGACTTCCATACAAAGGTAGCGGTGCTCAAGTGATGGTTGAATTTTTCAACCCCAGCAAGTCCGTTATGCCAAAGTCAGGGTCCTAGATGGGAAGGAGTGGGACCCTGAGACTTGGGGTGGGGGCATCTTGGTTGATGCCCTCGAGAACGTGAAAACTCTCTACCTGCTTTCATGCTCTGGGCCCGAGGAAATAGCTCACGCTCCCGTTGCTTGAAGATGATGCAGATATAACACGCGTCCATCTCATAATCTACCTATCCCCCCCTTCCTGGCTGCTAGATGAATACCAGGGTCATGTCACCACATAACTCAGCCAGGAGAGGGCGGGACCTACCAACAGGGAAAGGTACTATAGACTGCAGTGTTTAAATACAGAATCAACATGCACCAGCAGAACATGATTGGGACTGGATCCTGGTGGTGCTGGAGCAAGGGGGTAAGGACATAGAGTTGGATAACGTAGTGTTTCTCAATACAGAAGCCCTGTCTCGTGCTGCAGGACTTACACCATGGCAAGGGCCCCAGTAGATGAGGCTAATATGCTTATGGGTTGGCTCTTGGATGCTTGGGAAAAGCAATGGCACTCACTAAATGAAGTACCAGTGACAAATTGCCATGGTAAGCACTGGAGGAACAGATTAAAGGCTCAGAGAAGTGGACATGCAGCAGTGGAGAGAGTATCTAAGGGCAGAAAACCATAAGCCTCTGTGTTCCATAGAAGGTCTCGGAGGACTCTCCATTTACCAAGGTGACAAGGAATTCAGAGGCGAGAGGAGCACCAAATCATGAAAAACTCCGTGACGGCTGTTCTCTGTGGGCTAGGGCTCAGGTTAGCAGTAGTTATTGATGAATTGGGATATCAGCAGAAGGGGGCCAAAGGGATCCCCAAATAATGGAGCACTGAACTATTCAAATCAAAGTGAATACAGCTTTCAAAACAGAGGGCGTGGTTGGAGTGTAGCCAGAGTACCTAACTCACACAGAGCTAGGGAGGAGCTTACTAGAACACGGGGGCTCTAGGGGGTCGATAGATGGGCAGCCAACAACAGTATTGCTTACTTCATTCCATCAATTTGTACAATTAAAACTAAATCAAGGATGAATGAATGAGGCTGAGGGAAGCTACCCTAATAAAAGTCACACTCCCTTGCCCAATTTCTGGATCTAGACCAGTTTTTAGGCCTGGGTCATCTTGACTAGAGAGGCTAGATCTCTGGGAGGAAGGAGTCTGCAGCAGCACAGCAAGGATGATTGGTGATGAGTCCTTGTCCTTCCCCAAAGGGACCTATGGCCATTTGCCCACGGAGCAACTATATATGGGGGGCGGACAACATCCAGACACGTCAAGGATGGATAGACACAGGGTCCAACTTGACATTGATACTGGGTGCCCAAAGCAAAATTAGCCCTCTGTTAGAGCAGAGTTTTTTTTGGGGGGGGGGTGTTAGTTAGCAAATGGATGCTGGTCCATCCCAGCTCACTGGGCCCACAGTCTCATGCAGTAGCCACTTTCCTAAACCTCAAATGCATAGCTGGAGTGAACATCTTTTGTAGCCACCAGAATTTCCACAATGGTTTCTTAGTGTGTAGGGTAAAAGCCATGGCAGTGGGGAAGGCAAGAGGAAGCTTACAGTAGGAAAGGCTAGGTAGAAGCCTCTGAAATTATTCCTTCACTCCTGCCCTAGCCATATTAAGAAATCAAAATCAGTACTGTGTCCCAAGGGGAATGGCAAAGAGTAACACCATCCTTAAAAACATAAAGGATGCTTCACCAGACTGGTCCCTGCAGAAACCAGACAGATGCTGGAGAATGACAGTGGACAACCACAAACTCAGTCAAGTGTAGTGTCAATCACCCCAATTGCAGCATTGGTGCCTCAGCAGTATCTCAGTAGAATAGATTAACATGGCCTTGGGCACATGGTGCGCAGCCTTTGATTTGGCTGCTTTGTTGGATGCTCTTTTCCATCTCTTTCAAGAAGCACTTAGTTTGCATTTACTGGGGAAGGTACCTGAATACATTTACTAGTATGTGTATTTCTCTCCCTAGGGCTATGTTAACTTTACTGCCTCTGTCACAATGGATCAAATGGACACTGGTAGGCATAGAAAGCCTAACCATGGGACATCAGGTGATAACTAGAAATGTCCATCATGAGCTATGTTCTCTTACACCCACCAAGTCATGTGTTTGGGTGGGTGTTATGTTAATTCGTCATAGATAGAAGGAGTCCATCTGAGATTGAGCTTGAGTAGTGCCAAGGGTGCAATGAAGCTGCGTGAGCAGGTGTCTCAGACCTCTGTGCCACCCACAGATGACCACAAAGAGAGAGAGAGAGACCATTGCACCTGTCTCTTTCTTTCCACTTATACCTATGACCACTTGGAGTGTCCCCTGTGATCAATTGATGAAGAAGGAAAATGTATGGGTTTCCTTTATGGATGAGTAGGCTCGGTATGTGGGCACTAACTGAAAATGGATTTCTACTGCATTGCAACCTCACTCAGGGATGGCCCTGAAAGCCAGTCACGAGAGGAGATCCTCCTTATGGGCAGAGGTTCATGGGGCACACCTGGTCACCCCCTTGTGCAGAAAGTAAAGTGACCTAAGGTAAGAATATAGGTAGATTTGTGGGCAATGGCAACTGGCTTGCTTGGTCAGTTGGGGACCCGAAGAAAACAGACTGAAATATCAGGGATAAAGAAGCCCATGGAACAGACATGTGGATAACATACAGGAAGTGGGCAGGGGGTGAGAAGATCTTTGTGTTGTATGTCAGTGTCCACCAGAGAAAAATCACTGCAGAAGAGGCACTGAACACCCAAGGAGATAGAATGGCTTGGTCAGGTGACGTCAGCCAGCCTCTGTCATCAGCCACCCCAGTGCTGGCAGGTGGGTGCGTGAATGGAGTAGCAATGGAAGCCATGCATACCACAACAGCATTAGTGGCCATTGCCACAGCTAATCTACCTGCTGCCACTCTCAGTGTCCAGCCTACCAGCAAGGGACACCAATGCTGAGCCCGTGCTATGCCACCATCCCTGGGTGAACTTCAGTTATTTGGTGGGTGGATAATTTAATTGAATTCACTCCACTCTTCCTTCAGAGCCTCAGCCAACACCCCCAGACTTTCAGAGGGTTTGGTGCACTGACACAGGGTCCCACATAACATAGTATTGCACTGATGGACTAATTTTACAGCAAAAGGGGCATGCCAGTGGACACAGGCCCATGGGTCTTTTGGTTCTGTCACAACTCATCAGCTGCCAGTCTGGTTGAGCATTGGAAAACATGGCTGAGGCAACACCATCTTGAGATGATACTCAGAGAATGGGGGGCCGTCCTTCAGAGCATAATACATAGCCTGAATCAATGACAAATATGTGATTCCATACCCTCAGCTAGTAGAATTCATGGTGCAGAAACCAGGCTGTAGAAGTAAGCGTGGCACTGTCACCACCACGGTCAGTGGCCCACTAGGTCAAACTGTGCTCCTGATTCCTGAACTCTTGGCACCCAGGGGAGGAATGATTCTACTAGGCCACATAGTAGGATTTCCTTTCCATGTTCAGTGACAGGTACTGGCCAATCCCTCCCACCCAGTCATTTCGAGGTTCAAGTAGGGCAGGATCTGCTTCAACAGCCCCTCATGAGGCTCTTGGCAGGACTCCGTTCCTGATGGGCTGCTGGGCCCAGCACCTCAGTTTCTTGCTAGATTCTGAGCTCACACTTCTCTGCTGTTCCTCTACTCCTCTTTCTGGATGCCTCCAACCATCCCCAGTCCTGAATGTTTCCCCAGACCTAGGTCTGGATCACAACCAGTGTATCCCATTGGCTCCTGGATATCAAACACTTTCTTGGATCTCAGGCTTTTCCCTCCACACCTGTTTCTCCTGTGTTGGCTGTGAACAGACCTGAAGCTCCAGGTTCACTGCTGACTCTTCCCCTCTTTAACCACACACCTAAATCATGTACATGGCCATCCCCTTCTCCAGGTCTTTGTCATCTCTTGCTTTCTGTCCCCATCCTGGCCTTCCTCCTTACTCCCCTCTTCCCAGACAACACAGTAATCATTCTCATGTCAGAGTTGACTCCGTCGCTCTCCTGTTTATAAAGCATTACTTGTTCCCCCCGCCCCTGGTACAACAGACCCTCTCAGGCTAGTCCTGCCCCCACCACCACTTTCCCCCACCCCCTCTCCTCTTGGCACCCTGGTCTTGCTTGTCCCTCTTGCCTATGCCCATCATTCTCCCAAGCAAGACTTCCTTCAGCCTAAAACACCCCTCTATCTTAGACTCACCCTTGTAGTCTTATCCCATCTTCAAGGTTCAGGGTCAATCTCTGTCCTGTCCCAGAAGCCCCCCTACAGCCTCCCAAGCCTCCAAAGCTCTTTCTCCACCTTCAAAATGGGACTTGGTCCAGACAGGACTGTATAGAGGGGTTCCTGCAGGTGGCCCATTCCTGTACACTGGGGGCTCCTGGGAAAACTGTGGATGCTGAGAGTCCATCCTGTGGAGGTGCTCAGGGAGAAAAGACACCCCTAGGGCTTCAGGAGGGGAGAGGGAGACTCAGAGGCCTGGGGGGTGATGCTTCTCCAGTCACTCACAGCTCCTGGCTTCCCTCTTGCCTCCCCTTTGAGCCCTTGAACACAAGACAAGAGGGAAGAAGAGGAATGATCTGCTCTGAACATGTTGGTAGTTTCCTTTGGTTCTAGAAGGTTGCTGGTTCTCCATGATTTACTGAGGATTGATAGAAACCAAAGTTAAGCTAGCACAACCAAGAAGGAGAGACTGACCAGTTCAGATAACCAGACCGTCTAGAGCAAGTAGTGTAGCCAGCCTTTGGGAAAACTCAAACCCCAGACCTCCGCACTGCTAGCACCCTCCCCCCGCTTCCTTCCTTCCTTCCGCTCTAAAATGAAAACAGCTTTAATGTTAACTGGTTATACAATTAGTACTTGGCTATTGTAAAAAAAATGAGAATGATGTATAAGGTACCCCTACTAACCTTCTGGTTACCATCTGGACCAAGGGTAGGCAATTTTTTTTCTATAAGGGCCAGTTAATACATATTGAAGGCTTTGTGGGCCATATGCTCTCAACTCTGCCTATGAAAGCAATCGTAGACAATATGTAAATGAAAGGGCATGGCTGTGTGCCAATAAAACTTTGTTTACAGAAATTAGTGATGGGCCGCATTGGGCCAAGAAGCTGTCGTTTGCCACCGTCTGATGTAGACATTTTCTTTCTGCCTCAGCTATCAGCTTCATTCTCTCCTATGCCAGAATAATGGGGGGTAGAGGTGGTGGGGTCATAGGTCCAGCAGCTCTCTGTTCTCTCCTCCATTGCTGATGGCCAATGAGGAAAGGCATGACTCTCTACCAGCCCAGTTTGAAAATCTTGGTGAAAATCTTGGTGGAAGACTTTGGCCTGGCTCAAGTCAGATGCTCAATTCTGGAGCAATCTTGAGAGAGACCTGTAGGAGGGGTTATCGGACTGCTTCCTGGTGGTGGAGTGATGTCCCATGTCTTAGATGGAGGTATATAAAACGCTGTTGGAGATATATAAAACAATGCATGTTCAGTACATTCCATACCCCTTGAACATAGCTCAGCTTTTGTGAAAGCAGTCTTGAGTATTACTATGACATGATTTAAAAGACCCAGATATTTTTTCACATATCGTATTCCATCATCTGTGTTTTCTTGCTAAGGGTTTAGTGGATCCCCTGACCACTTTTCACCTTTGTAAATGCACTTCAGGCTGTAGGATGTTTCTCCCAATTGGTATTCTTCCATCCAGATGGACTTATAAATTTGGTCTCCTGGAACCTACTTGGTTTCTTATTGACATTTCCTCCTTTCCCCACAGCCCTTCTCCAAGTCCCACTTCCTGCCTTTAATAGGTCAGATTTTAGGGAGCATGAGTAGGTTCATGTCCAGTCAGACCCTACAATGGCCAAAGCTGTCCTCTGTGACCTTCCTGCATCTGCCCCTGGTGGTAGAGCCCTCCAACCCCCATCCAGTGGGCCCAGTGCAGCCCAACACAGATTTGGGCATCTTTCTGGGCCAAGGCAAGAAGTGCTGTGGATTCAGGCTCTTTGTTGAGCCCTTTGGCACCTTAGAGACCCAGGGGAAGACCCTCTCCTCTGTCTCCTTCCATGGCTGCCCAAAGTCTTCATGCCAGGCTTACCTCCAGGGTTGGCCCACCTGTGCACAGTTTCCTCTTAGGTCTGTCTGTCTTGTCTGGATGACTGCTCTCTCCTCCCTGGCTCCCACTCACGTCCGGCCCCAGCTTAGACCTCGGCATGTATTATTTAAATTCTGGCCCCCTGGAAAGCACCGTGGCCCTTTGGAAACAGACCATATTGAGATCTGTGGACCAGGGTCTGGTTGCTGGCTTTATCCTGTAGCAGGTGTGGCACCTTGGCAAGCTCTGTTTCCTTTTCTGTAAAACACAGATAATAGTGAACTTACCTCATAGGGTGGTTGTGAAGAGATAACAACTGAGATAATATGTACTGTTTTGCACCCTTCACAGGACTAGGGCACCATGTTGATTGGCCAGGGACCTTCCCTGTTTTAGCACCGAAAGTCCTGCCCCACCCAGGGAACTCTCAGTCTGGGACGAATGAACACTGCAGTAAATGCTACAGAGCCATCAATTCTAGTTTCTTCCACTCCCACCATGGCCCTTCCATGGGGACCAATGTCTTCATACACCTCCATTTCCAGCTTCAAGACATCCCCAGGCCATCCCATATCTCCTTGGCTGCAGTATTAAGACCCCAGGCACAATCCCACAGTCTGATATCCTCTATGTGCTGGACTCAGCCTTAGCCTTCCCTCCAGCCTGGCCTATCCTAGGACACTCTGGGCCCTGCTGGAAGGGCTGAGGCCATGCCCTGCTGCCACTAAGCCTAAGTCTGGGCTCCCCCTGTGCTCATGCTGATGCTCACTCAGGCCTGCCTGCTAGAGACGGGGCGAATGTGCCAATGGAAACTGCCTCCTCCCTGCCACCACCTCTGTCGTCCTCGGCATCCCGCTGCACTCCCAGGGCATCACATAACCCATCTGTGTAGCCAAGCCCTGTCTGCACTCCCTGCTTCCCCTAGATGCCAGATGCTACCTCTCAGGACTCCCTCTGCTCATGATGATACATATTTGGGCTCTTTTATGACCCTTAGCTATTTTCAGGGAAGAGTAAATAGTTTGGTGCACTCAACATGGGGAGCACCGGGGGAAACAGAGTGGGAAGGGCTGGACTGAGAAAGCAGCTAGGTGCCAGGCTGCAGCTTCTGTGGATGTGGGAACCCTGGGGGGCTTGTCCATGGGGAGGGGCTGACCAGAAGGGGCTTGGAGGACTTCCTGGGGAGAGCTTGGGCTTAGGAGGCCCCCGGGAGGGAGGTAATGAGGGACTCCCCCCACCTCACCTGCTCCCCGGAAAGGACTCAGATGGTAAGCCTTCTCTCCTCCCATATTCCCAGTGCCTGCAGAGAGCTGAGGATGCAGCACGTCACACCAGGATGCAAGGCCCTCAGTTTCTGCCACTTTCTCTATTGCCAGGGCTGAGTTTAACAGAAGTAAAGCCAGTTCCCTTCAAAGCAAACTGGATTCACAGGCCATTCTAATGCCAGTTTGCCCAGAGGTGCCCTTGTCTCAAATTCATGTTAACCAAGTTAACATTTTGTATGGGAGAAGATCACCCCATATGAGATTGGAGGTAACCTTTTAGGATTTTCTCCTGATTTCTGCTTTCTGAGCATACCAGAACTCTAGTATTTATTAAATTTGCCTACTTCAGGTAAAAATCATCAGATGGAGTGCTTTTCAATATGTGTTCCTTTGTGTGGTGTAATGCTTACTCTTGCTCGCTTTTGTGCATGATGCAGATTTCGGTGTCTGTCCCTGGTCGTAGGGGGCACCTTGGTGGCTAGGGACCCCGGGCCCACAGCTGTACTGGTTCCAACTCAGCACATCATAAGACTGTAAAGCAGAAATGCTGACATAGGCAGAATCCTTTTAGCTTCGCTGAGAAAAGGTATTTGCTTATTTATTATACATATGCTTAAAACTCATTGAAGAGCATATGGAGACTACAAAAAGCAAAGATAAAGGGATTCCCTATTTTCAAACAACCCAAAGTCATTGCTGACAGGTTGTTTAATTCTCTTCCATCCTTGCTCTGTGAATGTCTTCCTGTTCACACAGTTGAGATCCTTCTGTGTTCACATATTTGGCTTTTCCTTTTGTTACCAGACATTGGAACGTACGCGTTTCTTTATATCACCAAAAGCTTTTCAAAAGCATGTATTAATTGACTGCATATTTCACTGGTTAGCTTTACCATGGTTCAGCTAACCAATCTTCCCTTATTGATTATTCCAGATTTTCCTATTATAAATAATACCAAAAGGAACATCTTTGTGCAATAAATATTCCCCACATTTAGATTTATTATGGCTTTGGGAAATACTCTGCTAAATAATGTCAAATAACAGATTTATGGTAGTGGAATTATATGGTCAAAGAGTAAACTATTATACAGTTTTTTACACATTTTAAACTGTTATCCCCATAGATGATATCACTAAGATTAGTTTTTTAAATGTATCAAGTTTTACATATTTTATAAAATCAGGTCTAATTCTTCTGGTACCATTGATGCTTCTAAGCCTGTCACAACCCCCCACCCCCATGGGGGTTAAATATTGAGTTATATTTTCTTCCTGTGTCATTTATTTTATTTCATTTTTATTATTATAGATTGTTTCACCTGCGGCAGCTTCTAGGAACTAAAAGCATGATGGGAGGGGGCACCAACGAGGCTAGAAAGGTGGCATGGGGCAAGAAGGATGCATAGATATCTCACTGGGCAGCACTACCTGAGCCAGGGTAAAGTCTAGTAGGTCTTCCTGGAGGAAGTGGTGGCTGGCTGAGAAGGAAGCATAGGGGGAGAGGAAGAAAAAGCATTCCATGTCTCAGGATACAGGGAGATGGAGAGAGAGAAGAAATAAGCATGGTCTTCCCAGGAAAGGCAACTTGTAAGATGAGAGGCAAGGATGCCCTTGACTCTTGTAGACCTTTCAAACAATTGCAGCCACAAGGACCACTGAGTTGGACCGTTGGGAGAGAAGGAAGGAGTGCATGGCATTTCCTGACACAGAGAGTGGGTTTGCAGTACATCTCAGAGGAACACAAGGACGATCCATGGGCAGAGGCATAGAGCTGGGGTCCTCCTGCCGGTTAGCGAACCAAGGGATGTATGAAGCAGGACTCGGATTCAGTCCTGCCCTCTGTCCGCCTTCCAGAGCCCATGGCCTTACTGGGAGCTGGGATTCTAGAAATAACAGCTTTCTGCTCTCCGTGGGGAGGGTGTCTGGCCTCTCACAGACCGGGAGAAGGTTCTCTGAAGCCTGGTCCATGGAGGGGAGCAGGTGGGGAGAGTGGGCATCCCCACAAGACAGCAAAGGGTAGAAGATAAGCCTCTGCCTATTGTTTGTGTGACTCAGGACAACCTTGAACTTCCAAGCATAGCGTCTGGGTCTGATATACTATGTGCCCCGCCGGTGCCTGCCAAGTTTGCAACACCATTCCCTAAATCACTGTGGTGACACCTGGTCTCTTCCACCTCAAAGAGACAGGGCAGCCAGGTGGCGTTCTTGTAACCTGCCACCACAGCCTTACCTCAGCAACTTTCTGTGCCTGGGGATCCCGTGCAGCCTAGTGCCACTGCATCCTGGACCCTCGCCACCTGTCTCCGGGGTTGGTGAGGACCTCTCCGGAGCCAGCAGGGGCATCCGGCAGTGGGCTGGCAGGCAAGTGGCTTTTATGTGCCTAGTTAGGCTTTTATGTGGGGCCAGGCAGACCTGTATCAGACAAGGTATATGGGTGGCTGTGGGCATCTGTTTGTGCTCCTGGCTGGGCCTGCCCAGAGAGTAGAAGACACTGAGCCATGCCAGCAGACCCACCCCAGGGAGGCCCAGCCACAGAACAGGGGCACAAGGCCCTCCTCAGCTATGGCTTTCCTCTCCTGAGATACTTGTTTCCATTTGTTCCAGAAAGGGCTGGACTGAGCCAAGCCCAGGGGTGGAGAACGTGGGGTGGGCAGGTCCCAAGTTTGGGACTTGCTGCATCTTCTTGTGCAGACAGAGGACAGGCTCCTAGGAGCCTGCCGCTGATGGGGAGCTTCAGGACCACAAGCATTTTAGAGCAGGATGGTCTCACTGGCCCATTAAGCCAGGTTCCTCCAACCCCCTGCCAGGGCCAGTTCTGGGCCCTGGGAACTTAGGATCTTGCCCCGTGAGCTTGTCTTCTAGTGCAGGTAAGCAGACAAAGTACAAGACCTCTTCCAGCAGGGTAGGCTCTCAGAAAGACCAGAAGAAGGGCCATCTGAGAAAGCGTGACAGAGGCAGGGTAGTTGGGAGGCTTCTGGAGAGGAGCGACCTGCTGCAACTGGATGAAACATAGACATTGTATTAAATGTATCAGCATGGCTGCTTATGGGAGGATGGGATGGAGGAAGGGACTGGATCACGGCTGTGGGGAAAACAGACGGACAGACAGACAGAGAGGGGCTTGCATGGACCAGTGGTGGGCTCTGAATGGAGGAGTTGGATGTACTCAAATCTGTCTCTAATATCAGAGCAACATATGAAATTAACACCCAGACTGAGCCACCAAAACTGACTGGAAACTCCATGTACAAGATGGGCACGGGGCTGAGGATTGGATGTGGTCTGTTGAGGGTCTTCCAAGTGGTGTGATCACGTGGAGACATGGCCATTCCCCGGGGGACCCAAGACGTCAGTTCGCTCTCCCATGGGCAGATGAGCGGTGCTCCCATTTCTGGGCACAGGCGCACCTGGCTGCCAGGGCAGCCGAGCAAATGGTGGGGGAAGGAGCTGAGGATGAGAAGGTTCACCTCTAGAGGTCCAGTTATCCCCCCGTTCAGTCAGGCGTCTCCCCCGAGTCTGTGGCAGTAACTGCTGTCCCTGAATTCAGAGCTGCTTCTCTCTGCTTCCCCAGAGGGGACACTGCACGTGTTCTGAGGGAGCACCCCTGACTGTGCTGGGTGGGGACAGGATGGGACAATATAACCTTCCCTATCCCGGGCTTTCACAGCACGTCTGTCTTCAGCCCACTCCTCATCCCGTTCACCATTCCAGAACCTCCAGTTCTAGAACCTCCCCATGTTTTATTGAGATAAATCAGCAGATTTCTTATTGTCCGGTTTACTGTAAGTGTAACCTCTGCTTTTATAACTACCCCAAATTTCTTTTTTTTAGGTTTTTTTAATCTTACTTATTCTTGAGAGACAGAGACAGAGAGCAAGTGGGGGAGGGACAGAGAGAGAGGGAGACACAGAATCTGAAGCAGGCTCCAGGCTCTGAGCTGTCAGCACAGAGCCTGATGTGGGGCTCGAACCCACAAACCATGAGATCATGACCTGTCCTGAAGTCGGACGCTTAACTGACTGAGCCACCCAGACGCCCCAAACTATCCCAAATTTCTATTGACCTCTCTAATCTGCTGCCATCGCTCTTTTTCTTTTTTCCTTGATAGGTTTATGGCTTTAATTTTTTTTGCCATTTTATTGGAATTTGGAAGAGTAAGTGGACAGAATGCCACGTGTACCCACCATATTTGGTTTAAGTCGACACCTCACCATTTCTCTGATCCTTGGTTTTCACCCTAACGTGGGGGTGATGGCACCAGGGTCCAATGAGCTCCTGGAGGCAGCCAAGTGGGGGAGGCAGGGTGGGATTGAAGATAAACCTTCCTGGGTTTGAGTCCAGCCTTACCACATGCTGACTAGGTAGTTTGACCAAGTCCCCTACCGCCTCTGAGCCTCAGTTTCCCCAGGAGTAAAAAGGAGATGGTGGCACTGCCCCTTCCTAAACCAGCAGGCATATGGTGGGTGCTCCGTCTATGCTATTTTCCTCCCATAAGGGACACAGCCTTGTCACAGAGAGGTCTGTTATATGTCCCAGTCATGGGATTGTGACCACTGCACTGAGTGTCCACAGCAGGGCAGAATCTGGTGGGGTTGCCTCTAGAGATGTCTCTCCCAGCTGTCTGCCCTCAGGGGCAGAGGCAGATTCCAGACCTACCATCTGAACTCTGGGGCCTTCAGGGAGAAGGTGGGCTAGTTTCCATGCAGGAATGCATGGGTCTGAGCATCAGAACAGGATGGAGGAATAAGGAACATCTTTCCTTTATGTGTCTTTATGTAGAGGGTGGTAGGGACTAAGTGGCCCACTAGTTGGCAGCTGATGACAGAGCTTGCAGGTAGCAAGTAAGAGTTCTTTGAGCTCTGAAGAGCCCAGTGATTCTAGAATGACTCCACCATCCACAAGTGATACATGAAGTTCCAGATATCTCTTCCTTGGGTTATTTTCCTGCTTGACTACATTCATGGGAACAGTGGCCCTTTGCTCACCAGGATTTCAATGGTAGGATATACCTTAGACCCTGTCCTAGTTCTATAAGGAATGTGATTCAGCCAATCCCCTTCTCCCCAAGCTTCAGTTTCCCCGCCTGTAAGAGAAGCATGTGCACAGCATGAAGACACCTCAAGGACACAGCTCTAATGATCTCTGTCCCAAAGGCCCCCACCCTCTGCCAAAGTCTCCAGCTGTCCTAGTTGGACATGAGTCTTCATGTTGATCAGTAGGAGATTTTCTAGCTAATCACTTTGCTGATGGCTCTAAATCCCTTAAGAGACAGATGCTCTCTGGGGAACTATAATATTATTTTTGCACAAGTCTGTGGGGTCTGGAAGCACATGTAACTGAAGGACAAAAACATTCTCCTTTGGTGGGGATAACAGGAAAATACCAGGGGTGATGAAGAAACCAAAGAGGTGTGCCAAGCCCTGCCACATATGAGTCACCTCACTACTCCACTGGCACAATGGTCAGGGCCTCTGGGGCTGGTAAATGGGACACATGTGGCAATTGTGTCTCTCTGTCCTGGGGCCAGACCCACAGGAAGAGTGAGGAAATCTTTTATTGTGTGACCACCAATATGAGGGGACAGAGGTGAGATGTGATGGACTAAGAACACATGGTCAGTCCACTGTCTGGGTATGTCCATCCATGGGCTGTGTCCAGAGACACCCAGGATGGTAGCTGTCACCTTCCCTGTAGCCACATGGGGCTAAGCATCACCCCTGGAGAATTGTCAGGATTCTCTGGGGCCCAGTGGAGACTCCTGTCAGGAAGGCGGGGTGAAACTCTGACCAATGGAACTAGCTAGCACCTTTGTCCTCAGACAACTTTCTATGGATTAAAAGTCTTCAGGTTCCATCAAGCCCCATCCACACAGAAGATTCCTGCATCAAAAAGCTTCTCTGTTCCCACCCACGGGCCCACTTACAGAGGGATAGAAGGTATGCTGATATGCTTTAGCCCCGAAATTACTTTGTAAAATGTCAAAATAATTATCAGACATATCCACTCATTGGAGGCAGTTTGGAACATACCAAAAAGAAAACTATATATAATCATCATTTCCATCACACAGAGTTGACTACCACTGTGAGACCATTCCATCCTTGACTTTTCCTGTTTGTGTTTTTGTCCTTTTGTGCAGCTACAATTATACAATTGTACACTTTGATATCGGGTGATGTTATGATTTTACAAATGTTCCCTAAGTATCACAAGTTTAGTCCATCCTGATTGTTGGTAAATTAGTCCATTTCAAGCTTTGGCTGTTATACATAATAGTGCAGTGATCATCTCTGGGTATTTTAATTTTTAAACCTGGGATCACTTCTTGAGGGTCAGTTTCTAGGGTGGAGCTGTTCCACCAAAGGGTATGAACACTTTTAGATTTTTCATCTCCTATGGGAAAGGCTGACCATAGGATTCTACCTGTCATGTGTCCAGAGGGAGCAGGGATAGTGCTCTGTTGACTAAACTCTTGTCCCTTTGTCCTAGACCAACCAATTGGCCTGAGTCTGACCACAAAGGACTCCATGAGCCCGCCCACGATCTCTCCCCATTCCCCTCCTTCTCCTCTGTTGTCCATAACTGTGGGTAACCTTGGTCTTCAGAAGCCTTGAGGAGCATTCTGGGCTGGGGATGCTTGACTAGTGTTGGACAATTCCACCAGAAGTCATTGTTCCCGAGCATGCTGGTACTTGCCTGTGGAAGGGTAGTGCTCACACACGTGATCAAGCATTGGCCCCCAGTGTGGTCCCACAGAAACGGAGTGACCAACCACTGTGCCTTCCTGTCTCCTCAAAGCTCAGACCAGGGCTCCTGGGTTCAAAAAACTTTGACTCAGTTTTTCCCATTCCCCAAAGGCAAGTGCAGTTTGAAAACACTGAAAGCACCTCCTACTCTTCCCAAACAGGAGCCCATTCCTGGGGCTCACTTAGTCCAGGGTCCAGGCAGGGCTGGCAAAACCAGCATCCAGGCCAGGGCAGGTACTCGCTGTGGCCCCAGCTCACTGGAAAAAGGGCTGGACTGGTAGTCTCTATCAGCCTGATGGGGGGGGGGGGCAGGACCCTGAGGTCACTCGGGTCTGGAGAAGGGACAAAAAAAATGAACTTTACTAAAGGAAGATGCATTTTTCAGGAGAGAAGAAGGTTCCAAACAAACTCTCTCTCTAACTTCACAAATAATGCACGTGTAGCTGATGAAGGGCCCCAATACTTAGGATACCGAGGAGAGATAGCAGATGGGCCCTCTGAGCTGCATGGAGACACCCCAGCTGCTACCAGGAGTTGTGTCTACACTTCCAAGCTGAGGACTGGAGGTCCTCACTGAACAAAGGCCTTCATTCTGGAACATACACAGCAATTACTCAGATATCTCTAGTGACACAGAGCCTACTTACAGCCTCACAAAACAGCTTGCTGCATTGGGCAACTGCCCTATTCCTTTCATGTAATTTCCATCTTTGTAGGAATAAGGGAGGACATAAGTAAATAAGTACATTCCTCCTTATTGGAGCGAATCCTCTCTCTCCCAGAGAGCCCACCTACTGGCCGCTCTCCCATCCGAAGGAGCCAGCAGAGTGAGGCTAGAACTTTCTTCACATGCTGTGACTCCAACACTTATTGACTCTTTCCAGTGAAACACTCCATTCCTCCAATTGTTTCCCTGAGGCATGGCTCCTACCTGTTTATCTTCCTTGGGACAGGCTCTGCATTTCAATTTGCCTCTTAGAACGTGGTATGGAGAACGAAACCGTCCTTCAGATGAGCCCACATGCACAGGAGCTGTTGGTGCCTATGTTCTACACCCCTGCCTCCAGACTCCATCTCCCACATTGAGTAGCGTGGGCAGCCACAGCCCAGCGTGTTCTTAGACCCAGCTTCGAGTCACTGCCCTTAATATGAACAGCCAGGCAACGAAGCCAAGATAAGACATGACAAGATACTCAGTGTATTGCAACTGTGTTTCATCTCAGTTATATTTTGCAGACTGGCTGTATGAGACTGTTTATCTCCAGATCCTGAGGAGTGTCATCACATGTAGCTCCCGGAGCTGCTTCGAGGCCCCTGTGACCAGGAGGTGAGAGCCTGCTGGTGAAAAGTCCCAAGGGCTTCTGAGCTCTGTGTGTGGGGTGGAGGATGGGGGAACGTGCTCTGTGCAGCCGAGACTCCTTTACAACACACAGCAACAGCACTGATCTATCACAACACTCTACTCATCAAGGACAAATTCCACGTTTCAGAGCACACGTTAAAGAAATACAAGCAGATTAAATCAGATAGAAACTCTAAACTTTTCACACAGAACAACACCAAGGACTTTCTTTGTGTGGTTTAACATCTATTCGCTCACTGGGCTTGCCCAGAAGCCCATCTTTACAAAGCGACCAGCCCTCCAGTTGTGCCAATTAGGAGAGTGCGGACAGCCTGTTTTTCCCTTCCTGCTGACTAGGGGGTTGGAAACAGACATTTATGGGGGTTTCTCCTAGGTAACAACCTCCTGGTAGGCGTTCTGTGTGCCAGATTCCTCCTGATCCCCACCACAACATGGGGAAATGCATTCTTATCTTCACTCCACATATGGGAACATGGAGGGTCGTGGAGGTTAAATCATTTGCCCTTGTTGACAAAGCTGGTAATGACAGTTTGGACTGGAGCACAGAGCTGTTGACTCAAAGGCCCATGCTTTGTCTATGGCCTCAGACCCTACACCAGCGCCATCCAATAGAAATAGAATGTGAGCCACAAATATGGGCCAAATATTGAATGTTATATTTTCTCGTAACCACATTAAAAAAAGGCCAGAGACATTTCTTTTTTAAACTCTGTAGATCCAAAATGTTGGTACTTGAACATGTTAATCGATATAAAATTATTTATTTTACATTCTATCTTTGGAGTATGTCTTTGATGCCCACTGTGTAGTTCCCACTCACCGCCCATCTCAAGTTGGGCCAACTGTACTGCAAAGTGTGCGATCACCACACGTGGCTAGTGGCTATCATTCTAGAAGCTCAGCTATTACATACAAAAATACTGCTCCCTTTTCTCCCTTAGCCATTCCTTCAAGAGAATTACATTTTTTCTTAATGCTTTTGAATATATTTGCACTTTTTATAAGAAATAGACAATGAATGGGGCTCCTGGGTGGCTCAGTTGGTTAAGCATCGACTTCAGCTCAGGTCATGATCTCATGGTTCGTGAGTTTGAACTCCACGTTGGACTCTGCTGACAGCTCAGAGCCTGGAGCCCATTTCAGATTCTGTTTCTCTTTCTCTCTGCCCCTCCCCCTGCCTCAAAAACAAATAAACACTAAAAAAATTTTTAAAAAGAGAAGTAGACAATGAATTCCTAATAAGAGTGAAACTGGAATGGTTTCTTACTTGTCTCAGTCTGCTCAGGCTGTCGTAACAAAACACCACAGACTGGGTGGCCTCAGTAACAGACACTGTTTTCTCCCGGAACTGGTGGGCAGAAGTCTGAGATCAAGGGGCTGGCATGGCTGGGTTCTGGTGAGGACCATCTTCCTGGCTTGTACACGGGGACCTACTCTCTGCCCTCACATATCGGGCAGATGGGGGACAGAGAGAATTAGCTCTGGTGTCACTTCCTGTAAGGGCACTCACCCTACCATGACGCTCTCCTCTTGTGCCTTCATTTAATCCTAATTATGACCCAAAGTCCCCATCTCCATATACCATTATATTAGGGGTTAGGGCTTCAGCTTATGAATCTAAGGGGACACAAACCTTCAGTCCATAGCATCACTGAATAAAAGGCAGGATGAGACAATTTCTCAGTGCTCAGTGTCCTTGCAGTTACCTCGGAGGACAACTTGGAAACTTCTGTCGGTGTGTATTGTGAGGACTGCATGTTGCAGAAATGCCCCCTAAAAAGTAAACACTTGCATTTAAGCCCTATTCTTCACAACTCTTGGCCCTTCTCCCCCCGCCCCCCCCACCTCACGAGTCTTTACAGCAAGGGGCAGTATCCTTAACCTAATGTTTGCAAGTCAGACCTGAAGGCTCTGAGGTTTGGTGATACGTTGGCAGTTGAGTGGGTAAATAGAGTGGGAGCCAGGGCTTAACCCCTGACTTCCTGAATACAGGGTTCTCTCCTACAGTCTGCTCTGTGAAGACTTGTTGATGACCTGTGGCTATTGCCCAGGGAAACTGGGGCTGTCGTGGACCCCATTCTGCACACCCTTGTCTCTGTATCCTTTTTGAGCAGCAAAGAGCTTTAACATGTGTTAGATCATTATCTGTGCCAAGTGCTTGGTGGTTTGGCCAGTAGGCATCTGTGCTGCTGTCTAGAAAGACAAGTTTACTTTGTATGTGACTGGGGGGGCTTCTGGGGAGGGATGCATGGGGAACAGGCATTTGAACTGGTTTCACCTTGTTATTGAAGCTGCTGGTCCATTCTTGTACCTTACAAACCCTCACCCCAAACTGCCAGACCCTGGCTCAACTGGGGGTACATAGTGATGGTGTGGCAGATCTTAATTTTCAGCAGTCACTGCACAGGGACATTATGAGGACCAAGGCAGACATGCTCCTAAACAGAACCTGTGTCAGCAAGGGCATTGGTCTACCAGCAGATGACAGCAGACCCGAGCCCCTGGGGCTCAGGGTAGATGGTGCTGGCCGCCCAGGAGGTAGAACGCCGGGACAGCCTCACTGGGGGGGAGGTGCACAAGACAGAAGCAGAGTAGGGTGGGTCTCACCCCACCTGGAGAAGGCACCTCAGACAAGGGGCTCTCTTACTCAGAATCATCACCTCTTTAAACCCAGATGATAGCAAGAGGATATATGACATGCCAGTCATTTTCCATTCGTCACTTGTTATGGGTTGAATTGTGTCCTCCCAAAATTCCTATGTTGAAGTCCTAACCCTTAGTGCCATACCTGGAAACAGTCACTGAAGATGTACTCAGTAAAGGCGAAGTTATTGGCCCCTAATCCGACAGACTGTCCTTATAAAAAAGGGGAAATTTGGGGACATGTATATATACACACAGGGAGAACAGCACATGAAAATGAAGGCAGAAATTGGGGTTATACTTCTACAAGCCAACAAACATGAAAGACTGAAAGCAAACTGCCAAAAACCACAGGACTGGTAAGCCACACATTCTTCCTTATAGACTTCAGAAGGGACCCAACCTGCTGACACCTTGCTCTTGAACTTCTGGCCTCCGGATTTCAAGTCTCAGGCCTCTATCCGGCTCAGGCCTCCTCTGGTGTAACTGTGAAACAATGAATTTCTGTTTGTCAAGCCCTCACTCTCTCTTACGGCAGCCCTGGCAAACTAACAAATCATGTCATTTCACAGGTATGCCGGTCCTGGGAAAAAGATGGTTCCATGCCCACTTAACACAAGAGGAAAGCAAGGTTCAGAGAGGTGACTTACCCAAAGTTACTCAAAGGTGCCACACCCCTGCCCGATACATCCTACCATGTTAGTGGTTATTTCCTCTCAGGCTTTTGTGTGAGTGTCCAACTCAGGGAAGGGCCAGACCATTCCCTCGTGAAAACACTACCTTCTCTTAGGTACCTTCTCCAGATTCTTCTGCAAGGCAAGATGACCCACTGGGAATAGGAGCTGTGGCTCACTTTCCAAGAAACTAGATCCTGGACAAGCCAGCTCCCCTGGTCTCCCCGAGCCAGGCAATAGACCCCGGCAGTGGACGAAATGTTTATCTAGTTCAGGCCTCCCCCAGATGGAGCTGTGCTCCTACCTCACCCGCCCTGGATGGAAGTCTCCATCTGACACAGATGAATGGATACCCCGATCGTGCGTGGTTCATGAGTTTCATTCACTCGGTCCCCTGACGGGCATGCACGCCTTTTCATCTTCTCTACAAAATGCAATGGAAAGTGAGGCTAAATCTCTAAAGAATTTTTATTGGCCCCGCCTGTCATTTACTTTGGCTTCATAAATCAAAGAGACGTCAGGCTGCAAAATACAGGCGGCCCCCTAGTAATATTCCATCAGGATGTGCTGCGGGTAGTGTATATTGTACTTACTGGTTCAAACAAACACCTTTTCAGCTGACTGAAGGTCCGGGTGTTGCGTAGGGGCTTTCTTTCCTTTCCAGTTAGTTTCACTCCTCTGGTGGCACATTAAGGGACCTGGGCAGTTCTTAAGCAAGGTAATGATTACTCTTTTCAGTGTTTCTCCCATTAGCTTGACCTAGACTCAAAAGCAATTTTCCAGAGGCCATAGGATAAAACCAGTTACCCCATCAGCCTCCTCCACTGACCCCTGCAGGAAGGCATAAGATGCAATGGAAGGTCCGACCCATACTCAGCCTAATCCTGAGCAGGTTCACAGTGACACATGACGACGTCGAAGTACTCCTGGCGATTTATCCCTAAATGAGTATTCCTGTCAACTTCAATTCCTTTCTACTTTCAGTTTTTCTGAAAAAATGCAAAAGTAAAACATGCTCATTTTGTAATATTACTGGTTTACAGAGGTGTATGAGTAAAACATGACCATTATTTTGATGAGAAAACAAATCATACCATATAGAATGTTTTGGAATTGCTTTCTTTTTTTTCACTGAACAATAAACTAAGGAATCCTCTAGAATGGGGCACCTGGGTGGCCCAGTCAGTTAAGTGTCTGACTTCAGCTCAGCTCATGATCTTTCAGTTCACAAGTTTGAGCCCCGCATCCAGCTCTCTGCTGTCAGCTCAGAGCCTGGAGCCTGCCTCGGATTCTGTGTCTCCCTCTCTCTCTCTGCCTCTCCCCCTCTCGTGCTCAGTCTCTGTCTCTCTCTCTCTCGCTTTCTCTCTCTCTCTCTCTAAAATAAATAAAAACATTAAAAAATTAAAAAAAGAATCTTCTAGATCAGTAGAGATTATCAACTCATTGGAATTCCTTCTGTGTTTTCCATATTTTGTTTAATCATTCCCCTGTTGGTAAAATTTAATTGTCTATAATTTTTGACTCTCATAAATAATCCAGCTTTTAACATCTGTGTGTTTTGTTCAAGTATTTCTATAGGATACATACTTAAAATTAATTAAAAAATTTTTTAATACTTATTAATTTTGAGACAGAGAGAGAACCTGAGCAGGGGAGGGGCAGAGAGAGAGGGAGACACAGAATCTGAAGCAGACTCCAGGCTCTGAGCTGTCAGCACAGAGCCTGATGTGGGGCCCAAACCCACAAACTGTGAGATCATGACCTGAGCCGAAGTTGGCCGCTTCACCGACTGAGCCACCCAGCTGCCCCTAGAATTAACTATTTTAAAATGTTTCTTTATTTTGAGAGAGAGAGAGGGAGAGAGAGAGAGAAAGAGAGAGTGTGTGCAAGAGCATGAGCAGGGGAGGGGCAGAGAGAGAGGGAGAGGAAAGAGAATCCCAAGCAGGCTGTCGTACAGAGCCTGATGCAGGGCTCAAACTCATGAACCATGAGATCATGACCTGATCAAGAGTCAGATGCTTAACTGATTGACCTAGCCAGGCACTCCTAGTATTAACATTTTTGAGTAGAAGAAATTTCCACTTCAAGTATTGGGAAATGCCACTCACTTTCCAATCAAAGCCATACTTCATTGTTTTCTCCAATGCACTCTAAGAGAACCTATCTTCCCATCCTGTTACACCTTGGAGATTATGTATCATTTACATTTTTTTTGTTAGCCTGAAGGACAAAACTGACATTATGTTGTTTTAATCTGAAGTTATTTGATTATTAGGGAAATTGAGCATCTTATACATCTATAAGCCTACCTTCCTCTATGAAGTGCTACTTAATAGCATGGCCCTGCCTTTTGCTATTAGATTGTTTCACGTTTTGGTGGTTCACTCAGCCAGCCCTTTGTTTTCAAAATAATACGTCTGGTTCATGTCGTACTTCCAAAAGCCTGTCTTTTACTCAAGGTTAGAACATTCTTTGTGCCAGTCCACCTTCTTAGTTGTGAGGAATAGCAACTGACTATATTTAGCTCAGAAAAGAGATGTATTAGAAGGATGCTGGGTATCTTAGTGAAAGAATGGGGTGTTTGGAAGCAAGTTTTGGGGGGGAAAGTCAGAGTAGAGGGAAGTCAGCGAACCAAGAACACAGCAAAATGATACCACGGAGACAGTGTGGTGACACACGAGCGCTTGTTCCTGGATGCTTGCTGCCAAGAGTCTGTTCTCTTGATTCTGCTGCCATTGTCTACACTAGTCCCTGGCTACTGGATGCTGCTATCACACCAATACCAACCCCAACACATCACCCCCACTGCTACCAGCACCTACCACCATCATCTCCATCACCACTGCCCCTGGAAGAATTCTGAACTGTCCCAATTCTGTGCAGCACTGCTTTCAGACTCAGTGCTCTCAGGGGGAATCTTAACTTGTCCACACACAAGCTTTAGCTATCAGGGGTCAGGGAGAAATATCTAACATTTGGGTTGATTGGGGGAAGATTGGTATCCTTATTAAGTCTTCCCATCTAGGAACATGGTATGTGTTAAGATCTGCCACATTTCCAACAATTTTTGTTCATCTGAAATGCCAGTCTGATTTTTATTCATTTCTAGGTGTTTCTGTTTCGTCTTTATCCTTTGTGTTTTAAAATATTATCTGATACGTTTTTCCTTCATCCTAATAAGGGTCATTTTAATATGAAGTTTCTTTTTCTTGCCTTTCTGTTCTATGTTCTGCCAGATTTCCTTGATTTTATCTTTTCGTTCATTTAGTGATGGTTATTTTGGGCATGTGGCATGGTGGAACCCATTTAAAAGGTCTAAGAAGATGTTTTGTTCCAGAATATTCTTTTATGGATGTATTATCTTCCTGAATTTTTGAGAGTACTCATTAGAGTTTTATAAAGACTGTTTTGTTCCCTGAATTATCTGTAAGCCCATGGTGTCTATTCTATTGTCGGCCTTTTCAGTCTTCACGTTGTAGATGCTAACCTGCTTTATTTCCCTAGTGCATCCCTGTTTGAAAACTAGGTTGGTTCATCCAATGTGGGCATAGTGGCCCCTTGCCCAGGAGGCTTCTTCTCCGGTTGGACTGGCTGCTTCAGGGATCTGGGCACCTGGGCCAGGCCAGCACCTCCCCAAGTGAGTGAGGGAGAGTAGGTGTTCAGGCTAAAGGCATGGCTACTGAAGTGTTGAGGTCAAAAAGCAGGAAACTTCCTCTGGGCTCACCTGCCTCCCCTCCAGCCCCTCTGGCTGACCTGGGGTGTGCCTGACTGTAGAGGGGACACCCCCTTTCCCGTATCCATTTGTCCAGAGGAGCTGACAAATGGCTTCCTCTGAGTTCCCACTTTTTGCTGGTGATTTTCCATCCCAGTCTCTGGCCTATGCCAGTAATAACATTTCACACTTGTCTGACACCTTTTCTCTTCTGAGCTCCAAGCATTTTACAAGCAAACAGTTACTATTATTGCCCTCTGAATTCCGATGGAAAAGCTGAGAGTTACAGGATCAAAGCTGCCACAGTTGGGGGTGAAGGTGAGGCTCCCAGACAACATGACCAGCCCCCAGCGCATGCAGGACCAAAGAGAGAGCACCCTGAGCCCTGGGGAGGGGGGTGCCTAGGCCTTTAAAGAGGTCCTCAAGGTGAGGTGGCCCTGGGGGAAGGCTATCAGCCCTGGCTCCCTGGAGGCCCCCTCAAGGTCCTCTCATTCCAGTGGGAAGCTGGAGCCTTTGTTCTTTGCAAGTGACTGCAGAAGAGAATGGGGCTTTTGAAGCCATTCCCTGAAAGGAAGGGTGAGTGGATGGTTTGTGGGGTTTCCTGGGGATGAGAAAACCCAAAGAAGCTGCAGAAGGTCGTCAGCCTGTGTTGAGGAACGAGGAGCAGATATTTGCTGTGTGGCCCCAGGTAGTAAATAGGATTCAACTACTGAAAGCTACCTGAGGCAGGGTTTCACTCTACGGAGGCCCTGCTGAGACAGTGAGCTGCCTAAGCCGGGTGAACGCCTTCTTCCGGTGGGGCCCTACTGGAAGTTTCTTCAGCTCTCAGTGCAGATGTGCATCACCACGAGGGGCTCGGGCAGGGTGACACGTAAGACCTCTTCCCACCCAGATATTTGCATCATAAGAATTGACTCTTATTCTGTCTCCTCCGGGTGGTAGAAGCTCTGGGGCTGAGACCCTGAAACCTTGGGTCGCACTGCATCTTGCTGGATCTGCGAAGCTTCTCGGTGCCACCTCCTCCTTTCATTCAGTAAGCCTTGATTTGGGGTCTTCATTTCCCCTCTTCTGTAGGCACCTTTGCCCAGTGACACCTAAGGGTCTAGCTGGAAAGAACCACGTGATTTTTCAGCAGCCAAACAAGGCCCTGTTGACTCAAGTGTCTCTGAGTTGGAGTTGAGAGGTAGCAGTGAACGGAGGGAGTGGTATGTGTGCTCTATTCAGCTGCCCCCAGTCAGGTGGCTGGAAACTGGCCTTCAGCGACCTAGGAATACACCTATTTTGGGAATGATTCATGGAGCCACAAGAATGGAGGGGATACCTGGCCAGGCAGCACCTGAGAACCGGCCCATCTCCTACCCCACAGAGGGAGGAGGAAGTAGGCAGCTGAGGGGCACATGGGTGAATGTGTGACTGCATTTCCTAAGCAGATATGATGCCGAGCTCATCTGTATATGTTATAACCCAGTTAGACCTTTCACAACTGAGGGATGGGTCTTATAATTCCATTTTGTAGATGGGAGATTGGGGGTTAAGCAACCAGACCAAAGTCTTAGCACCGGCTCAGAGCAGAGCTGGGATTTGAACCCAGTTGTCCTTGTCTCTGATGCTCTTTCTACTCAGTAACTGGCTTGAAGTTAAGTGCCACCAATGGGGTCCCACAGACCTCGCCTGACAGGCCTGGAGCCTTTCCTGGCGAGCAGAGCCCTCCCAGGCCCCAAGTACTCTTTCCCAAGGGCTGGCTGGCCCACGAGTCCCCGGGCAGCTCCTCACCGGTCCGCCCCCAATCCTCCCAGACACTATAGAGAGCTCTGGGCCCAGACCCAAGCACAGCAGGGCAGCCCTTGTCCAGCCCTGTGGTTTGTGATCTGGCCATTCAAAACTGGCTCTGAGCAGGCACTTATCATTCTTCTGCGACCACCCAGTCAGCCCCACACGCTGCCTGGAAATGAAGGCCGAGCTGCCCAGGCCGGCGGCTGCTCAGCCCTGGGCTCTGCCGTCCCGCCTCTGTCCGCCGCCCCTCTGCAGCTGGCCCAGCCTGCCCAGCCCAGGGGGTGCCGGAGCCCAGAAACAGCAGGGCTTGAACGTCCCCCACCAGCCACAAAGGGAGATTCACAAATCAAAAGGGTCTGAGAGGACAAAGCTGTCACATCAGCCCATCATGGAGCCGGATCTCAAAATAATGTGGGGCCAGAGGCCTGCCAGTTGTGAGTCACCACCCAGCCAGAACGGCCACGGAGGGCCCCCCCTCCGGCCATGGGGAAAAACACCTTGGTGGCCAGCTGGCTGTTCCTGGCCAGACCTGGGAGGTGCGGGTGTCTGTGGGTGGTTCCACACTTCATGTCATGGTGGAGGTACTGGGAGCAGAATCGGGGGGCAGGAGATTGCTACCTCGATGGCTCCTCTGCCTCTCCCTGAGGACAGTCCGGCTCCCTTCATCCCGTCAACTGCTCCCCGCCTCCATGATGAAGAGGGCGAGGCTGCCACAGCCTTCCAGGTCATTCTCTAACCCGACCGTGGCCTTGTGCTGCTGGCCCACTTCTTCTCCAGCACTGGGGGGAGTTGAGATGCTGGAATGTGTTGAACAGCTTGTCTGATAGGAGTCCTGTGCCAACTTGCAGACCTTGAGCTCACACTCAACGGTTCTGGTTCCCTCCCTGTGCACCTGCCGTGCCTTCCTCCCCTGAATGCCAATGACCCGCGGCCTGGACGGGGTACTCGGAAATACGTGCGCCTGTCATCATCTCCCTCTCCTAGTTTAAGAATTTCCTTGACGTTGTTCTTCTCTATCATCACACCATCCTGGACCCTTGTCCCTTCCTTCCTGCACCTTTTACTTCTGCCGCCCTCAAGCAATGACTTCTGCTTTCGTAAATATGAAGTGGCCCCAGGTGACAAAACACGTGGTTCTCCTTTCTAGGTTTCTTCATTGCTGGGAGGAGGTGACCTCAGAGAGATGTCCTATTCTAAAGGTTCAGGGGGCCAGAAGATCATCTTTAGTGCACTCAACACTACTTAGGAGAATATGTTTAAACTTGGGGAAGGGGCAACAAAGCGTTAATCTAAAGAAGGGTAAGGAATCCCTCCTTGCTGCTCTCTCTGTGAATCCTCTTGCTGTCATTTCTTCACTGGTTTTCCCTACCCCCTCCCCTACCTGGGGCTACACACTGGCAGAGCTGAGTTCGGGCACCATGGTGATCAGGCAGAGGGGGTCAGGGCATTGATTTGAGTGAGGTTTCACTCACCACCATGCCCCAGACAAGTGACCAGGACCTTCTGCACCTGCAGCCGGAGTCCACCTGTCCCCAGCCCAGAAGCGAGCAGGTAGGGGGTGTGAATTACAATGTCCCTTTCAATCTTGACTGGACCTTTCCATCCACATGTAGCTCCTCTCCTTAAGGCTGACAGATAATATTCATGTAATATACAATTAACAAAGTGTACAATTCAGTGGTGTTTCATGTATTCACAATGCCACACAACCATCTGCTCTCTCTAGCTTCAAAAGTCATTACCCCATAAAACACCCCATATTCACTAGTAATCACTCTCCATTCTCCCCCTCCTCCCAGCCCCTGGTAACTTTTAATCTGCTCTCTGTCTCTGGATTTGCCTATTCTTGATAGATCATATAAATGGAAACATACAATGTGTAACCTTTTGTGTCTGGTTTCTTTCACTTAGCAAAATGTTTCTGAGGTTTATCCCAGTTGTACCATGGATCAGTACATCATTCCTTTTTTATGGCTGAATGCTATTCCAAGGTCTATGTAAACCATAATTTGTTTATTCATTTATCCATTTATGACGCTTAGGTTGTTTCCATCATTTGGCTATTACAAACCTTCACATACAAGATTTTGTGTGGAAAGATGTTTTCATTTCTCTTGGGTGTATGCCTGAGAGTAGTCATATGGTAATTCTCTGAGGTCATATGGTAATTCTTTGTTTAACTTCTTGAGGAACTGCCAAAGAGTTCTCCAAACAGCTGCACCATTTTACACTCCCACCAGCCGTGTACTAGAATTTCAATTCCTCCATATCCTTGCCAACACTCATTATCATCTGACTTTGATTATAGTCATCCTAGTGGGTGTGAAGTGATATCTCATTGTGGCTTTGATTTGCATTTCCCTAATGACTAACAATGTCAAGTATCTTTCACTGGCCACTTGTACATCCTCCTTGGAAAAATGTCTACTCGAATTCTTTGCCCATTTTTAAACTTTTTAAAATTATTACACTCTAGGAGTTCTTTATATATGCTGGATACTAGATCTTTATTAGATATATCGTTTGTGAATACAGTATTTTCTCTCACTTTATAGGTGGTTCTTTCACATCCTTGATAATGTCCCTCAATACACAAAAGTCTTAAAGTTTTTAAAAAATATTTTTAATGTTTATTTATTTTTGAGAAAGAGAGTGAGTAGGGGAGGGGCAGAGAGAGAGGGAGACACAGAATCCAAAGCAGGCTCCAGGCTCTGAGCTCTGAGCTGTCAGCGCAGAGCCCGATGCAGGGCTTGAACTCACAAACCGCAAGATCATGACCTGAGTCAGAGTCAGACGCTTAACCGATTGAGCCAGCCAGGCGCCCCATAAAAAGTTTTAAAGTTTTATAAAGTCCAATTAACCCAGCGCTTGCGTTTGTGCTTTTGATATTGTATCCAAGAATCCTTTGCCAAATCTAAGATCATGAAGATTTTTCCTTATGTTTTCTTCCAATAAAGTAATAGCTTTAGTTCTTATATTCTACTCATTAGTTGATTTTGAATTAGTTTTTGTATATGGTGTACGGTTGAGTCTAAATTCATTCTTTTGCATGTGGATATCACAATGTCCCACTCAAATGGGTGTTTGGATGAGAAAGAGGGCTTGTAAAATAATTTCCTTACCAGAGCATTTACATATTATTTTGTTTGTTTGTGTGGGTAAACATAAGTGTCTGCATAGAAATACATGCAAACCACTTCAAGTTCATGGTTGCTATGTGAATTAAATTAGATAGTGTATGCAACACTCAGCACAGAGTTCAGTGGGGTCTAATACTGGCAGTTACAGTCAGTTCAGGGGATATGAATTGTCAGACTCTTAAGCAGGAAAAAAAAGTGTGAGAATCCATTCCTTCAGGAGAACTTCACCTGCTGGGCAGTTTTTCTCTGTTTCTCTCTGAAACAATGGCCGCTCCAAAGCCCCATATCTCATCTCACGCCCACCCTGTGTGTGCTGGCAGCATCTCCCCTGTTGCTGGGTCATTTGGGTGGACAAGGCCAGCCCTCAGAGACAGCTCTTGCCCTGGGAAAGCAGGGCTATCACCCTGGAGCCTTTCGCAGAGACCACAGGGCCTTGCTTCTGACTGTGGCTTGGCCTTGGGTATCTACCCACTAGTGGAGGTCTGGTTCTCAGATATCACCACCACGAACGTAGCTGTTCATCAGCAGGAGGAGCGTGCTGTCCCGAGAATGTGATTTTCCATGGGTCCACAACCCAGGAACAGGATGCCGGATGAGTCTCCACGGAGCTGAGAGGTTCGGTAGCCATTATCCTAGGGGATGATGTCCTCTCTCCTGGACTCCAGCTCCTCACCTGACCAGCAGTAGTGACTGTGACTGCTCCTCTATGCCCCACTTATGTTATCATCCAGAACTAAATGTTCCCACATTCCCCATAACATCCTTCTTTATAGCTGTCTCCACACGTCATGCTGGAGTCACAGCACTGGATGTCCCAGACCAGGGCTCTCTCTGCTTTCTGCCCTCTCCTGGGCTCCTGCCTGCCTTCATCTGCTCCTCTCCTGCTCAAGTCCATGAAGCACCTACAGCCTTTGACTTACAGGCATCTTCACATCTTCTGCTTTTCTCTCCCCAGGCTGAGTCCCCTTGGCCACACCCCAGCCATGAGCTGACCCCACTACCCTTTCTCAGAGCTGATACTGGACAGTTCAGTGCTGCTGGAGAAAATCAGTGGGTGCCCAGCAGAGCCAACAGGACCCCTTCACCAGCATGGTTACCTCCAATCTTCCTTTTTGCTCTCACCTCCTACCTTGAAGCCCGGAGGGAAGAGGGGCGAGCTCCCCTCCCACTGTCTCCTACACACTTCCCTGTGCCTTCTGGGGCTTTGCCTTTGGGTGGCCAGTTTTATGCTCTTGTAATTTCCTTCATTTACCCCTTCCTTGCTGGTTTCTGGTTCACTCTTCCTTCTTACACAGAAAAGAGTTTCAATTTCCTCCCCACTATGCCCCCAGTTACTGCTTGGACTCTTTCTCTCTTTTCTGATCAAATTTCTTGTTTCCCAGCCTCACGCCCACACCCCTCCTCTGCTCACTGGCTTCCACCCCACTCCCCCAGGAAGCCTGCTCTGCTGGGCTACGGGCTGCAGCCCCACAAGCTGAGCGGGCACCTTGTTGAAACCAACGCACAGGATACCTTTCAACCTTGAGTCTTTGTGACTTCTCTGCAGCACTGGAACATGAGAGCCATTTCGTTCCTCGTTTTCACCCCGACACTACTTGTTCATCTCTCTACCCTCCTGGGACACTCCTTCTCCACTTCCTTTGCAGCCCTGTTTCTCTGCTGGTGACTTAGATGGTGGGTCTCCTCCAGACCTGTCCTTGTCTCTTCTCTCCCCTGCACCTCTCCCCTCCCGGCACACCTTGCCCACTCTGAGGTCTCCTGTGGTCTGGGAGGCATGGAGGTGGGTGTTCCCTTCCTGGCGCGCTGTGGGTCATGCACGGGGCTCTCTCTGCATGGCGGCTGGGCCGGGAGGGTCTGCTGCCTCTATGAAGAGTGCCATGAAGACCGATCTCTGGGAGTCTGAGCAGAGGACCCTGTGGAGAACAGAATTCTGGGAGATCCTCGACTCTTGCTTCTCTGCAGCTTGCAGGCCAGCAGTGTGGGCACCGCTGGGAGTGCGTCAGACACGCAGGGTCTCAGCCCCTCCCTGGGGTCCTGAATCCAACATGCATTGACAAGGCCCCTGGAGGATATACGCGCACAGCGGAGCTGGACGGGCTGCTGGGACCTGCGTCAGGCGGAGGAGGGGAGAGTCCCAGAACTCAATTTCCTCAGATGCTTTGCCTCCACATAGAGGTCTGGTTTCCAAAAGAAATCTGATGGAAGGAGCCCTATATTATTTTCTGATGAAATGGAAGCTTATGCTCAGTAAACAAGACAGATTCTTGTTTGAAAATAACGCTTGCCCCAGCTTTGAGCACTACCAGGGGAAATCAAATTAAAGGGAAAACAGTAGCAACGTAGATGTGTGGCCTGCTAGAGGCAGGCGGATGGCAAGCTCAAACGGCCTGGGCCTGATAACAATCTGGGGGAAGGAGATGAGGAGGGTTTTCTTTGAGGGGCTGGGCACACCCCTAAATTCCAGCTGCCAGGGCACTGCTTCCTCCCCAGCCCTCCTCACTCAGGCCCTCAGGGCCAGTATGCATACGCTTTGCTTTGCTTGCTCAAACCAGGCCTGTAGAGCACTCGGCTAAACAGGACCAAAATCAACCCTGGCTTTTGAGCCGTCTCCCGAGGCCAAAAACAATGGTCCCTCCTGCTGCACATTAACAGGGTGGTTTGGGTTTAGCTGGTAACTCACCCCGTCGCCGGCCCTGCCTCCATAACCAGCACCCCCCGGGCCAGGCAGACAAGGCCAAGGCTGTTTGCAGGAAACAAGAGCTCCGCTGTGGGGCCTGCGGGCTCTGGTTCCACGCTCCAAATAAAGATGATGGGGATGGAGAGGAAGTGAGCTTGGGACAGCCCCATGCACGATGGTTTCAGGGAGAATTGAGAAGCCTGAAATAGAAAGCTCCTGCCAGCGTCCCGGAAAGGGCCAGGATCTGCGCCCCAGAACTGCCCTGCAGCCTCAAGCCCAGGCCTCTGCCATGACTCGCTACCGTCTTGTGACCTCCTCATATGCACTGATCCCAGGCCAGTGGCCTTTTGCCCTTTCCCACTGGGCACAGATCACTCACTGTTTAGCTCCGATCTTAGCTATCACTCTCGGGAAGGCTCCCTGTCCCCCCCAGGATGGGTGGCTCTGTCATCTTAATAGCCCCTGGGCCCACTGGCTCCTGGGATGGGGCTCCACCATAACCGCATCTTGCCTTCACTTGTAGGGCCACCGTGGTGGGCTCTGAGGCATACTGCTGGTCCCCCTTTAAGGGCGGCCCTGCTACCACCCAGCTGTGAGAGGTATGGTTAGTTGGTGACCTTGGCTGTTTTCTAGCCTTACCACACTCTTCCTGGGACAGGCTCCGTCACCACTGAGCAAGATGGTGGTACCAGGGCACAGCTCTTCCCACCTAATGGGGTCTCCTCAATGGCTAGTATCTGCTCTAGAGCCCCCTGGGCCTGCCACAGACTTGGTCACTGATGCTTCACAGCCTGACCGCTCCCTGACCAGTCCTCTGCCCCGACTTTCTTCACAAATGGTACTCCCCAGCGAAACTTTTATAGTCTTAACTCTGCCTCCAAGCCAGGCTCCCCAGAGAACACAGCTGGGCCTGTCTGGCAGGGCTGGGGCTCCAGAGGGCCTCAGAGAAATTGAGGTGGGAGAAGGAATTGTTGGATGGATGGATGGATACATGGATGGATGATGAGCTCAGCACAGCATGTCTGCCCCAGCTTCCCATAGGCCCAGGGGAAGTTCTGGGCCTCAGTGCCTACTTTGGAGAAGACCCGATGGCCTGGAGGACCCTATGAGCTGCTTGCATTTGAGGATGCAGCTGCTGAGACCTGAAAAGAAGGCCTGGGAGGCCAGAAGCAAAGATGGCATGGGCGGTGTGGCCAAGCTGGAGCACGCAGAGCTATAACACTCACTGCAGACCGTATTCCCACCTCCTGGACAGGGAGTGAGGAGCCGGGCTATCCCAGAGCCTGTTTTCCTGCTTAGGCTGCTGGAGGCACACACCCCCTGACAACAAGGTCACAGGATTCCCATGGTGCATCCTCAGCATTAGGGGACGTGTGAGGGAAGAAACGATGCGATAGCGTGTGTGTGTGTGTGTGTGCATGTGCATGTATGGAGGGAGATGACAGGCAGGAGGTGGTGGAGGAGCCTGGATACCCTAACATGGGCCTCTGAAGGCCTGGGACATGACCTTGGAAGGAGGTAGGAGGTAGTGTGGATAAGCCTTGGGCCTCAGCCCCAAGCTCTCCCCCAACTCAGGCGGGTGGTGAGAGTTTGGTGGGAACCTGGAAGGCTCCATCTCTATGGCCAGAATCAACCTCAGATGGGTCTGTGTCCCCACTGGGTGTGGCATAAGAAAGACAGGGAGAAGGTCCTGACCCCCGGGAGTCCTACAAGGCCTAACACACCACCATTTTGGAGGCTTGTCTTTGTACCTGCAAGACTTCGCTTTTGGGGGGGCTAAATGCTGAGGAAGTTGTGCAGCTTTTGGATATGGATCTGGCCTTACAAAAGCTGCCGTAGGTGTCAATGCTTGACCCCTGATGCCCTGCCCTGGGCTGCTAGCCCCATGTCAGGGCTCCATAGCAGTGATGTCCCCTTGGCTACAAGTCTGTGGCATGGCAGAGTCTTGGTCAATTATATGTCTGCCCCTTTCAGCGGAGGCTCCCTCATTTCTCTCTCTCCTCCCCTGGCACGGCCTGGCACACAGCAGAAGCTCACCTGAGGGAGACGGGGGTGGAGTCAGACCCCGTGGAGCAAGAGATAACACCATCCGTTAAGGCTTCGTGTTGAAGGCTGGTTTACTAGGTGTTGAGGGAGCTGTCCAATCGTTTCACTTAATCCTCATAGCAAGAAGTCAGTGCTACTATTGTCTCCACCCCCTGAGGGAGCACTGAGACACAGAACAGTTAAGAACTTGCTTGGGGTCACACTGCCTGGGGGTCAAGACACAGCAGGAGAGGGAGGGCTCCCTGCAGGCTGATGCTGGGTGGCCCACGCAGGCTCCAGCTGTACCCCCAAGAGCTGTTTGTGCCTTTGGCCCATCCAGTGTGCATTGTCCTAGGGGAGTGTCACACAGGCCCAGGAAGCCTGGTAAAGACGAGAAAGAGCACTTCGATCTGGGGCATCTGTTTCCAATGATACATCCACATTCTGTGGCTGCAGCCAGACCTCCTTCCAGAAAAAGCGCCAGCTTCCATGTGCTGTTCACTGGATGTGTCTCCGTGGGTCTGTGCTGTGCTACAGACCCCACCTGCCTGATTGTCCCAAGGAGGTTGGGGGTATGATGGGATGTGGTACATGACGGGAGGCCTGGGTCTCGAGTAGAGGCAACCCTAGCCCACTCCTTGAGTTCAAGCTGCTAAGGCCCTTCCTGGAGGACATGGGCACAGCACAACCTTGAATTTGTGCCTAAGCGCTTGTGAGCTGCAGCCATTCCCTTCACATCTCATCGAATCTCAGAGCACCTCTGGGATCTCCCTTTTGTAGAGGAGGCAATAGGCTCTGAAATCAGGTGATTCTCCAAAGGCCTCCCAGAGGGCGAGCAGGACAGCAGCCAGGATTCGGACCCAGCACACAAAGAGATGTGTCTATACTGCGAATCTGAGGCTTGTTGGTAAGTTACTCGGGGGCCCCAAATCAATCCAGACCATTCTCACCTGGGTGAGAAATTTCAGAGGCATGTGAAGGCGCATCCAAAGAGCCTTGAACCCCATGCACATGAGAGGCCGTGCCCCAGCTTCTGGTTCTGCCTACGTGTCCCGTTTGTCCTGGGCATTTCCTGGGGCCACATCTTTATGCATGGGAGGGGGTGCAGACAGAGGATGATCACTGGATCTGGATATTACACAACCTGCAGGCAGCAGAGGGATCTCCAGGGAGAGGCAGAGAGGCTCAGAGTCCATGCGGTGAGCCACGTCCTCATGTAGATGCCCTTGTCCACATGTGCAAGAGACGGCTAGTGTCCCGCTGACCAGGAGTCTTCACATGACCTCCCTAAGTCTCGGCTTCCTCCTCTGTAAGTCTGGAATACAGGTTGCCTGGGTGGCTCAGTCGGTTAGGTGTCCGACTTCAGCTCAGGTCATGATCTCGTGGTTCATGAGTTCGAGCCCCACATCAGGCTGGTTGCTGTCAGTGTGGAGCCTGGAGCCTGCTTCAAATCCTTTCGCTCCCTCTCTCTCTGCTTGTCCCCTGTTTGCATACTCTCTCCCCCCCCAAAATAAATATAAAAAAATTAAATAAAAGGGGTACCTGGGTGGCGCAGTTCATTGAGCAACGACTTCAGCTCAGGTCATGATCTCATGGTTTGTGAGTTCAAGCCCCACATTGGGCTCGCTGCTGTCAGCCTGTCAGTGCAGAGCCTATTTCAGATCCTTTGTCTCCCTCTCTCTGTCCCTGCCCCACTTGCGCTCTCCCCAAAATAAATAAATAAGTATTTAAAACAATATATATATACAAAATATGCAATATATATAGTATGTTATATTAAATTAAAAATACTGTATATTGTATATATTATACAATACATACACTAATTATATTAAGTTAAATATTTTATATTGTATATTAAAACTATATATATGTGTATACATATAGATAGGAAATAATAACAGTTACTTGCAGGGTAGTGGGGAGGATATGAGGCATGATATAAACTTTAAAGAGCTGCAGACATATTAACTATTACAATAATGAGAAGCTGAGAAAAGTACAGGGGCAACATTCAAGCGTGCAAAGTGAGTGCTGGTCTTTACAGCAGTGATTTACAAATTTCTGTCCAGGGGCCTCACCCATGCCCTGCCTGTGGCCAGCATCAGGAGAACTTTCAAGGGTCCTAAAGGACATGGCTTGGCTTCCATGACACACTGGTGAGATGCCACCTGGGCTTTTATTGAGCCAGTCAGTAGCCGTAAGCCAGGCTGTAAAGCTGATGCTGGGCCTTGCCTTGGACATGTCTGTATAGGTGAGTCTGGGCCAGGGGCTCCCTGGGGGCTCTAGAGAGGAGGTCGGCCATGCTAGGAAGAATGGTCCATCAGTCATTTCTCGTTATTACAAGTGACGACAGGCTGCCACTGGCTCTGCCCAAGAAGACACAGATGACACAGCCCAGTCCCTGGAGGCCTGTAAGTCAACAGAGGCCTGAGTGTCTTGCCTGCTGTTGGCGAGATTTCCCTGAGTCTTAGGCGGCTCCTTCTGGTTTCCTGTTCCTTCTTTGGGGCCTAGTAGGCCCCTTCTTTCTGCACCTTGGGCAGAGGGGCTGGAAGAGTTCACTTTCTACTCCTGCTCGGAGCCTCTGGCTTTGGCCTGGGTTGAAGCCTTCCCTGTGTCTGCCATTCTCCCCTCCCCTCCAACACTTTGACTAGTCCTGGTGGCCTGCCCTCATCAGAGAGGTTGCCATGCTGGGCCACATGGAGCTAAGGAGATGAGTGGCTGGCAGCTCGACTAGCTTGTTGTGGGGTCAGGAGGCCTGGGCTGTTCTCAGGCAGAAGCAGCAAAGGGCCAGAGAACCACACAGAGGGCCACAGGTGTCCCTGTGGTGATGACAGATGGCACTTGTCATCCCCCAGTTATAGTGGAGAGAAATAGAGCTCCGCGATCCGGAATGTGGGCTTTGATGAGGCAGGACCTGGATTTAAATTCACAGCGTTTCCAGCTGCTAACTGGTCCCCGGAGTCTCAGCGCCCCCATCTGCCAGGCTGGGGAGAACATTTGTCCCCCAGAGCTGTATGTGAGTGTCCTGTGTAGTAAGAGAGATAAGCCCTTTACTAAAATGTCTGAGCCTTGCGTGCAAAGTCGTGGGGAAACCATGGGATCATTACTGGGGTCATGCCAGGTACAGTATATATGGTTCATCTCAGTCCTTATGATGGAGGGTAAGGTATTATAATACCCATTTGACAGAAGGGGTAAGCTAAAGAAAAGACGGCTATAGATATGATTTGCCCAAAGTCTGTTAGTAAGAGGCAGAGCCAGGTTTGGAACCATGATTTAATTTAACCCAAAGTCTGAGCTGCTATTTACTACCTTTTACGTGATCTCCAGAGGGTGTGGTTTTGGGTACCAGATCCTCGGAATGCTAGGAGAATTGGATTCCTCCAGGGTGAGACTTAGAGCAACAAGCTTGTTTTGGTACAAACCCAGCCATTATGGTGCATTTGACGGAGATGAGACATTAGAGCCTTATTCTACCCCTCATGCCAACTGCGCACCCACCCCCAAATCGAGGTGGCTTCTTTTTTTAAAAAAATTTTTTAACGTTTCTTTATTATTGAGAGACAGAGCGTGAGCAGGGGAGGGGCAGAGAGAGAGGGAGACACAGAATCTGAAGCAGGCTCCAGGCTCTGAGCCGTCCGCACAGAGCCTGACGCGGGGCTTGAACTCACGAGCCGCGAGATCATGACCTGAGCCGAAGTCGGCCACTTAACCAACTGGGCCACCCAGGTGCCCCGAGGTGGCTTCTAACAAAGATACATATAACAATATTATGATACCCACAAAAATAACAAGCCAGGCCTAGGGAATAATAGGTAAATGTAGAGAAGCAAGACTAGGTAATAACACACATATATCAGCTGTGAGGACCAAGTTTGGTGCTGTAAACTCTGAGCTTTGGCAGCAAAAGAGAACTTTGTTGATTACATCATTCTCCCGGTCACAAAGAGAGCCCACCAGTTGTTCAGGAAAGCCGAGGTTTCCACAGTAGAGCTTGGCACTGACACAGGAGCTTCTAGAACTTTCCGACCACAGACACAGCAATAGGCCTCCCTTGGCCACCCCAGAGGCACTTTCCCCATGGAAGCTGAGGCCTCTGACTGCACGAGGTTTCTGCCCTGCTGCAAAGCGGGCAGGCCTGCTCCTCTCCTGCAGCAAACACTCAGACAGCTGGTCAGTTCTGTCCAAACTCCGTCACTGGATTGGGGAAGTTATCTCGTCAGGAATATCCATCTGAAAGGCTGTTTGGCTTCTAGACAATGACTGCATCTGTCCCACAGGATCCTATTGTCCAGAGACATTCTGGCTTCATGGACACCTGTGGCAGCACCCACATAGAAGCAGGCAGGAGATTCTGACGTTGAACTTGGCTGCAAAGGGCTGAAAGATGGGCTTAGGGGCACATGGGGCCAATGGCTGGAAAGGTGATATTGTTGGTGAACCAATTCATACTCCCCTTGCTTCACCCTGGCACCTCAAAGGGAAGTCCAAACATTTTCTCAGCATCATGTACTTAGCTGTGTGCCAGGGGGTGGTTCCATTTGACCTTTCTTAGGGGTGATGCCACAGAAATATTCCTCTGAAATGCAAGTCTGTTTGTTCCAGACTCCAGAGGGTGTTCCAAGTTCAAATGCCCTGCTCCAGTCTACTCTCCTGCCCTACCCAAGAGGAGCCTCCTCTATGAACCTGAGAGAGAGCGAGGGGCTGCCTGGGCTCTTTGTGTGAGCAATTCTCCAAATTTCACTTTCATATTAGAAGTGTGAGCAAGGAGACCAGTAAATAGTTTCTGAGCATCACTGTGTTTCAGTAGGGTGATGAGCTAACCCAGTGTGCCCGACACAGAGGGGTTTCCTGGGTCTCTAAGACTGGAACCACCCAGGCTCTGTTGCTCCCACAGCATTCCTGCCAGGCAGGAACTGTCACTGTACCTTGCAAAGGATAAAACAGGGACTTTGACGAGGCCATCTGATCCACCTGGGGTCCCCACGGTCATGTTCTTTCCACTGGTGCATGTTGTCACTCCCAAGGGGATGGGGAGACTTTCAGATCCTACTAAAAAGATGAATCTAAATTCCCTGGGAATGCCCAGATTTCCCAGGGCTGTTTCTGTTTGCTGGTGGGGAGGATCTTCCTTCCCTTGATCCCATGTTTCTATGGAAAGGGAATCCCCCCAGTAACACTCCAGGCCTTACTCTTCTCCCCTCAGGGCTCAGAGTGGGAATTGCCGGGTTGTGCTCAGACTCCCTTCCCTGTCTTGGGATCCTCCTGTCTTGCAGAGAACAGGTGTTCTGTGCACTCTTTGCCACATGGGGATTGGAGGAGAAATGTCTATAGGCAGGTCCATTTCGCTGCATATCTAAGGTCATCTTCTCCAATCAGCTTTGTAATAATAGAGGTGATGTTTGACATCCTTTGCTATGATTCCTATGTTTATCTCCCAATGAATGTATAAGAGAAGTGCTATATTTTGAAGCCCCATCACATAAGGTATTTTTTCATCTGTCCTGAGACTTCTGGCAAGATCTGTGTGTGCAAACCTTTGCAGCTCATCCCAGAGACCCCATGGAGACCACGACCTCCTTCCTTAGAAGAGAGGAGCCCAGTGCAGAAATTGGAGTAAATCCTATGGGAAGCCCAGGAAAATGGATGCTGAGCTGGGGACTTGGGGCCACATCCTCCTGCTGCTCCCATAAATAGGAAGGAATTGGATGCCTATGGTGTTGCTCAAGAATTCAAGAGCTTTAGAAACTTCCTCCCCAGAAATGCCATGTGGGGCTGCAGGAGATCTCTGCATCTTTTCTGCCCCAAGACATCCAGCCCCTCTAGTTGCTGGCTGGAGCCAGAAAGCATTCTGTTTGCCTTCCCCTTCCCTCCTCCTCACTCTGCCTGGAGGATCCTGAAATCAAAGGGGACTTCACGCCTGGCTTACACTTATCCTGATTGGTACCCCAGGCTGCCCAGCTTTGCATTTTCTATTTTCAGAGGGCTTAGGTTAATCTGAAAGTCCTGCTAGAGACCACCCACCTCCCTTAAATAAACAGCTCACCTTTCAGCCCAGAGCCAACCTCACTGCCTGGGATGTTTGATAGGCCTGGTGGCTAATTAGCCCTAACATCTGTGCTGCTTGCACAGACATCAGAGCCAGAGAGACGGGTCGGTGGAGTCATTTCTTCTGAAAACCATTTCTTTGGCCAGGCTCTCTGCTCCTGGAGAGTGAAGGTCAAAGCTGAGGAGGCATGTGGAGGCGAGAAGCACCTCAGACTCTTGATTGGAGGACGGACAGGCAAAGCCAGGAATGCTCCAGACCACAGAGTCACACATGGGGATCCTCGTGCTTCTCTGCTCCAAGATGCTCCTGGGACAGGGATTTAGGGGTAACGGTCAGAAGGAGCTCAGAATTTGTTTGCAAGTCTTTAGGAGCATCTCCTGGTTACCATCTAAGGAGGAAGTCACCACCTCAGGCTAGGAATGGAGTGTATGGTGCATGGATATGGTGCTGGATATTTCTGATGTCACTTCTATGTGCTTGTCACTCTGTTATCTCATCTTTTCCCCTGCAGTGAAGCTGCTGTAGAAAGAGACTTAAACTGACAAAAGCCCTGGGTTTATCTGGGGGTATGGCAGACAAGCAGGGAGTAATGCTAAGGAACAGAGAGGAAGCCATAATAGGAAAATGATAAAGCAGTTCAGGGTTCAGGCAGGGGAACCAGGGAGCCTGGATGCATGTAGGTCTACGAAGAGCTGTTTCAATGAGATAGTCCACGTTAAAAATGTAGTGGCTTACGACAACACTTTATTGTTCTCTCTCCTGGTTCTGTTCTGGGTTGACCGGGCTCAGCTGGGTGGTTCTTATGTGGGGTGTCTCATGTCATTGAAGTCAGATGGTGGCTGTGCTGGAGTGTCTGAGGGCTTAGCTAGGCTGGACATCCAGGCTGACTCACTGACATGGCCAGCTGTTGTCATGGGAGCTCAGCTGGGATTGTCACACCTACATGTGGTCTCTCCATGTGGCATCAAAGTGAACAGCTAAGAGGGCATCCCCAAAGCAAGTTCCAAGAGGCCCAAGTGGAAATGACAAGGCGTCTTTTGGTATAGCCCCAGAAGTCCTTGAATATTATTCCCTCCACACACTGTGCTGTCAGGTGGGTCTGAGGCGAACCTGTTTTCAAGAAAGGGGATTCGACTCCATCTCCAGATATAGGTCTAGCATGTGCCTCCAGGGAGGTCAGGGCAAGGTGGTAGCAGTATGGAGTCTATCTGCTCTTGGACTTGCCAGGTAGAATGTGGAAGGCTGGCATGAGGGGTTTCTCAGGGTCCTGTCTGATGTTGCTGTTGGCTACAGTGATGACGGTGAAGATACTTCACATATGTACGTTACAAAGCATTTGCACACCCACATGATTTGCCAAAGAGTAGGCAAGAGGTTAATAAAAGACAAAGCATTCTTGTATCTGCCTATGTTATAGAGGAAGAGAGAGGCTCAAAGTGGCTGAGTGACTTTCCTTGCATGACGTGAGCCTTCTGCCATTGGCTCCAGCTCAAAGCCCACTCATCCTGGCAGGAGGTGCCCTCGCTGGATTTTGTGTCCTCTTGCCCCAGCCTCTCCAGCACTGTCAAGCCCTGGTGGCTTCTCTCCATGCCTCTTGGGCAACAGGGTCACTCCTGGGTTCTGACCTGGCTCTCTTGCTCCTTGCTTGATGCCCAGCTAGCTGGCTTTATTTCCCTAGGGCTCAGTTTTTCCATCCTTAGTGTGAAACAAATCAGGACTGGGAAGCAAGAAAAGGAGTCAGAGAAAGCAAAACCTCCCTGGGTGGTGCACAGTGGGTTTTGGGAATTGCCAAGACGCAAACAAGGCAGCCATTTCTAGCTGGCCCCACTGGTCCCTCCCTGGCTGTCATTGGGCTGCTTCTTTCTAGGCTGCTGATCCAAAAGGAGTGCAGATCAAGGGCTGCTGGTCAGATCCCCAACCCAGGACAAGCTCTGAACTTCCAGTTGTGTGTGGAACCTGGAAACTGCACCAGTCTCTAGGCAGTTGAAATGTGAAAAATAATACTGCCAAAATGCACTTAAATCACTCAGGGGCACGTGTGTGTGTGTGTGTGTGTGTGTGTGTGTATGTGTGTTTAATGAGTTGGTTGATATTTTAAGACAGATTTCATTAACAGGCTGTTTGCATTTATCATTCCTACTCAAGCCCCTACCCTACTTCCTCCAGGTCTTAACCATCTGGGTTTGGCCTTGGCTAGTAGTGGGGTAAACACAGGTAAAGACCATAAATAACACTGGCTGGAGGCCACTGAATGTGACAGCCAGTCTGGAAATCATGGGCCCAAATGCCAAAGGTATTGATGGCTGGCTCCTCAATGTCACATACTAGTACCTTTCTGGGACCCTGGACTTAAAACTCTGGAGAACACAATGGTCACATCTATGAAGAACCACACCATACCTGTGGTAGGGGATAAGGAGGGCTTCATATATGGAGTGAGTTACTGTGTCTCCCAGAAAGGCCAGGCATGGGGTAAAAATGGAATTTTCACCCCAAGAAGTAAGCCCTGGGACAGGACAAGGAGGAGAAAACTGATAGCATATGGAGAGAATAAATCTCTGAAATATGACTTTCCTCCCCACAAAATGTAGCCCAGGAAATGACGCCCCTAGTTGTGAGCATAAATGCTTAGATCCAGCCTCAGCTGAGGGCCAGCAGTAATAAAATGTAAAATACACATGGTGCAAATCAACAGGCAGGGAGAGCCAGGGCAGTGGTGTGTTCCAGTCTGACCTGGAGGATTCTGTTGGCCACCAGTTCCTATATCCTCTTCCCTTGCCAGGTCTTTCCCAGATTTCCTAGGTGAGGTCTCCCCGGGCCTGGAACAGGCAACAGCAGGGGATCTCACAGCTCTAGGGTGAAGAATTGGAGACTTAACTAAGTGACAGGGTCCTAGGCATTGCCCAAATCATGGTGTGTTGCTACAGAAGTTAGCAGCCAGAGGCAGGCAATCCCAGTGGGTTCCGTGAGCTCTAGAGACTCTCTCAGGTCAAGGAAGAAATGTGGAGAGGGTTAGTATCTATGGATGCTTCACACCTGGGGAAGCTCTTAAAGCCACTGGGGGGCAGGGGTGACAGCTCCCCTCTTACCCTGCTCCATGGAAATGGTCTGAGTGTCTGAAGAGTGGCCTGTACTTGGCTCTTCAGGTTAATGTTTCCTTTACCTATTACTGTATAATAAACTACCCCAAAACTTAGAGACAAAACATTTTGTCATGCTCTTTTGTGATTCTGTGGATTGACTGGACTCAGCTGGATGATTTCTCTCTGATTCACAGTTAGATGTCATCTGGGATGGCAGATGTCATCTGGAGCTAGAGTCAAATGAAGACTAAATTAGGCTGGACATCCAAGGGACTTTTCTACTCTCATCCGTGGTGCCTGGGCTGCAATGGCCAGGACATATTGGAGCTGGCTATACATGGCCACTTCTTGTGGCTAGGTGGGCTTTTTCATATCATGGACATTCCAGGATAGTTGAACTTGCATAATATCAGGCTTTCCCCACAGCAAGTGTTCCAAGAGACGAAGGCAGGAACTTCAAGGATACTCATCACTTAGTGTGGGAAGTCACACTGTGTCACTTCCACTGCATTTCATTGGTTACATTGGTCAAGCCCAGATTCCATGAGGGAGTGGATTAGATGAAGATGTGAATATTGAGAGGCATGGTTTATTGGAGGAGAGGTGTCTTAGAGACCAGCTGTCACAGGTAGAAAGAGAGAATCTAAGATTGGGAAGGTTTGGAAACCTTGATTCCTTCTTACACTCACCCTAGAGCCAAAATGGCCAATGGTGGGGATGGCCATCTCTGACTAACAGGTGGGACTTCTGGAATCCTGAGGGTTCCGGAGACATGTCTGGATAGATCCTGGTCTCTGGGTCATCCCACTATCATTGTATTCTGAAATGTTCCTCAGACAACTCTGTTCCTTGTTTTCATGTGTCTTAATATTCTGTTTCCATAGAAACCTAGTATTGGTCCTTGACTCTTTATATTTTGTAGTGATTTTCTCTTCAATTACTTTCATTGTCTCTAGCCTCTCATCTATCTTCTTAATCTATGGAGCACAGGGTTGCCAGGATAATTGTCATCAAATGCTGCTCTTAGCAGCATGTTCTCATGTATGTATGAAATACAATTCATATGACCACAGAATTCACTCTTTTAAAGTTTATAATTTGGTGATTCTTAGTATAGTCACAAAATAGTGTAACCATCACTCCTATCTAATTCCAAAGTATTTTCATCACACCCCAAAGAAAGCCCATACCCATTAGTACTTACTTTCCATTCTCCCCTCCCCCCTGCCAATCACTAATATACTTTTTGTCTTTTTGTGGATTTGCCTATTTTGGACATATATGTAAGTGGAATCAACACATGGCCTTTTGTGACTGAATTCTTTCACTTGGTATGTTTTCAGGGTTGATCCATGTTGGAACATGTATCACGACATCATTCCTTTTTTATGGTCGAGTCATAGTCCATTGTATTGATATACCATATTGATTCATACTCAGTTATTCCCTACTTTCTAGCTGTTATGAATAATGCTGTTACGATCATTCATATGCAAGTATTTGGGTGGACGTATGTTTTCATGTCTCTTGAGTATATGCCTAGACGTAGAATTGCTGGGCCATATGGTGATTCTATGCTTAAATTTTTGAGAAACCACAAGCCTGTTTTCCAAAGTGGCTGCACCATTTCAGATTCCCGCCAGCAAAGTATGAGAGTCCAGCTTCTCTACACACTCACTGACATGTGTTGTTTTCTATCTTTTGGATTTTTGACATCCTAGTGGGTGTGAGGCAGTATCACATTGTGGGATTTAGTGCATTTAAGAAAGGGAAATGAAAAGATACACATATAGTTTGTCCAAGTATGAACAACTTTGGGATCATGAGGGCAGAGTTGCAGTCCAAATGCTCAATGGGGAGCATTCTGACCCATTTGCATCATCAGGTCTAAAGTGTCCTTGATGGCACCGAGCTGAGGATGACAGCTCAGAATCAGGTCTCATAGACTCCTTTTGAATCCTTACAGCATTGACTCCCTTCAAGGAAGCCAGACTCCTAATCTCTTTTACATGTGTTTTTCAATGTTTATTTATTTTTGAGAAAGTGAGAGAAAGAGAGAGAGTGGAGGAAGAGCAGAGAGAGAGGGAGACAGAGAACCAAAGCAGGCTCCATGTTGTCAGTTGCAAAGCTGATGTGGGGCTCAAACCCACGAGGTGAGATCATGACCTGAGCTGAAGTCAGACACTCAACTAATTAAGCCATGCAGGCACCCCTCAATCCCTTTTAATAGAACTAACTGACCACCATCGTCATCACTGTGGATAGGACGTAGCCCACTGAGGACTTGACATTGTGTGGAGGCAGGGGCCTCCCCTATGCACTTGAGCCAAAAAAAAAAAAAAAAAAAAAATCGCCCAAGGCAGGATGCTATATGAACAGGCAGATGTAGTAGAACCAGCAAAGTAAGCGCATTGAACTTGAGGCAAGCATTCTGGGTTCATCTGGGCTCCTCTCTGTCTCAGCTGACACATTTCGAAGGTAAGCAAATGGGATTGTTGACCTTTAAGCTCCCTTCCAACTTTATTGCATCTGAAAGAAAAAAATCAATATTCTTTGCCTATGTTAGTTTTCTAGGACTACCACAACGAAGTACCACAAACTGGGGGGCTTAAAACAATGGAAATTTATCTTTTCACCAGATCCAAGCACCAGCAGGACCGTGCTCTCTCTACTGGCTTCTAGTGGTTCCCAGCTGCCCTTGGTGTTTCTGCAACTGCCTGCACAACTCCAGTCTCTGGCTCTCTTGTCACCTGCTATGGTTTTCCTCTTTCTGTGAGTGCCTGTCTCTGTGTGATTCTCCTCTTGCAGGGACACTGGTCCTGTTGGATTAAGGGCTCACCTTCCTCCAGTATAATATCAACTTAACTTACATCTTAATTACACTTGCAAAGACTCTATTTCCAAAAATGGTCATAGTCACAGGGTCCGGGAGTTAGGATTTCAATATATCTTGTTAGAGGACACAATTCAATCCACAATACTGCCCATGACCCAGTTTCTCTTACTGTATTTTTTTTAATACTGCTTCTGAGTCCATCACAAGTGCCTTTTCTTTTCCTGTTCCCCGACTCCCATCAAAATCCTGGGTTCCTTCAGACTCCCACCGTGGTGGTGCATTTCTCAAAGCCCTAATGGCAAAAGCCATAGACTTAGCCACCATCTAACACCTGTCACTAAGTCAGACCTTTCTCTGAAGTTCAACCACATGGAGTCCTTGGATAGTTTCTTCTTATCTTCAATTTCAGAAAGCTTACAGTCCTTCCTTGCACTGACCTTGGCTTTTTAGGAGGTGAGAAATGTAGAGTTGCCTGCAGAAAGGTGTGCACTGGGTTCTGTGGTTTGCATAGAACAGAGTGTTCCCCAAACCACCAGCAGCATCAGCACGCCTGAGACCTTGTTAATAATGTGAGTTTCTCAACCCCACCCTAAACCTATTGTATCAGAAACTCTGAGGCGGGGCGGGGCGGGGGCGGGGGGGGGGGGGGGCTCAACATTCTGTGTCCTAACAAGTGTTCCGGGTGATTTGGGCGCACACTAAAGTTTGAGAGCCGCTGGCATACAAAAGTACTTTAGATTTCTTGGAGAGGTGGATAAGTCAGAAGACAGGGAATGAAATGCAAAAGACAGAAAGTCTGCAAGTGATGAGCACTAGCCCTCTGCTGTCTGGAGTATAGCAGGTCCAATATGAGCTGGTCTGGCGGGAACTGTCCGTAGGGACTTCCAGGTGCTGGGGACCCAGGAAAAGGCAACCCTTCAAAGAACTGAGAAATTGGTGGCCTGGCCCCAGTTGTGCTGCCACAGTGAGACAACGCATCATCTCTACTTGGCGGAAGGATCTGAATTATGGGATGGGATGCATCTATTTTTCTTTGCTCTGAATATCAGGGGTAGGTGCCGAGGTCTGGTGTGTTGAAATAATTACAAAGGGTAGGAAACCCCAACCTTTCCCTAAAGATACAAAAAGGAAGTCTCTTGAAAGGCCCTATTCAGGCATTTTTGTTTTTTGTTTTGTTTTGTTTTACCTGCAACTGAAATGTTATGTTAACTTTTCCAGCAGAATTTATTCTTTTATTCTTTCTCAGACCCATCAAAATCCCTCAGTTTAGGAAAATTACTCTTTGATCTCTCCAGTCTCACTTTCCTTCTGTCACCAACTACTGCCACCCTAGCACCTCCATTAGAATAATGTGACATGCATGTTCTGCTGATGGAAGGTTTGGGTGTTTGAGTGTATGGGAGGAGGGCAGAGAGGGTATCATGGGACCAGCAGTGACAAAGGCAGTGACCACAATAATGGCCCATCAATTCCACTTAAAAACTGAAATAGAATTAACTTTTTCTTAAAAGAGGCAAATAAAAAAGCCTCTTTTTTAATTATAAATAATACTCATTACAATTTAGAAGATACAGAAAATTAAAAAATAGTACAACTCCAATACTTAAAAAATATTGTTTTCCCTGTTTTTGATGCAAACTCTTATTTTTACATAGTTGCTGCTGAAATGAACATAATTTTTTATCTTGCATGTTTTACTTAGCATTTCTTTAATGTTTATTCATTTTTGAGAGAGAGAGAGAGAGTGGGGGAGCGCATGAGCGGGGAAGGGGCAGAGAGAGAGGGAGACACAGAATCCGAAGCAGGCTCCAGGCTCTGAGCTGTTAGCACAGGGCCTGACACGGGGCTCGAACCCACAAACAGTGAGATCATGACCTGAGCTGAACACAGACGGACGATTAACTGACTGAGCCACCCAGGCGCCCCTCACTTAACATTTTTATATCATTAGGATCTTTGATCTCTTCATGGGTTTCATTTTAATGGGTTTAATAATACTTCACAACCTCTGTGTGGGGGGCACACCTATTTGGGGGCACAAGGTCAGACCCGTGGGGAGGGCATGCCTCTTTGGGGGCACAAGGGCATTTCTAAGCGGTTGTAGGAGTAGCCTTTGGCTTACGTTTACAGCTTTTATAAATAGCCCCTCCATATATACCCTTGAGCATAAAGCCTTTGTTACGATGGAGTGTTTCTTAAATTCCCACAAGTGGAAACAAGGAGTTGAAATAAACAACTGGGATTGACACAGAATGCCACATTGTTTCTCCAGAGGCTCATGGTTTGCCGTTTCACTCCAGGGCAGGGCTGGGGGGACCCACTTTACTAAACACTGCTCATCCTTTTGAGTATTAAGCCAGAGGAGAAAACTCATTCTTCAGAAGGCTCTGGCTTTTTGTTTTCATTGGGAGCCAGTGAGGCTAAACCTTTCCCTTCTTGTTCATTTGTATGTTTTGCCACCATGTAATTTTCTGTTTTGGTCCTAGTGTGTGGGTCCAGTACAGCCACCCCCAGCCAGGTTTTATTCTGCTCAGCTTTTCAGTTGTCAAGTCCCGTGTGAGCTATCCGTTTCTCCATCTCTGTCAGCTTTCTGAGCACCCTGGGGTGCTCTTGGGTTAAGCTCTCTTAATGAAATGAACTAAATGAAACCTCCATCAGGGCAGCAAGGGCTGTCTTCCTCTCTGTGTACCTGCGGTGCCTACACAGTGCCCGTGCCTTGTCTGTCAGGCTCCATGTTGAGGGAATGTGTGTCTTCATTCCCGTGGTATCTGATAACACGTTGAGCTGTTATTTCCATCTTGGCATCCTGGTGTCTGGTTCTAGAAGTGTGTCGGCTGCTAGCTCTTCCATTTCCTCACAAAGTAAGTCTATCTGAGTTTCGGGAATCTCCAGTGCATTCTCTAGAGCTCCCCCACCCCCACCCCCAACCCAGGCACAAGGCTGCTCAGTTAATCTACCTGGGAAGCCCATCTGTCCCAGAGAGTTCAGTAAACCGAGATGATCACATTTATCAGTTAGTTAAAGGCTTCATTTAGCCCCTGCCCTGAGGCATGCACAGAGAAACGTTTTCTTGGGCAAACTTAATTATTGCATCAGAAGAAAAAACATGTTCTCATGTTAGTCTTGGGGAGGTAGCAGGAGTCAGCAAGGCTTCCTGTAATTTTCATTACCAGTAATGGCATTTTCCACGATCCTGAATTCATCGGGTTATTTTTATTCTTTTTACATTCCTTGTCTCAACAGTGGCAGAATCTATCAAGGGCAGGCTTGATAGCAGTTGTCATAAATTCAAGGAATTGTCAGGAATTTTGAAAGGTCACCTAATCCACACCTCAACTCTCTGGCAGTGGAGTCACGGCTAGGTCTTTGTGGCTAGAAACCTCACCAATGGGTCAGGATTTCCAGATAAATGACTTTTGCCATCTCCCATAGAAGGAGCCATTCTATGGTCTACAAACTGCCAGTCAGGGAGACCTCCTGAGGTCTGACAGCTGCCCTTGGGGATAGCAGCTGAGATGGAAGGCTGCCTTTCATTCTGTCACAGGGCTCTCAATCTGGGCTGGACACTGAGGTCATCTGGGAAGCTTTAGATCCTAAAGCCCATGTCACTCCAGGTCAATTAAATTCACCTAGGATGGAGCCAAATGTGAAGCCGGAGTTGACACTCATGGTTCTGTCTCTACTTATTTGTCAAATACCTTACCTGGAAGGGACATTAAAAAAAAAAAAAGCAAAGAAAAAATCTTCAAAGGTTCATCATTCCCACACTGTTTCATATTAGAATCCCCTGGAAAGATGAAACAACCTGTCAATGTCCAGACCATCCTCACGGGTACTGACTGAATTGGTCTGGGACTTGGCTACTTTTTGAGAGCTGCCAGGCCCCTCTGTCCAGGCTTAACGGTCACCCAGTTGATCTCTTATGAGCATTATTTGGTCCCAGGCCTTCAGAGGAACTAGGGAGAGCTCCAAGAAATATCCACATATCCATGAGACCCATTGTGCAAGAGGCTTACAAATGAGGCCCATCTAGAGAATCTAGTGGTTCATGGAAACTGATATATTTCCAGCCATTCATTTATGAAACAGAAGGCAAATATCTAGAGAGATCCAGTGACTCACCCAGGACCAGGACTCAGTGATGGCAGCGTATCAGGAATCCTGATTGTGTCAACTAACAGCTCTACCAGAATCAAGCTGCCACTCCATGTGGGTTACTCAGAAAGATAACATCTCATTGCGTAGTGTGGTAGCCTGAGATGTAGCCCCCAGAAGACACCCATATCTCATTTCCTGAAACCTATGAATATTAATTTACATGTGAACACAAGGTCTCTCTGGATATGTTTAGGTTAAGGAGCTTGAGGTAGAGAGATTGTCCTGAATTGTCCCCAAAGGCCCTACAGGCAAACACAAGTGTCTACCAGAGGGAGACAAGGAGAGATATTATACACAGAGAGGAGAAGGTGATGTGAAGACAGAGCAGAAAGATATTTGAAGATGCTGGCCTTGAAGGTTGGCGTGGTATGGCCACAATCCAAGGAGGGTGGGAAACCACCAGAAGCTGAGTGAGGCAAAAAACAAATATCCCCTTGAGCCTCTAGAAAGAGCAAGACCTGGTGACATCTTGATTTTGGACTTGGCTTCCAGAACTGTGAGAGAATAAATATCTGTTGTGTTAAGCCACCAAGTTTGTGATAAATTGTTACAGCTAGATAATGAAACTTTACGATTATGAAATGGAGTTTGGAACATATGTTTATGTTACTAGTTCTAACCCACATTTTCCTGGGGTAGCAACTTTACAGTCCATGCATGGGGTTCATATCTTCCACAGGGCCCTCCAAAGTTGAGTCCTGGCCCTCCTGTGGCTTACCTTGGCCTTTCAGGGAACATCCCTCACAACCTGGAGCACCAGACCTCAGGCTCCACTAGGCCTGCCTGTTCGGAAGGTCCACTACCTGGATGGACACCAGCGGACACCCGGTCCCTGCAGCGCTGAAGGAATGTGAATTGCCTCTTATTCTTTCTTAGAGCTGAGCCCAGGCCCATTGACACCTTGTCCAGGTATGGCCAGAAGAGGGAGGGCTTCTTGGGGTCCTTCTCTGCACCACTGCCACCTCCTTCACTATGACCTCAGGCTCCACAGGACCTTCCTTACTGACCAAACACACGTGTTGGATCTGCCCATTAAGAACAACTGGAATCTCACCATTTGGAGCTCAATTCAAACATACTTTTCTCTGAAATCTTCCTTGACCTCCCTGTCTAGGTCATTGGGTCAGTGGGGTCCCAGCAGGAAACAGATGGTATATTTAAATTGTGTAATTTGATGAGGGTTCCGTGAAGGCATTGACTACAAAGTGTAGGCTGGGGTTAGGGAAGCCTCGAGGGGCAGGGTGGTCCTCCGAGGCAGTGGGGCTAAATTATGGGGAGGGGATCCCTATCTCTCTCTACCCACATGGGCAGAGCAGGAGAGGTTCTCATAACCTGGATGTCTGGAGGCAGAGAGGAGTGGAATCTTCTGGAGGCAGAGAGGAGTGGAATGTTTTGGAGGCAGTGAGTAGACAGAGCAGGAGAGGTTCTCAGAACCTGGATGTCTGGAGGCAGAGAGGAGTGGAATCTTCTGGAGGCAGTCCTTCTATAGAGGACATGGCCAGCCTGGGCCTGCAGCAGGCTCACATTCCGCCTCTTTCCTCCACCACTTGGTCTCCCTTGGTGCATCCATGGGTGAAACCAGCTGTAGGCTACAGGCCCTGTGGGGACTCAGGTCTGCACACCTCACCTGCAGGCCTGTGCATCTGTGTGGCCATGCAACGACCGCCTGCCTTACCCCACACGAGTGTGAACTCCACAGGGAAGGAAACCGTGTGCTTGTGCTGCTTGCTGTGTGGCCTGGAGCCTACCTGCCATTCACCAGATGCGTGTTCACCGATGGGGGTGCCCGAGAGACCGATGGAACCCAGAAGACACCTAGAACCCAATATGTGACCACAACCCCTCACTTCCTCTATCCTCTCTTATCTCTTCCTGTACCTCGGGAGGGCCTGGAGGATAGGGCCAAGGGGCAAACCTCCCACCAACAGAGCACGCTCACCCCAATGATGCTGCGTGCTGACAGGCCATCCACAGGGGCTGACCATTCCTCAAACATATGGCTACTCTCCTGAGATATTTTTGTTCTTCCCCTGCTAACTCCCCTCACACCCCTCGCCAGGGACTGAACCGTGTCCCCCCAAAATCTGTATTTTGTCTGTATTTTGAAGTGCTAGCCCCCAGTGTGATGGTACTTGGAGGTGGGGCCTTTGGGAGGTGACTGGGTTTCGATGAGGTCACCAGGGTGCAGCCCCCATGATGGGAGTAGTGTTCACCTAAGGGGATGAAGAGACCAGAGCCCCCCTCTCTCTCTCTGTCTCTCTCTACCATGTGATGATGCAGCAAGAAGGAATCTGTTTGTGAAGCTGGATGGGAGCTCTCACCAGAACCCAGCACTGCCAGCATCCGTGTCTGGGACTTCCCAGTCTCCAGAACTGTGAGGAATAAGTGTCTGTTGTTTAAGCCACGCAGTCCATGGTATTTTGTTAACGCTGCCCACACTGACTAAGAGCCCCTGACAGCCTCCTCTGGGCCCCTGGCTTTCCTGGACCTAACCCCTGACTCTACTCAGGAAGTTTCTCTCCTGTCCCATGTGTGCAGCCTTCTAGAAGGGGTTGGTGTCCCTGCGTGGTGGTGACAGTGTCCCTGCCTGGAAAGGACACTGAATGATCAGAGGAATGGCTCTGGCTTCCCAAAGAGCAAAAGTTGGCTCTGGAGCAAGGACTCTGCAATGCAGGGAACAGAGGTAACAGACCCCTCCATCTTCCAGGGAAGCTGCAGGTCCTCAAAGCTGTCTCTTCACATGGAGAGGGGGACAGGTCCACCAAGTGATAAAAGAGAAGCAACTGTGGCTCCAGGTCCTTGGGCTCACCTTGAGCTGAGTGCCATGGGCAGGAGGGGAGCAGCCCCAAGGGGCTGGCAACTGACCCCAAAGCAGAGAGCCAGAGGCCATGTTAACTGTGAGTCAGGAGCAGTCTGGGGAAAGTGGAGAACTTGCACTCGACCCCAAGAGGACCAAACCATTTTCCAGACACCCAGAAGATTCTGGAAGAAGCCCTGAAGAGAACTTGTGTCTGCTAAGACCAACAGACAGACTGCTTACAGGGTGAACTCAAAGGCATGATGACCTTGAAGCCCCAGCTTCTGGTAGGTCTCTGACATCCTTCTGTTGTCTCCGGCCTCTTCCGCTTTGACTCACGAAAATAGTAGCTTCACAGTCTCCTAACCAGGTGTACTCAACCTTGGCTGCCCACTGAAGTCACCCAGGGACCTTTAGGAAAAGATACTGACCCTGGAACCCCTCCCCCAGAGATAAGTATTGACCAGGCTGAGGTGCGGCTGGGGGACATGACAGTTGTTAAACCTCCTCCAGTGATTTAGGTGTATAGCTGGGGGTGAGAACCTCTAGAGTAAGGGGTATCTAAAAGGAGAGGTGAGCTCCATCTGTGCGCGTCCCAGCCAACAGATGGAAAATGCTATCCCAGAGTCCATTCTTTCTGCCTTGGGAAACAAGATACCATCCCGTTGTGTTTTTCAAACCAATGGACTTCTGGGGAAATGAGGGCTAGTAGGCTCAGGGAGGAACAAAGGCTGAGCGCTGGCTTTCCTTCCGTTAAACATCAGCTTATGGGAGCAGGCGGACTGTCTGCAGGGTCACTCAGCTGGACTTGGGAGCGAAGCTTTGACTGAACCCGCGAGAGTTCTAGAACAAAGTCACCATGAGATATTAAATGTCATCACTTCCAAATTGCCATGATTATATACATATATAACTTAGAATAATTTTAAAAGCCACTTGAGAGATCATCTGAAAACATGTGGACAGAGTATTATGCGCAAATATGCACCCTGGGAGCCACTGGCTTCTTCAGCAAGAAGAAGCAGAGAAGAGAGTTGGACAGAGGGAGATTATGTGTAATGTCAAGCCAAAGAAATATAAGATCCATACATAAAATATCAAGAATATCATCTCAACTGTGTAAAATATAAGGAAATAGGCCACCATTTTCAAGTATCGAAGTCTTTCAAACATCAGTTCGTGGAGTTATGTAGGAATTATTATTTCATTTCTCCCATTTTTCAGTATTTCCTAGATTATACATCAGGCAGGGATTATTTTCATAATCAGAAAAGAAATTCTCCTGGAAGATAGGCTTTCTATATTTAGCAAATAAAAAGGATATTTGGTTACATTTGAATTTTAGACAAGCATCAAACTTTTTGGTACAAGTCTACCCCAAATATTGCATGGGCCACATGCCTACTAAAAAAAGTATTCATTTACCTGAAATCAAAATTACTGAGACAACCTTTATATTTGTCTGGCAACACTACCCAGGGGAGAAGGTGAGTAGGCCCAGGCTAAGTGGGGGAATTTCCAGCAAGGGCCCCTGAGAGCTCCCAGGGCACCCAGGACAAGGGCCATGCTGGCCTCCCTGCCCAAGGCAATGGAGGGCACTGTCCATGCGACAGAGGCACCTCCTCTCACACTTTCCTCCAAGTCCTGCGATCAACAGTCTCCTTGGTGCCTAGGCTACAATACAGCTGCTTGTGTTGTATGTTAAACTTCCTAATGGACATCATATTCATTTTTTAAATATTTATTTATTTTGAGAGAGAGAGAGAGAGAGAGGGCAGGGGAGGGGCAGAGAAAGAGGCAGAGAGAAAGAGAGAGAGAGAGAGAGTGAGAAAATCCCAAGCCAACTCCATAGAGCCTGACTCGGAGCTCGATCTCACAAACCACGAGACCATGAGCTGAGCCAAAATCAAGAGTTGGATGCTCAACCGACTGAGTCACCCAGGTGCCCTTGGGCATCATATTCAGAATCACACTTACGGATCTGTATCCCTGATGGGTCACTCAACAAGTGGCAGCTTCTCGACATACCTTCTGTAAGGTAGGGACTATTCTCAGCCCCATTTTGAGGGTGAGGAAACCGATGCTCAGAGTAAAGGGCAGAAAGCTGCTCACGCAGCTCACTGGCCTACCTCACATCTGGCACGGGAAGTATGTCTCTGCATGGTGCTCTGTCCTCTCATCATTTGATCCCTTTGGCCTCTGAACCAACCTCGTAAGGTAACTATGAGGAGGAACAGCTAAGGCCCCTGAGATCCCTCTCCGTTCCAGTGAGATCTCATTGCTCTCTCCTTATCTTCCCCCTCCCCCTTCCTTCTTCTTCCTTTCTTCCCTCCTCCTTCCCTGCTCCCTTCCTCCTCCCTCCCTCTCCTTTCCTTCCTCTCTCTTCCTTTCTCCCCTCTCACCTCCTCCTCTCCTTACTTCTCTCTCCCTTTCCCTCCCCCTTTCTCTGTCTCTGGCTCCATCTCCCCCCCACCCCAACTCTGCAAGCTGCAATGAAGGCTTCTGGAATATTCTAGTTCTGCTAGATTCCATCACTTGCCCCAGGACCTCAGGAAAGTCACTATAGATTTCTGTACTTCAGAGTTCTCGCTTGCAAAACAAGGACAATCCAGACTCAGAAGCTTGGCTCTCAGTGGAAAAACCTCTCCCATGGGAGTCATGGGATTCCCAGGTAGCTTTCAAGAATCCTTCCCCCCACCATCCAGGACTTTTACTGCTTATTCATGGTCCTAATTAAAACACACAAAATTGTGTTCACAATGTCGTTGAGTGTCTGGCTTGATTTCTTGCCAATCTGACCTTGTCTCAAAAGAACCAAGATCAAAACTTTTAAGGAAAACCCCTACATACATTCAGTTGTACTCATTTCTTGGTGAGATCCTTAGACTGAAGTCTTGTTGCAAACAAATTGCTTCCCATTCTTCTTATTTCTCTCAGCTCCTTCAAGGTCTTTCACCAAACCAAGTCCTGAAACTTTCTTGGAAATCTAGAAAATTAAGTGAAACAAGAGCACTGTAGAAACCTAAGAATATATTAAATGGTCTGGCACAAATAATGAAAACCTCTTTGTTTGTAAAAGAGAAATAAAGATTCAGTTCATTCAAACAAGGAGAGCTCTGTGGAGGAAGCACACATTTTCCATTCGACTTCAACACCTCCAACGCCGTGAATGGTGAGGAACACGTGTTCACTTCGTCTACACGTGCGGGGTGAGGGCTGAATCCCTATCATGAATGGTGAGAGATGGGGTGCCATTTTCATTTTCTGAACAAGGAAACAGGCACAAAGTGGTCTAGCGACTTGCCCAGAGTCACTCACCCAGTAGTCATGATCTTGGACCTGAACCTATTTGCTCCCCAGGGGGCCAATGCCTTCAAAGCCTAAAGAAGGAAGGCTACTTCAAAGGTCAGAACTGACCCCATGAACCTGTGGTTGGCCATGGACCAACTCCAGGTCCTGCCTTTTGGGCTTACCCTCAATGCTCTGGAGAACCCCCTGAAAGTTTCTCATCCTCTTTATGGACATCCTTGTGCCCCTTCTCCATCCCATCCAGTTACAATATCTTTTCCAGCTTCAGTACAAGGGAGAGTGCAAAGATCATAGATCTCAACCAACACATAAACTGTCTTTGAGTCTTTTTTATGGACTTGGTGGCCTGGGGCAAGTTATCTGACCTCCAGGACTTAGTCTCCTCATCTGCAAAATGGGTACACTAACAGTCTCTCCCAAGGCTGCTCTAAAGATTAATGAAATGCTGATGATGCCAAGTAGCCTCTTTGTGTTCCACTGCAGATGCTATCCCCAACTCCTCCCAGCTTCAGAATGTTCCAGATCAGCCAGAGTCCTGCATGCATGGGGAAAAGGGCATGTGGAGAAAGCTTGCACACACGCAGAGGCACACAACATCCCTCTCTCGGCACACAGTAATGCGCATCTCGTCCTGAGAACGAGCCTAGACTGCAACTGTGTCTATGGTAGAATGATGTGTGAGGACATTTGGTCTCTTCCTGGGGTCACTGGGGAGTCAGGACGTGGAGAGATGCTCTTTGTACAATCAAGGATCAGATCCAACAACCAAGCACCTGCTCCCTGGTGCTCAAGTAACTATCGGGAAGCTCTTGGAAAAGTGAGATCCTGGTGACACCCTGAGAAGGTGGTGTGGCCAGTTCAGGTGACAGACTCCCAGAGCCCAGGAAAAGTGGTGGAGGAGCTTCAAACTGTTTCCTGGCCCCAGCCAGAAGGAGATGTCCCTGCCAGGCGTCCTGGTGCTGGCCTGGCTCCGCGTCCCATCCACAGCCTTCTGCCAAAGACTGAAGTCATGGCCACCTCGTCTTCCAAGGCCCCGCTCTGTGGCTATGCCAGGCATTAGCTTCCTTTCACTTATTTAGAAGGGATGAATTATGCTAGGGCCGTGCTAACCATCATTTAGAGATTATTTTTGGAGACAGAAAACTCTTTAGCAGCAGGCGTTGGAGGTTACACAGTGATGATGAGAGTGACATCTCGGATAGTCCCGGCAGACCTGCCAAGGGGAGGCCGTCATCAGATGGCACCCGGGGGAACGCGTTCACAGACTTACCTCTGGAAGACGCTGCAGCGAGCGTGCCGTCGCTCCAGCCAGGAGCTCTGCTAGGACCAGGCTCGTCCTCATTTATGTAGGGGTGGTGCTCGGGGTGGATTGATGGAAGGAAATGGAGCAAGATCCAGAAACACCTACTACCTCACTCATGTTATTGCACACAAGGGATCCAGTGTCAGCAGACTGAGCACCTGACCCTGACGTTTCAAAAGTCCGGTTCTTGGGGCGCCTGGGTGTCTCGGTCGGTTGGGCGTCCAACTTCGGCTTAGGTCATGATCTCACGGTTCATGAGTTCGAGGCCCACGCCGGACTCTGTGCTGACAGCTCAGAGCCTGGAGCCTGCTTCAGATTCTGTGTCTCCCTCTCCCTCTTCCCCTCCCTGACTCACACTTTATGTCTCTCTCTCTTTGTCAAAAATAAATGAATATGAAAAATAAATAAATAAATACATAAATAACAAAAGTTCTGGTTCTCTTTTAATCCTTTGCTGCAAAGGACTGCCTGGCCCCTGGACTCCTTTGACTACTCCCACAGGCTTTGTGTTTTTCCATCTTCATCACCACAGCCAGAGTTACAGTCTTTGAAAGCTGCTCAGAGGCCCACACCTTGTCTCTACCCTCTGTGGGTCGCCTTGGGGGACTCTCGTGGGAGGTGCTGGTGGCTTCCGAAGGCGCCGAAGGAAGCTTCTTTGCAAATTGAAGAGCAGGCCCTTGTTCTTTTCAATCTCCAATGAGATTGAAGTTTTAAAAATTTGAAAGAGTCTTCAAGGTAATCTAAGCCAGTGACTGAATCCACCATGAGAATTGCATTATATGTTTGTATTAGTTTGGGCTAATGTCCTGCCCAAATACCAGACTGGGGGCTTTATCTACGGTTCTGGAAGCTAGTAGTCCAAGATCAAAGTGTCAACAGGTTTGGCTTCCCTGAGGCCTCTCTCTTTGGCTTGTAGGTGGCTGCCTTCTCTGTGTGTCCTCACATGGTCTTTCTTCTGTGCTCATGTGCCCCTGGTGCCTCTTTTTTCTTCCAAATTTCCTCTTTTTACAAAGACACCAGTTAGATTGGACGACGGCCCACCCTAATGTCCTCATTTGACTTAACCACCCCTTTCAAAGTTCTATCTCCAAAATACGGTCGCATTCTGAAGTACTAGCTCTTTGGGCTTCAACATGTGAATTTTGAAGGGACTCATTTTAGTCCATGATGGTGTCAACATTCAGTACATCAGGATAATTTTTAATCAAACATATTTTATAGGAACCAGACTTACCCTTACCGTGTGTGAAGCAATGGGATATCCTATTCTATTTAAAAATAAGATTCTATTCTATATGAAAAAAAAAGTGCTGCATATGACCCACCATAATGATTTCACAAACCACTAATGGCTGCTGCCCACAGTTTTTCAAACTGTGGTCAAGGCCAAACACTGTAAGGATTTATTTCAACACTGATCTCAGGAGATATGCGAATGCTAATCAGAACTGAAGCCCTTACCTTAATGACAAGGGAGCTGAGATTCTGAGGGGTTTTGAACAGGCCTGGCCAGGGAATGCAGATATGTCTGCAGCCCAGGGCTGGGAACCTGGGGACTTGGGCTTATTCCAGAAAGGAGCGTGACAAGGCAAAGGCAGAATAGAGGGTGACTGAGAATGGTGTCTGAGACACAGTGCCTAGGGTCAAAGTAGACCTAATTGGCTCCCATTCAAAAAACAAGTGCGGGGCAGAGAGTAGGACCCCATTCCTGTCCCTCCCCCCCACACCTTGTCCCAAAAAGGGTCAGGACCTAGGCAGATGCAAAGATAAAGAGACAAGCCAGGGACAAGTAGCATGAGAGCATCCTAAAGAAAGTCAAAACTCATCTATATTGGGGGCCAGTAGGTGGCATGGGGGTCAGTCCCTGCATACCGTGGGTTAGGTAGGTGCTGTCCCACAAGACCACCTCAGCTTATTAACCATTTTTAATAACACTTTTTTCTAAGGTTTATTTCTTCTGAGAGAGAGAGAGATAGAGAGCATGAGCACACAAGCTGGGGAGGGGCAGAGAGAGAGGGAGAGAGAATCCCAAGCAGGCTCTACACTGTCAGCGAGGATACCGGCATAGGGCTCGATCCCATGAACTGTGAAATCATGACCTGAGCAGGAATTGAGAGTTGGACACTTAACCGACTGAGCCACCCAGGCACCCACTTATTAGCCTTTTGCTAAAGGACAAGGAGGAGTTGTGACTGGGAGTATACCAGGACATCTCACAACTGAGCAGTGCCCTAATTCTTCACAATGAAATGCTCAGGAAGACACGGAGAGAAGACTTTCACTTCTGGAAAGTCACAAAAGTATGTCAAGCTCTATAGAAAGCCATTTCTAAAATTCCAAAATAATCACCCTAGTACTTTGCCAGTCACCTTCCTAAAGCACAGATATAATTCAATCAATCACTTGCTTATACATACATTTATTGTTTCTTAATAGAATATACAGTTACTCCTTTGGAACAGAGTAAAAATTCTTTAGCACGGTATTTGAGATCCAGGGCCCTTCCATGTCTTCCTCCTACTTAAATTTTTCCCAGCTTTCTCATTTGCCATTTACAGCCCCCACCACTATTAGCATAAATGTGTGTGCCTAACATGACTGGAATGATGCCAGATATACATATGGCATCTGCTTTTTTTCATAATAAAAAATAATCACAAGTAATACGATACATAAAGGACTATGCTGCTTCTTAAATAATAAAAATAATTGCAAAAACAAATCATTCCTTAAAAAGGATGCAAAAAGAGTAACTGTGCCATTGAAAGAAGAAAAATAAAATCTACCACTGACTCTTCTAAATGCATTAGAAGCCCCCTGTGTGCCCGTTCACAGATGTACTTCACCTCCTCCCCTCCAGCAATGGTCGTCCTGAATATGGTCTGAACGATCTTTCACTTTTCAGTATGGTTTTCAGGATATGATCTTTTTAACAAATTACATTTTGTAATTGCATATTGCCGGTGGTTAGAAATGCAGTAGACTCTTGCGTATTTATTTTTTAAAAACCTTTTTTAATGTTTATTCATTTTTGAGAGACAGAGAGAGAGATAGAGTGTAAGTGCGAGAGGGGCAGAGAAAGGGGGAGACAGAATCCAAAGAAGGCTTCAGGCTCTGAGCTGTCAGCACTGAGCCCGATGCAGGGCTCAAACTCAGGAACCGTGAGATCATGACTTGAGCCAGAGTCAGATGCTTAGTTGACTGAGCCACCCAGGCATCCCTTGTGTATTGATTGTTTTAATCCAACAAACATGGGAAATTCTTTTATTAATTTTAAACTATATCTGTGGGTTCTCTTGGGCTTTGCATATAGAAAGTCTTAACATCTATAAATAATGACAGCTCTGATTGCTGCTTCAAACATAAAATTGCTGCTTCAAAGATAAAAGTATCTTCAACGTTTATTTCTTTTTCTCTTATTGAACAAGATAAACCCTTACTATATTACTGAACTGGAAGCTGAAAGCAGGCATTCTTGTCATTTTTCTGATCATAAGGAGAATGCCTTAAACCCCTTACACATGATTTGTTGTAGGTCTTGTTAGGTTCTTATTAGCAAGTTAAGAACATTACTCTCATTCTTTGTTCCTTATGAGTTTTGTTTTGTTTTGTCTGTTGGTAAACCATGAATGGATGTCAAATTGTACGAAAGAGATCTTTGCATCCATAAAGGTATTTGACCTTGTGTCTTTCATCTGCTGATATGATGAATTACATTAACTGATACTAAAAACTAAACCAGTTTTGTATTCCTGGGATAATCTCAAAATGGTCATGATACCCATTGTGCTTTCAAGTATTTTAAGTTCTTTATAGTGTTCTGTTTAGAATTTTCCATTTCTATTTATAAAGGAAATAAGCTGTAGCTTTATGTTTTTTAGTTCCCTGTCAGTACCAAGTACCAGATAGCCTCCTAAAATAAGTTAGTGTATGGTTTCGCATTTTGAATTCTTTGGAATGTTATATATGATGTAGAATTTTCTGATCTTTGATGTTCAATAGAAATCAACCTTCAGGTCATTTGGGTCTGTTGTTTCCTTGGTGGAAGAATTCTAGCAACTAGTAAGTTTCTTATTTTCACCTCGAAACATTTTTAATAACTTGCATTTTTGTAGATATGTACTACCTCATCATTTATTGCCTTGAAATTACTCATAATCTTTCTTTGTATTAGTTTAGTTTCTGCAATATTTAAGTTATATTCCTTCCCTTTATCAATTTTGATGTACTTTATCTCTTTTGCTTCCTTAATCTTGCCCAGAGTTTGTCTACTTAATTAACATTGTCAAATACTTGATTTAAATTTTACCTATCCTCTCTCTGTTTGTTTTTATGTCATTATGTCTGCTCTTGTATTTGTTTTCTTCCGTCTACATTCTTTGCTGTTATTTTTCTGATTTCATATTTTGGATGCTTAATTTTGTGCCTCTTTCTCTACTGTGAGTATTTCAGACTATAAATTTCCCTCTAAGTACCACAAAATAATACATAATATTTTTTAAGTTTATGTATTTATTCTGCGAGAGAGAGTGTGTGGGTGGGGGAGGGACAGAGACAGAGTGAGAGAGAGAATCCCAAGCAGTCTCCATGCTGTCAGCACAAGCCCAACATAGGGTTTAAACTCATAAATCATGAGATGATGATCATGACCTGAGCTGAAACCAAGAGTCGGATGCCTAACCTACTGAGCCACCCAGACGCCCCATAGACAGTATTTTTATTATTGTCTTATAAATACTTTCTTATTTTTATTTTTATTTTCTTCCCATTAATTATTTAGAAATATGTATTTATATAATTTTGAAGTATATTTTACCTAACCTACTTTATTACTTATTTCTAACTTAATTATGTTGTGGCCAGGATATGTAATTTGTATAATATAATTTTTTTAAAATTTGTTGTTTATGATCAACATGTGGTTAGATTTTATAAATGTTTCCTATGTGAGAAAAATATATATTTTCCATTTGTTAGGAGTTATAGCTGCTTCTTGTATCAAACACTTAGGGATGTTGTGTTAAAATATTACTTTAATAAGGTATGTCTATCAATTTCTCCTTGTTCTGGCAATTCTTGCTTCATATATATTTGAAGCTGCTACTAGTAGTACTTGTTTAGAATTTTCTTCTCAATTTTGATCTCAATTATTTTGTGTCTCTACATTTCACTGTTATCTCTTCTAAACATTACATAGTTGGAATTTGTTTTTCTTTTTTTTACTGAGACAGATGGTTCCCATATTTTAGGAGTATTTTTTTTTCATTTATATTTAGTGTGATTTGGATTTATGCCTTCAATCTTACTACACAATTTCTATTTGTCTCATTCTTTTTTCTTTTTTATCTTCTCTTCTATGCCTGAACTAAGATGCAGTGTCTTGAAATCTGATTCCATTGTTTTCCCTCTACTTGTTTTAAAGGTATACCCTCTATGTTTGTCCTATTAATGGTTACCTTAGCTTTTTCAAATGCATATTTAAGAATTTCTAAAGCTTATCAATATCTTTACTGCCATCTCAAATGATGCACTTAATATGCTTTTTCTAGGTTTGTTACTTTCTAGAAGCGGATTTACTGTGAAGGTAATGAAACATGAGCTTCAAGGCTCCTCATTATATGGGCCCTTTCCAAGATGCTGAACCTCATTCTGTTTTTAAAATGTAGTGCTCTTTCTCTTAAAGAGGTCCTTTAAATTTTATAAGTTTAAGGCCTTACAGAACCAGGATTGGTCTCTGATATTTCTAAATCATTTTGTGGATTTCTAACTTCTACGCTAGCTCAGGACTACATCTGACAAGATGTTTCTTACGCCTATTGTTTTATCTGTTTCTGTGAGGAGGTTCATTCGAGGGATTTAGTTGGCCACCCTGGTACAGCAGGGACTGAGACCGTGAAAATCCCCAAAAGATCTCTGGGTCCTTAAATACCTCCAGGCAGGAATGGCAAACATAGCCATTTCTTAGAGAAAAGGCAGGACACTGAAGAGAATGGCTCCAAGACCTTGGGAGAACAGTGAATTAAAAGCCACTTCCAGGGAAAAGAACAAGTCCCTAATCAAGGGATGGTCTTACGATCCAGTCTGCAGGAGTCCAGCTGGATTTCAGTCGCTATGATGTGCTTCTGTTTCTTCCTCTTTTGGGGGGACGGATCCAGTGAGTTATCCTGCCTTGTCTCATCCTTGTGTCTTGGGGTGGGGATGGGAGCAACCAACTTCTCTTTTTAGTTTGCAAGCCCCTGGGCCTTGCTTAGACAATAAGACCCTGGCCTTTGAAGAGCCTATTTCTATAGTGAGATGAGACTTTTGAGGGTAGGAGTGAGGACATCTCACCAGATGCCCCTGCTCTGGGCTTGAGAATGCCCCTGCTTGCAGACTGGTTCGGCTCCCTGGAATGGCTCCAGAGTTGTTCTCAGGGACTCCTGGAGTTGCTCCTACTTTGTTTCACATCAAAGGCTGATGATTGCTGGAAAGACATGTCCATCCTGGGCTTCCTTTTCTTCACATAATATACAGTAAACATAATAATAATTACATGTAAATATTTATTCGTGGTGTTATATCATCTTTAGTAACTGAGCAAAATATTTTTGGGTGGTTACCAGAGTCAATTAAATTGTCTATTTAATTTAAAATATCCAGGCCCCTCTTCACATAAACCATAAACATCCATGCCTGTCTTCACATAAACAATTACTGGGGGTGCTCACGAAAGCTAATGTGGGTTAAAATAAAAGTCAGTGTGGGTTAAGAGGGTAAAAATAATAAGATGAAACATGGAACGTCCACTGCAAGGCCCTATACATTTAGGATCTTAAAGGTGTTTCTGAGGTTCCAAGCAGCCCACAAGAAGAGGAAGCCATGATCATGCGACAGGATTTGGTGTCCTCAGTATAAACAAACCATGACAACTACCCAGGAGATTCACTTCAGCTTATGCTGCCGAGACTCGGGACTCCTGTGGCCTCCAGCTGAATACTCATCGCTCAGGCCAGGGGGCAGGTCCCTTCCCAATGTCCCCACAGGGTCAGCAACTGGGAGTTTCCCTGGTCGTCTTTGGATTTGCTTTACCTGATCCTGTGCCCTAACCCCAAACTGAGTGACTTAAACAACAGAAATGTATTGTTTCACAGTTCTGGAGGCCAACAGTCCAAAACCAAGATGTTGACAAAATTGCTTCTAGGCCTCTCTCCTGGGCTTGCAAATGGCCATCTTCATGTTCACATCCACATGGCGTTTACCCCATATGCATGTCTGTCTCTTAATTCCCCTCTTTATAAGGATACCAATCATATTGGGTTAGGGCCCATTCTAACCACTTTAGCTTAGCTTGATGGCCTCTGTAAAGTCCCTATCCAAATAAATTATTTTTAATAATATAAACAAATGGTATATAAATAAATAAATATACAACAACATATAAATTTTTTTGGAGGGGGGACATGATTCAACCCATAACACCATTATATCTCCAGTTCCTAACAGTGTCAGGCACAAAAGCAACCTAAAAGAATATTTAGAGAGTTAATGAATGAAGACAGAAATTAGGATTTACTTTATCAATAGACAGAGTGTATTCAAGGCCCAAGATTTTATGTTATAGCAGTAATTCTAGGCTGGAAAATCTAAAATAGGTGTTACTAAATGCTCATGTTAGTCATAAAAGCCTTAGTAAAGCTTAGCAAAGGATGTCTTACTTTAAGTTATGTGACTTCCTGATGAACATTCCAAGATAAACCAGTTATAAAAAGTACCTCTAAGTAAATGAATGAGTTGGATCTACACAGGGTCATTATCCAAACATAGTTAAATGTGAGAGGAAACCTTCCAAAAGTGATGACTTGGGCTTCAAATGGCTGGTTTTGATCTGACACTAATGAGATGTCCGGTTAGCTGTCTGCTCTCATGGCTTCCAAAGGAGCGTTGCCTGTTCCTTGAGACTCGATTCTCTGCTCTCTGTGCCTCTAAGTCTGGGAGGCTGGCGGTGGGATGCATTCTTCATCTCCTCCCTCCTCAAAAATGGCTGCATTTATTTTTTTTTTCTGATTAAAATGGTAATGTATTGTGAAGCAGATGTCTAAAAATTTTTGAAAGTTAAAAAGAAAAAAAATTCCTGGAAACATTTAGAAGCCCATGATAGCAACTATTAACGATTAAGGTATATCTAATTCCAAACACCATCAACATACATATTCATATTTTCTTTTCTTTTCTTTTTTTAATGGTTTTTTTATTTTATTTTTGAGAGAGAGACAGAGTGTGAGCGGGGGAGGGGCAGAGAGAGAGGGAGACACAGAATCTGAAGCAGGCTCCAGGCTCTGAGCTGTCAGCACAGAGCCTGACACGGGGCTCGAACTCATGAACAGTGAGATCATGACCTGAGGCGAGGTTGGACATTTAACCGACTAAGCCACCCAGGTGCCCCCATATTTACATTTTATATATGATATATATATTCACCCAAATGAGAGAAGGTAAGACACATTGTTTTATCACTTGAATTTTGAACTTAATAAACCCTGGCCGTGAACCAACCCAGAGCTACTGAAGCATGCTGAAGACTGCAGGTACCACTGTAAGATCTGGCTCTCCCCAGTGCCCCAGCTCTCTGCCAAAGGACTTGCATCTTTTCTAGTTTTTTGTTACTATAAATACCATTTAATAAAATTCCCCAGTTGTACATATTTGTATAACAGCTGGATTGTATCTTAATGTTAAACACCTAGAAGTAAAACTGCCTTGTCAAAATGAGTGCATTTTATCCTAAAGATTTTCTTTTCTTTTTTATATGTTTATTTATTTTTGAGAGATAAAGAGGGAGAGAAGGAGAGTAAGACAGAGCACAAGTCGGGTGGGGCAGAGAGAGAGGGAGACACAGAATCTGAAGCAGCCTCCAGGCTCCGAGCTGTCAGCACAGAGCCCGACGCGGGGCTCAAATGCAAGAACGAGGTCATGACCTGAGCCGACGTCGGTTGCTTAACCAACTGAGCCACCTATGCGCTCCCTAAAGATTTTCTTAAAATATCCTTTGGGAATGTTGGGCTCATCCTCTCACCAACAGAGCATAAAATTGTGTTTACCCACATCTTACATACAACACTGGAAACTGTTCTTTCAAAATGTTCCCAATTTGATGGACAGACCTGATAACTCATTATTATAATAGTTTACATTTCTTTGATAATATGATATCTTTATTGGTCACTTGCACTTTTTTCTCAAGTTTTTTTCCTATATTTTTATTGTTAAACATTTTGAAGTTGTTTTCAGTTTTTTGTTATTGTAAGCAGTATTATAGAGACACTTTGTATATGTAAATTTTCTTGTTTGAGAATTATTTCTTTCAGACACAGGTCTACACATAGAATTTCTGGGTTAAAGGAAATGACTTTTCTTGTGGTTCTCAATGTCAAATGATTTTTGAAAGGATTAAATAAGTTTGTTTTAGACTATTTATGAGAATATCAGCTTTATCACCATCTCTTTGGCTTTAGACATGAAGGTGCAAAAAAAAACAACCACACACAACAATTTATCTCTGTTCTTACTCATTTTTCTCTTTAAAAAATATATACTTTTGTAATCTTCATTGCCTCATTTTGAAATTTTTATTCTTCCAATTTGGGATGTATATGTATTTTTCCTTTTGCTTTATACTCTGAGAGATTTCTCCCCCTTTATTTTCAAGAATGCCTAATGAATTTGTTGTTTTGGCAAAAATATCTGTAATCTCTAGGATGTCTTTGCTGTTTATTATTCTCTTTTCATAGTACCTTCTTCCTCCTTTAAGTATGTTATTTTTTCTATTTTTGTTGCTTCTTAACTAGCTTTTTTATCTCTATCTATATCAATCTATACTTAAATCTTTTAATTATTTTGGTTTCTGAAGGAACAGATTGATATATCATTGTTATTATTTGAGGTTAGGTTGTCCATTCCTTGCATCTCTAGCAAGTTCTGCACTCTTTTCAGGTTCCGTACTTTGCAGAGGTTTTCAAACCACAGTGAAAAAGAGAAATTGGTGGATCACTGACCACTTTATAGTTCCCATGATCCTCTGTTTCTTCTATCTTTTGTTTTTGAAACATTCGTTTTCAGAGCAGCCAAGATTACTATATTAGTTAGGGCCTGCATTTTGCCACAAAAAACAAAATCCATTCAAGAGTAACATAAACATATTACAGTTTTGTTTTCTTTTTCCCCCTCATGTACCAGATCCTGGTTCAGTGGCTTGGGACTGACAGGATCAAGGTGTCTGATATCTTGTGGCCTTTCCTAATTGGAAACAGACAATGTTGTTTTCTGAGAGGGAGGGGAAGACAAGACAAGGAAGGTTTAGCACAGAGCAGAAAGCAAAACTTGCTGGAAAGGCCCTGAAAACATCTGCTTTCATCTCATTGGCCTTTGAAAACATTCTTTTCCCAGCATCCCTATAGCTACAGGTTATCACATGACACCATGGCTCTTGCAGATGCTGTCAACTCCTGTCTATTGCCCAGTCTTCTTTCTTACTTATAATCCTTGGATTGTTGCTTAGTCTAGTTTTTTTTTTTTTTTTCCTCATGGAGTTTTGGGGCATTTAGGGGAGGCCCATGAATTACCTTATTTTAAACCCCCCTAGACTTGAGCACACAGACTGTTCACAGTTCTTAGAATTTGCTTGGCTGCCAGTCAAGAACTTAGTAAAACATAAATACTACTTTTTGAATACTTACCATATGCCAAGCATTTTTCCAAATGCTTTACATATATTAACACATTTTATCCCACGACTGCCTTGTGAGATAGATACTATTATGATACCCACTTAACTGATGAGGAAATTAAAGCACATGGTAGTTAAGTAACTTGCCCAAAGCCACACAGCCAGAGAGAAATGCAGGAAACTGGGACTTGAAGGCAGATAGGCTGCTTACGGAGCTTGTACTCTACTGAACTCTATCAGTAAGCCGTAAGTGACGTCCACCGTCTAATCTTAATTATGTGATGAGAAGGGATAACAAGCAGAAAAAATACACAACTATTTGAAATCTATACTTTAAAAGGAAAGATGACAGGTGTTTGAAGCCAGGGAGTTAAGGAAATGATTGTGCTGAAGACTATGTACGCCTCATTTCTCATCAGTGTAGATGAGGTTGAAAACATAACCATCTTCTTCCTCATTCATCCTGTGTTTGTGGAAACTTCATTGTGATCAAAGCTGTTTTGGGGCAACATATGAGCCCTGCTGTAAATGGAGCTTCTGTGAGGAGCACTGCCTTTCCTCACCAGCCCAGGGCTGTCGACATGGTGCCTGGGGAGTGTTGTTTGATTCTCCTTTGAAGAAATATGTTCCTTCTGCAATTGCCATCACATGGCCTGGTGAGAAGACAGAAGCTCAAAGGACTCAGTTTCAAGTTCACTGGAAACTGTGAGATCTCAGTTTCTACAGAATCTGTGTCGACCCAGATATGCTTTGTTTGCAGACACAATGAATGGTGTTGGCTTCTTCTCGCAAAGGAGACATCTTTGGTCTTTTCACAGGACCGAGGTGGCAACTCCAGAAGACTGGCTTAACTTCATTTGAGATCTGGGGAGACTCTCCAAGGCAACTCTTCTCCATATTCATCAATTCAGATGATTTCCTTCTTTTGGCCTCTATATCTCACTCCTGTGTTGCAGATGATGAAAGAGTCAGAAGGTCAAGCATCTGTAGTTAATTGCTTTGGGCCAGAGTGATACATCTTTTCCATTCACATTTCTTTAGTAAGAACTAGTCATATGGTCAACATCACTCCAAGGAATAGAACTTATACTCCTCCACATAAGTGAAAGTAGGAGAGAACTAGACACTGATGAGCAGTTGTTGGGAGCCATCTTGAACTCACCAGTTGGACTCTGGCAAACAGTAGCTGTATCGACCGTATAGACCAAAGCTCTCTTCATTAGGTTAAGAGTTCATCTGGCTAACCTCTGAGCTTCTATCTTTGGGTTAGCCAGATTCAGAGTTATGGGGTGTTGGCGAGGAATGAACTTGAAGGCAACTAGTTCAATTAATGCTACGTTAGGATCCTTGGCATCAATCCTAACAAGCGACTATCAAACCTCCCTTTTGCCACTTCCAATGCTGGAGTCTCACCACCGCATAAACTGGAAAACTCCATGCTGAGAGAGCTCATTGGAAAATTCTTCCTTATTCTGCATCTATCCTTTTTTTGTTGGCACAGACAGCTCCCAGAATTGGTTCTTTACCTTAAATGGAGCTGGTTTTGTCCACGCCCCTCCCCCATGACCCTTCAAATGCCTGAGGTCATCAACATGTCTCCTTCCAATCTAGGTTACATACATTCAGTTTTCTCCTCCACCCTGATGTAACCTCCATCTTTTCACTGTCCTGATGCCCAGTCTATGTATCACCTCCCTTTAGCGTGGAGCTCAGAAGCAAGCACCATTTCCCTATATTCTGACCACTGCCAAATAAAAGGTTATCACTACTCCATTCTGGTTTCTGCACAATTCTAGCAATGCCACCTAAGATAACACTAGTTTTCCCAATAGCCATGTCACACTCTGGGCTTATAGTCCATTCAGACCTATTGGGAATTGAGGCCTAAGACTTACCCCTCTTCCCTCAAAGAGTTCTGTCCAATGGTGTATAGACAAAAACAGACGAAAATAAAAGTAAAAAATCTTATTAGTGGTTGGGTATGCATCCTAAGATTGACAAAAGCAGGCTTCCCTGATCTAAACTGGAAAAGAGAATCATTTTAGTTCACCAAGGTTGAAGAGTGACCTCCATTATTTCCATCCTGTATTGAAGACAACTGGGAAATAGTGTAAGGCTGACTTAACTCATTCATTTCAGGGTGAAGAAGCTAGAACACACACACACACAGAGCAAGATGCCCCCGTGTGCTTACAGAAGACAAATCCTGGGCTCTGACCATCTATACTTAGATAGGAGAGAAAGAAGAAGAGAGATTTCTGGCCATGAGGCAAGGTGTCCAAAATAATGGGTAAAATAGACAAAGTGGCCCTGCCCAAGAGTTAAAGGCTCTCAGTGAATATACTTGATTTCATCTTGGCTTCAGACCTTTCCTCTATTTAATAGGATCATTTTGGATCATGATTTGATGATCCATCAGAGTAACTACCCTGATGGGCTTTGCATTATTAGCCTTCCTGTCATGTAATGCAAGGGGTTAAAATAGTCTTTACATATGTTCTGATAAAACTTAATAGAGAAATCCACTGTGATGCAAATCAAGTGGGTCTGTCATGGCTTGTTCTCGGTGAACCCATGCTGACTCCCTTCTTTCCCAGGTATGTCACCTTCTTCTGTTTAATAGTTCCACCTAGAAACTTCCTAAGAAGCAGTGTCTTATCTTTCAGAACCTATTATTTTCTTCGTCGTGAGCACCAGGACATTCGTCCACCCAGTTCTTCACTAGGCTTAACAGACTCTTTAAACTTTAAGGAGTTCCTTGTGCGAATTAACAATATATTATATTACAATCAAAATTGTCTCTAAATATACATTTCTAAAATAATCTTTCATAATCATGAATATGATTGAAATATGAATGAAAAAATTCCTCCTATGGATACACTATTAAAAGCCTATTTAATCAAACATCCCACAGAGTTAATTAAAAGTACAGGTAAATATGTAAGATTCTCTTTGACATCTTAAATGCTTTGTGGTGGAAGCTTACAGTAGCTGTACATATCTGAATTCTCTCTTCCTGTGTGCAAGGACCTTGCAGTTTGGCATGAAACTTTGGCCAAGTCTGGCTAATGGATGAAAATAGAAATTGAATGGGCCTCCTTGGGGCTAAAACACTAACTTGTCAGAAGACCCTTCCATGCCCTCTTGCCCTATGTCACTGTATTAGTTGTTTATCACTACATAACAAATTACCCCCAACACTTAGTTGCTTAATACAGTAAGTATTAATATCCCACAGTTTGTGTGCATCAAGAATTCAGAGACAGCTTAGCTGGGTAGTTCTGGTTCAAGGCCTCTCCTGAAATGAGAGTCAAGATGGTGGCCAGGGCTGTGGTCCCCTCAAAGCTTGACTAAGGCTGGAGGACCTGCCTCCGGGGATGGTTCACTTACATGATTGTTGGCATGAGGCCTCAGTTTCACGCTGACTGCTGGAAGAAGGCTTTAGTTTCTCACCATTTGCTCCTTTCCATAGGATGGCTTGAAGGTCCTCACAACATGGCAACTGGCTTTTTCCAGGATGAGTGATCCTAGACAGAATAAGGCAGAAGTCACAATGCCTCTTATGATCTGGTCTCAGATCATAAGATCTGAGTTACCACTGCACCACTATTCATTAAAAGCAAGTCACCCAGGGGGCATCTGGGTGGCTCAGTCGTTTAAGCATCCGACTTTGGCTCAGGTCATGATCTCATGGTTCATGGGTTCAAGCTCCGTGTCGGGCTCTGTGCTGACAGCTTAGAGCCGGGAGCCTGCTTTGGATTCTGTGTCTCCCTCTCTCTCTGCCCCTCCCCTGCTCACACTCTGCCTCTACCCCACAAAAATAAACAATAAAAAAAAAAAGCAAGTCACCCAGTATATTCTGCACTCAAAGGGAAGGAAATCAGTCTTTGCTTTTTGAAGGGAAAGTATAAAATAAATAGTGGTCACATTTTAAAACCACCACTCAGTGATGGAAGAGGCTGCATGTTCCAGGTGGTGTAACTACATGGCTGAGGAGCCTCTATCAGCCCGGGTCCCTGAGTGACTTGTTGGAGCAGAGAGCCCTTTGCTGAACTAAGATGTACATGGAGCATGAGATAAAGTAAGTCATTGGGATTTTGAGATTATTTCCAATCACACCATAATCTAGGCTGTCCTGACTAGTGGTCATTTTAAGATATAAATATTAACATGGGCGCCTGGGTGGCTCAGTCAGTTGAGTGTCCAACTTTTGATTTCAGCTTGGGTCATGATCCCAAGGTCATGGGATCAAGCCCCGTGTCAGGCTCTGTGCTGAGTTTCTCTCTCCCTCTCCCCCTCTCCCTCACTTGCATTCTCTTAACAAAGCCACAGTCATTTATGTGTAAAAGTGGCCACACAACTATGAATCCCCTACATTGACATGGTTTTTATCTTTACTTGTAATATTCCAAAGGTTTCATTTTTTACACCCACACGGGACTTCAGAAAATCTATTGGATACCGCTAAGTTTAGCAGATCCCAAAGTAAGTGCATGTATACCACTTCAGAAGACAAGAGGTCACAGATTCTGATCTAGGACAAGTTTGTATAGTCCAGGGTGATCCAAACAAAACTACTGGCTGAGTTCCTTCTGATAATGAAGTTCTATTTGTTATATCCGGACTTTAAAGCCACTGCTTTTCAAAATCTAAATTCAGAGATTTAGTTTTTTGAAACTTGGTGTCTTTCCCAGAAATGATGTATTTCTAAAAGTTTCTTATGCCTAGCACTACCTAAACTATTGTCCTGTCATTATGATGAATTGGCCTACTTTATAAATATTAACTGGAAACTTATGCATGCCTTATCAATAGTGCATTATAATTAGTAGGGTCATCTTGAGGTCCCATCTATTAGGAGTTGAGAGATGGAGTATGTGCAATGCTCAGCTAATTAATTATCTTAGAATACTCTGTGGGATTCTCTGTTTCATTAATTTCTGTGTAGGACCACAAGAGCATTCAATTTCTTGACTTTTCTTCCACCTGCTTATTACATGACACAGTACCCATGGTTTAGGGAGTATTTTAGTTTATTCATAGCTCCCTGTGTTTATTCTTTTTTGTCAACAGAGAGGGTGAGAAATAGAACTCTATACTTTGTAAATAGACAGATGCTTCATAGAAATATAAATACAATACAATCTTCCACTTATTAAAAGAAATACAATTAAACATATCTTAATACATGTGTTCTTCTTTTGCACACATTATATTAACTGTCTTCTTTTGAATACCATTATGATTTCATGGTCTTCCCCAAAATAATCTTGTATTGGGCAACCTTCATTAGTATTTTCTTTTTCCTGATCAGCTTGGTTGATGGGCTCTCTTCAAAGCTGCTGCTTCGTCCATTCTCTAGCAACCTTACTGTCATTTTTTAAAAGTGGCCGTATTTATCATCATTAAAAAACATCTTCCCTACTCAGTAATACTTTTGCAGCCCCCGGATTTGAGTATAAGAGTCCTGATTCCTTTTGGTGGTAAATAGCATCGAAGACTGAAGTCTGAACCCCAAGGCACATAAGAGCAATGGCAGGTTCTGTAGCTGCATCACCTGGATTCGTTCTCACCTTCCTCCTTACAAGAACTCTGATTGCATTCAGGTGGCAGTGTTCTTGGCTAGGCGTGTTGACCATCATGGACACTTGCAGCTGCAGATGGCCCAGGCTGGCCTGGTCTGGGCTACCAGCATCCCTTGTTTGGATGATTAGAGTAGACTTCTGTTTTCTCCTTGCTCCCCAACCTTAATTTTTCTCATAAGGTACAGATGAATTTTCTCACAATGTAATCTGGGTCATACCACTCTTCTGCCAAGATTCTCCAATGGCTTCTATCCAATAAAGTAAAAGCAACACTCTTACAGTGGTCTCCAAAACCCCTCACCATCTCTCCCACCTACTTGCCCATCGTTTTCTTTCTTGCTCACCTGTGTCCAGAACATCCAGTTCTCTTACTGCTGGTCTTTGACAGCAAAGCACACTGGGGCCACAGGACTTCTGTACTTGCCATCCCTCTAAAGGGAAATGCTGAAACGCTCTTCTCCCAGGGTTTCCATATCAGACCACCTTCCCTAAAACGGCCCTTTCCCTACTTCATCCTCTTCTTCTCCTAAGCCTGCTCTGCTTTCTTTTATAAAACATATCACCATTTGTTCATTGCTACTCCCCACCAGGTAGATGCTGAGCCTCGAGGAAAAAGAGCGTGCCTGCCTTGTTCCCTGCCCTGTCCCCAACACTGGGAACAAAAAATACTCAACGCAGAGTAGGTCTTCCATAAATATTGTGGAATGAGGGGGTGCCTGGGTGGTTAGTGGTTTGAGCATCTGAGTCTTGGTTTTGGCTTAGGTCATGATCTCACGGTTCACAGGATCAAGCCCTGCGTCGGGCTCTGTGCTCACAGCCTGGAACCTGCTTGGAATTCTCTGTCTCCCTCTCTCCCTCTGCTCCTCCCCCACTCCCACTCTCTCTCTCAAAATAAACATTTAAAACATATTTGTGGAATGAACGACTACATGAAACAGATGAATAAAGATGCGGCTCTCAGGGCTGTGATGTTTCAGGCATGCTTTGAATATGGAACAACCCTTTCAGAATGGAATGCAGGACCTACTGTTGTTCTGTCAAGATTCTGCAATGGCCTCTCCATTCTTACAAAGTAAGAACAGCTTCTGCACAGACACCTCCAAAGCCCTGCATGACCTGAATATTAAAAGCCTGCCTTAAACATGAAAAGGAATTAAATTCTACTTCTAATTTCTCCCAAGTATCCACTTCATTGTTCTTCAGTAAAACAGCAGTGTGTAGCGAAAACCGTTCTGAATCCTCTGGGATTCACACTCCTGAGGCACAGTTGTCCCATATTGAATAAGCTTGGTGCCAGCTGACTCGCTCCAGACCTCACTTCTTGTCCTCAAGGCACCCTGCGCCTTGTGCATCTCTCAGGGGAGACCACCCCCGTGTGACAGTCTTGTGAGTTCTGGTACCTCGGAAGAGAGCCACTGACGTGGAGAATGGCCCACAGGCAGCGCTCGCCCTTCTGTGTTACTGCCTTGGACTCCTTCTATGGATGTCCGGGGGCACAGCATGACATGGGGTGCAAGAGAGAATGACGTCAACTTGGTCTTTCTTCCTTCCTTCCTTCCTTCCTTCCTTCCTTCCTTCCTTCCTTCCTTTCATTTTGTCCCACAACTAATTGGAGCAGGCTGTTATTCTAGCTTAGTATTAGAAAGAGCTGCCCAGGGGCACCTGGGTGGCTCAGTCGGTTGAGCATCTGATTCTTGATTTTGGCACAGGTCATGATCTCATGGTTCGTGGGTTCAAGCCCCCTCATCAGGCTCTGCACTGACTGTACGGAGCCTGCTTGGGATTCTATCTCTCCCTCTCTCTGTCTCTGCCCTTTCCATGTGCACTCTCTCTCAAAAAAAAAGAAAGAAAGAAAGAAAGAAAGAAAGAAAGAAAGAAAGAAAGAAAGAGAAGCACCTGGGTGGCTCAGTCAGTTCAGAGTCCAACTTCACCTCAGGTCATGATCTCCTGGTTCGTGGGTTCACACCCCACATCGGGCTCTGTGCTGAGAGCTAAAAGCCTGAAGCCTGCTTCCGATTCTGTGTCTCCGTCTCTGCTCCTCCCCCACTCTTGCTCTGTCACTCTCTCTCAAAATTAAATAGAAGAAAGAAAGAAAGAAAGAAAAACAGAAAGAAAGAGAGAGAGAGAGAGAAAGAAAGAAAGAAAGAAAGAAAGAAAGAAAGAAAGAAAGAAAGATCTGCCCAACAGAGTCCTAAAGGAATAGGAGACTTGGGGGACAGTGAGTTCCCCATCTGATCAGGTATTCCAGCAGAAGCCAAAGCACAGGTCCCAGAGCTGCTGGAAGGTATGTTCGGTCAGCTTCCCATCCTGAACGCCGGTCCCCTTTCTGAACCCCCTCCTTCTGTGCTCCGTTGGCTAAGTTAAATGGCAGTACTGTCCCTTGAGAAACCCCGAAATCCAAGGTCCTGCCTGATTACCGTAAGCAGCTCATAACCGGGAGACACCCTCCTGTCTTCTGCAGGCTCATTTGCAGACAGCAGCAGTGCGGAGCAGAGGGAAGCTAGAGCCCAATCTAGCTCCCAATCATACTTCATAGCAGCACAGGACGCGCTAGAGGTTAGGCTGTCCTCCAAACCAATAAAATGAGTTTGATCTTTCCATCGTTTCTCGAGAATGCCTCCCTCCCCATGGCTTAATCTAGAGGATTGATATTTAAAAGTTATTTTTGGCATTTGCTGATATACATTCCTTCCAGATGTTACCCAAAGGTCCCAGGCCAGTTGAAATGACATGCAAGGCTCAAGTAAGTCATACGACTTTGAATAGAGTCTAAATTGGCAGCGAGGCTACACTGTGTCTTGAACAGGGTTTTATTTGCTGAAAGCAGCAAAGGCAGTTTTAGCCTGTCCTCAACTCTCTACTGGCCAAAAATATTATTTACATTTAAAGAAAAATAATCAATTGCTTTTTTTGGTGCTCGCACTAATTTTCCCTCTGTTTAGACTGGGGTCGCTGAGGCTCTGTTTCCAGCTAACCTCGACATCGCTGGCCTTCTAGTCTCATCTCTAATTAAAGAGATAGGACCAATGGCATTTTCATTTTCTTTAAAAGTGTTCAATAAACAAGCATACATTTCAACATGCAGCATTCTATTTATTCTGAGTCCATTCCTCCCTTCATATTATATGTCTTTAGGGGAATTATCACCTCCCCCCCCACCAGCTTTCACATATGACATTCATCCCAATTGGATGGGATGGTGATCCTGAGTTGAAAAACAGTGTCTCTTTTAGCTCGTCCAAATTCCTACAGAAATGAACAAAGTGGAACCTGGGAGTTCTTGGCTGGAAGGAATTTGTTGATGGAGATTAGGACCTAATGTTCTTCTTTCAGTTTGCAAACGTAGATTCTGGAAACTACCCTGTAGAAAAGATGTAAGAAGGAATTTCTTTGTCACAGGGTTTGGGATGTCATATTTTAAATATGCACAAGGACCTGTGCTTGCAAAGGACTTTTGTTTTAACATGTTTTTGGAACCATAAATGAGCTCAGTTACATAAGTCTATTGGTACTTGTGTTCTTTCTTGTGCTAAAACCTGATTTTGGAGACTGAGGGTGGAGGGTGGGGAAAGAGAAGAAAATTTCAAATTGAGTGTGTGTGTGAGTGTGAAATATATATATATTTCAATTTCTCACCTATTCATTTTGTCACAGATTGGATTTATGAAGACAGGTACAGCAATATCATCTTGTCCTACATGCCCTTCTGCATGTGACTTTGCCACCTTCACATGGACAGGTGTCTTCTCCTCTTGAATTCGGTGGGCTTATAAAAAAATAGAAAGGAAAACAAAAAGACAATGAAGCTTCCTCCTTCTCCACTGGAATGCTAGTACTGGAGACCAGAGCTGCTGTGTAAAAAGTTTGACTGTCCTGAAGCCGCCATCTTGTGGGGAAGCCCAAAGGACATGGAGAAACCACACGTAGGAACCAAGTGAAGGGATCATGGGATGACTCCAGTCTTCTGCTGTTAAGCCACTCTCACCTTTTACAGGCTTCCCAGTAGAGGTCACGAACCTCACAGAGGAGAGACAAAGCATCCTACTGCATTGTGACTGAGTTCCAGACCCACAGAATCCGTGGGCATAATACAATGGTTGTTTTATACTACCACATTTAAAAAAATATTTTTTAACATTTATTTATTATTGAGAGACAGAGAGAGACAGAGCACAAGTAGACGAGGGGCAGAGAGAGAGGGAGACACAGAATCTGAAGCAGACTCCAGGCTCTGAGCTATTAGCACAGAGCCTGACGGGAGGCTTGAACTCACAAACTACGAGATCATGACCTGAGCCAAAGTCAGATGCTTAAACCACTGAGCCACCCAGGTGCCCTTATGCTACCACATTTGTGATGGTTTGATACCCAGAAAGAGGACCAGAATACCTGCTTAACTTAGACAAGTAGCATGCCCTGAACACCACCCTGTGCCAGAGCCCATGCTGGACACTGTGGCCTTGGAAACTTTGGCACAAACCCTGTCAATCTAGGGAAGGGACCAAGCATGTGGGTAGATGTAGAAGGGCAACCCTAGAGGTGGAGCCCAGTAGAACCTAGTGAGAGCATGGGGCTTGGGGTGGGGAGTGGGGTTGGGGAAGCAGGTAGGAGACCATCAGATGGGGAGAATCCCAGAAGGTACCTGAAAAAGATGACATTGAACTGGTTTTGAGTAGGATTTGGTCAGCAGATGAAAATGAAGCAGCTCTGAGTAGAGGGCATAGCCTACTCATGGGTGCCAAATCATGGAAGACGGGATAGAGAGGGAACTGACTTTTCTCTGGGCTCTAACTCCGTGTACATGGGGAGAGGGGAGTACAGCAGGATGCAACAGCATTAGACGTGGCTAGATCACAAAAGGCCGGGGTACTAGGCCGAGGAGGTGACATGTGGCAGTGGGCATTGCAGAAGATGAGGGGATGGAGGAGAGTGTGTCCTGCATTTCTTCATGGAAGCCTGGGTGTTGGGGAATAAAGCCCATGCCCCAGTCCATTTTCTGGCTCGTTATGGCCCTGACATGCCAGGAACTTCTGGGAAGGCTCTTGGGAAGAATCCCGCATCCTGGATTCACCAAATAACCTCCTGGCTCCGGCGAATCAGGCGTGGGGTGGGGGCATCCAATGACAGGGGGCATCATTTCCTCTTCAGCAAAGATGACGTGGTCACTCTTCTCATGTGGGCCTTTCCAACTGTGTCACCTCCTCAAGGTAACACAGCTCTGCTCAACAAGAGCCTCCATGACACTCCTGTCCCCAGGAGCTCCTGGGGCTCTGCTGCCTCCCACATCCTAAACGGTACGCCTGGGCCAGCCTCAGGCAGAAGCGCCCTGGAGCAGCCTGTCTGATGAGCTGTCAGCCTCGGGGCCCTCCCTACCTTGCAGCCTAGCGGGGGGGGGGGGGGGGGACCTCCTGCCGAGACCATGGCTGTGCTGAAACAGATCTGTCCTGGGGGCCCTTTGCTTTGAACTCTAGTGCAACTCCAACAGTTAAAAGTACCATTTTCCTGAATGACCGAGCCTTGCATTCATGTGAGAAATTCAGCATAATGGTTGATTTACATTTATGGAGGGA
>CM053561.1:42493497-42514979 GCA_028646485.1 Cryptoprocta ferox
CATTTATGAGCACCCCCTCTGCGTTGGGTCCTGGGGTAAGATTCTCTCAGCTGCAAATCCTGGGCTATAAGACCTGAACCTCGACGAAACTCAGTTTCCCAGAGTCGCTCACTCTGGCATGGACCTGGGACTGGCCAGGGCGCAGTTAGCAGTCACTGCTGTTATTATCACTTTACCCAAAGGCAGCTCCACAAAGCACTGTCCTCTCCACCTCGTAGTTAGCCTGCGGACGCTGAGGACTTTCCTGGGGCCACAGAGCTCTGAGTGCTTGGGCTGGACTCCGAACCCAGGTCTGCCATCCAGGCCGGGCGTCTGCTGGTGGCCACCAGCTCAGGGCTAGCAGCCTTGTCTTTTGCTGGGATTTCTGTCCCGAAAACAGCCACTGGTGAGATCGTTCTTCAGCCCATTTTCTCTTACGGCTGGCTAAACCAGCCCCTCGCCATGTCACACTAAGGCCCCTAACTAGAGAGGAGAATGGTGGAGGCCAGGCCTGGGAGGAGGGCTGTACAGAGCTGTTGTTTAATGGGTGTGGAGTTTCAGTCTGGGATGCTTGGAAAGTTCTGGAGATGAATGGTGGGGATGGCTGCCCAATGACATGAATGCACTTGATGCCACTGAACCGTACACTTAAAAATGGTGAAAATTGGGCGCCTGGGTGCCTCAGTCAGTTAAGTGTCTGACTCTTGCTATTAGCTCAGGTCATGATCTCATGGTTCATGGGATCGAGTTCCTCATCAGGTTCTGCACTGACAGCAAGGAGTCTGCTTGGGATTCTCTCTCTTCTGCTCTCTCTGCCCCTCCGCCACTTGCATGCCAGCTCACCCTCTCTCTCTCTCTCTCTCTCTCCCCTCTCTCTGTCAAAGTAAATAAATAAAATAACATTAAAAATGGTGGAAATGGCAAATTTTAAGTTACATCTATTTTACCACACACACAAAAGATGCCTCTCCCAACAGAAGCCAAGACTCTAGAACTTGTCACATGAAACCTTTATAGAAGGTCATTTAGTCGGGCTCTGTCACCCATACCCTCTTTGTCTGTGTCACTTAGTCAGTCCTTCCAATCCCCCTGGAACTTCAATCTCTTACGCTTCCTTGTGCACACACACCACACTATTTCTCCCTCTTTTTATTATTCAGCTTGTTCCTCTGTCTGGGATTCTCCTTATTTCCGCCTTACTGAACTTCTGGAAGACTCCGCCCAGCCAGGACCTTAGCAAGGAAGCCTTTCCTCACCAGGCCTCAGGGTCCTACCCACACTCTGGGCTCCGCTGTGTCTGGGTCCATCCTGCCGAGGATTGTGATGATCACATCTCTCCCCACTGAAGAGAAACTACCCCTATGTCCTCCCTGTGACTCCAGCTCCTTGTACCAGGGGCTGGCCCCATGTCCACCAGGCTAAGCCAGGAAGCTACTGTCATGGCAGCCAGCAGAGTGGCGGGCCTCGGGCCATGACCTGTAGCCCTCCCCTGGGAGCAGACGTCTGGGGTTGGGGGAAACTGGATGACTCTGGCAATGGTGGCCTCTCTCGTTGGGCAGTGACATCACAAGGAGGCAGAGCTCCTGGGAGGCCCATAGGCAAGGACTGGAGGTGAGAGGGTTGGAAAAAGGTGGGGAGGTATGCGGGTCGCTTCCCTGCAGGGGTCCGCATTTGAGTGTGATCCTACACCCTGCCGGGGCTGGTCTGAGCCCACCATGCTGCTGTCTACAGGGACACAGGGGATCCAGAACTGAGTGGTGACCCCCTTGCCAAGTAGCTAGCACAGAATCCTTCCCCTAGCCTCTCCCCACAGTGAGCATCTTTGGGGATGCACGGCAAAGAGATGATCAAGAGTGTGAGTTATGGAGCCAGCCCTCACATGTTGGAATTTGGGCTTTACTAGTCTCTGTGTGACCTTGAGCAAGCTGCTTAACCTCTCTGTGCCTCAGTGTCCTCAACAATAAAATGGAGATCCTAATAATAACAGCTACATCCTAGGACTGTTCAGTGGCAGGGCCAGAGATACCGCGATGCAGATCTTCGCCGGTGTAATTATGACTGTGTTCCTGGCATCCCCCTGACAGCTGGTGGGAGGGTTTTGAATTAACATTCTGTAGATGACAGAGCCAAAGAAGCCATGTGATTTGCCACCTTGGGGACAAAGCCAGGTCAGTGTTGTTTCAGAATAGCTCACCTGACTTTTCTAAGATGGAGATGGCCCAGCTGGCCGCACAGAAGGGTCTGGAGCCTGGCACCGCGCTGGGCGGCTTTCCTGCCCTGCGCACAGCAGCTGCCCCATGTCGGGGGCAGGTCTGGAGGTCTAGGTCTGGGGAGCGGGCTTGGGGTTGGGGCGGGGTTGGGGGGAGAGGGCAGCCGATGTCTCCCTCCCCACTCCCTCCCACATCCCCCCCACCAGCTGGCCTGAGCCGTGCTGCTGGGAGAGGCGGGACCGCTTAGAGCCAGAAGATAAACATATTAACTGAACTTTCCATCTGTCATTTCAGAGAGTCATTTACTGCCTAGCTGTGGTTGGAAAAATTAAGTCCTTGTAATTTAGAGTCAACATTTCTCTCGGAATCATGTTAGACGAGTTGGCGGGGTTTGCAGCCTCCCAGCAGAGCCGCCTGCAATCAAAACAAGCTTGGTGCAGTGCACTGCTTCAGCTACCCTGCCTGGGGCCCGGCAGGCCGGCCTGTGCTGGGCCCAGGGGGCTGCAGGCCCCAGGGCAGGCTGGGGCTCAAGGGGCTGTGGGCCATGAGGGGTGGGCCTCGGGAGGTGCTGCCAGGGGGGAGCTCCAGCCCCCTGGCCTTCCCCTCTCTGCCTAACGCAAAACAAATCTTCCCCCGTGTAGGGTGACCTGGGGCTGTCATAACAAAGTGCTACAGACTGGGGACTTAAGCAGCAGCTATTTATTGTCTCAGTTCTGGAAGCTGGAAATTCCACACCAAGGTATGGACCCAGTTGGTTCCTTCTGAGGCCTCTCTCCTTGGTTCGTAGATGACCATCTTCTCCCTGAGTCTTCAAACTGTCTGCCCCATGTGTGTGCATCTGTGTTCTAATCTCTTCTTATGCTGACTTCGGTCGGATTGGATTAGGCCCACCCGAATGACCTTATTTTACCTTAATCACCTCTTTAAAGGCCCTATCTCCAAATATAGCCTATTCTGAGGCCCTGGGGGTTGGAGCTTCAACGTATGAATTTGGGGGTACATAATGGTGACCAGAACACCTTGTAGACTGTCCATTCTACAGAATGGTTCACTTTCACCCCACCCAGGAGAAACTGGGTTTGTTGGTTTCATTTTGCAGAGGAGGAAACTGAGGCTCTGGAAAGGCTGGTGGTTCCTCAGCTCCCACAGCCAGCTAAGGCACCTGGCGGGCCTGGGGTGGGATTTCAGGTCCGTGAGTTTTGCATCACAGCATAGCTCTGTCTACCCCACAGCCCCAGGCTTGTATGTGCTGGACACTGTGCAGACTCCTTGGACCCTGCAAAGGCTGCCATGCAGCATGACAGGGGCGCTGGCTTCAGCTAAGGGCAGAACTCTCCAGCAGTGAGTGAAATGAGGGCTCTGGGCATCCGTCCCTGGGGACAGCCATGCTAAGGCCCCTACTTGGGTTGGGAAGGTGTCTTCCATGATGGGCTCTTCCAATAGATAGTCTACTCTTGCTATACCCACAGATTTATCCACCTTGGAGGTCTTTCCCAGAGATTTTCCTGCTCAGCCTGCTTTCACTAAGTAAACCTTTGGGGCCTACAAGGTGCTAGATCATTTCATTTTAAAATGATGGTTAAAATCACAGCAGTCTGACCCAGAACCAGGGAGGCTCAACCCTAGGCCTTAAGCAGCATAATGGATATTTTAGGATTAGTCCTAATGAGATGGAGAAACTGAGGCACTAAGTATAGCCCTGTGGGTCAGGCTCTGGCTTTGGCATAGCCATGTTGTGTGGCCTATTGGTCACGGGGCCATTTTGACTTCCCTGACCCAGTCTGGCACAGGCTATAGTAAGTGTGTGGGTGAAGCAATAGGTGAAGAGAAGAGGCATCCTTTGTGGTCTACCCAGATCCTGCCTCCTGTTCCCCCAAGCAAAGTTCAGCCAGCCACTGGCACAGATACACAGTGGCATATCCAGGAGCAAAAGGTGTGGGGGGGTACACCAACAATGCCTGACGGTCTAGAAAGCTACCTTCTCAAAGGGACCTCACTCCATCCTGCCCCTACCTTTTATAGAGCTGGAAACTGAGGCTCAAACTTGCCCAGACCAACAGCCAGCTAGAGGGCACAACTGGATCCCAAGACCCCTGGCTCCAACCCAAAACAGTCCCTGTGACTCAGAGTTATCTTTCAAGTCTCCCCATGGTTTCCTAGCTGCCAAGGAAAAGGGTGGGGGAACATCTCTGAATGATGGCCTATGGAGACTTCTGCATAGAGACCAGAGTCTGTTGCCAAAGAGCAAGGTGTGGGGGAACTTCTCTGACACCCCTCATGCCGTCAATGGTCAACCAAGGCCCCACAAACGTCTGCTATCACTTCCTCACTACCTCCCCTCCACTGCCCTCTGCTTCCCTGGACTGGTGAGAAGAAAATATTAGTGTGGCTGCCCCAGGGGTTCAAGGACTGATAGTCCTTTGTGAGTGGTGTTGCCCTGCTCTGTTGGTCCTGCCCTCCTCCAAGGCTGCCCTGTCCCCCCCCCTGCCCCCTCCATGTGCTTCCACACAGAGAAGGAAGGGCAGTGCCTGTGAATTGGAGGCTCCCATTTTTTGCTCAGGGATGTGGAAGGCTCCTCTCTGACCCTGAGAACAAAGAACTCTCCTAGTAAACTGTGGTTCTTTTCCATGTCCAAGAGAGCTTAGAGTACCCTGTTTGGAAGCTCCCCTGAGCTGTGCATTGAATCTGATTATGACAGAAATGCAGACCCCTGATGTGGGAATTTGAAGATGTCCGTGAGATTCCTGTCCCTGGGGTTTATGCCTTTTAGAATTTCTTCCCCTTGAGTGTAGGCAGGACCCATGAACATGATGCCATATTGGTCCTGTGAATAGGTTACATTATATGACAAGATATATGCAGATATGATTAAGGTCCCTAATAGGTTGACTTTGATTTAATAACAATGGAGATTGTCCTGGATGGGTCTGATTGTGTCAGGTGAGCCTTTAGGGAGTCAGGCAGCTGCGGCCCTCCTACTGGCCTGGGAGAAAGCAAATAGCTATACCCATGGATGGGACCATGGTGAGGAGCCATGCAGTCTCTAGGAGCTGTGAGTGGCCTCTAGTTCACAGCTCCCAAGAAAGTGGACACCTCAGTGCCACAATCACAGGTCCTGAATTCTACGAACAACTTGAATGAGCCCCAGACAAGAATGCAGATGGTTGACACCATGATTTCAGCCCGGTGAGCCCATAGAGGACCCCCCCATCTCCCACCAAACTGCACCCAGACTCTTGACCCCAGAGGTAACTGGGGTATCTGTGTTATTTTAAGCCACTAAACTGGGAGGTATCTGTGTTATTTTAAGCCACTAAAGCTTGTGGTAATTAGTTACCCAGCAATCAAAACTCAATGTATCCTCTTGCAGTCTTCTATTGATAAATCTCTCAGCGCCTATGAAGTAAGGTTTGAGCTAAGCACCTCAGTGGTGCCTCAATATATCTCAGCTCAAGCATGTTTGAAAGGAAACGACTCTTATGTCTACTGCATACAGTTGACACTCGATAATGGGACAGAGGTGGGAATAATGAGAGAGGGGCAGGAGGGAGACAGACAAAGAAAGAGAAAGAGAAAAGGAAGAGACAGACAGACAGACAGATCCCTGTAGCTTTCCCAGATCTTGTGCTTTTGATACAGAAAACGCTACCATCTTGTTCTCTTTTACTTACTCATTCATTTTTAAACTGCTTTTCTAATAGTGCCAAGAATGAAGCAAAACTCAGTGAATTAACCTCCAGGACCTCTGATGAGAACTTTTTGTCTGGAGCATGGAGCATCCCTGCAGACTGAGTTATTCTGGAGGGAGAGCCTGTCTGGTCATGGACCTTGGGCAGCTCCGGGCTGGTCATGGCCTTGAGCTGCGTGGGTATGAAAACATTGCACGTTCTGTAAAGTGCCCAAGGAGAAATACTTTTGTAGTTGGTAAATATCTCCATTTTCCATCTGAAAAACAAAAAGAGGAAGGGAGGGAAGTCATTTCTTGTGGTTTCTGGAACCAAACATCTGCTGTTGCCTTTCTTAGGCGGTGGTCAAAGCAGAAAGGGTAATACAGGACCATCAACACTGAGAAATCTTCCCAAGACATTTCCTGGTGACACCTGGGCTCCTGGAAGGCCCTTGTGGTGGCCAATGGTGCTGCTCTGAGGCCACTGGTTCTCTTCTTCTTCCCAGCACAGAGAAGGCTGACCTTCCCTCTGGGAGAGAGGGTCACATGACTAGTTCTATACCACAAGATGTGAGTGGAAGTGCTGTGCGTTGCTTCTGAGGTGGAGCATTTAATTGTAGGGGAGCAGCCGACAGCTCCTAACCCTCTCCGTCAGCATCTCAGGTGGTAGAGGCTGTCTGCCTGCTTTCTGAGTGCGGACAGAGAGGAGCAGAGTCCCCTGTCACCCTTCTGTGGACATGTGACCTGAATGAGGAATGCAGCTGTGTTGTTTGAAGCCATGAGATTTATTGGTTGGCTGTCACTGGATCACAGCGTCACTCATACTGACTAATGGAGCCAGTTGGCTACTTGGGGCAGGCATTCACCCCTACTGCCAAAGTGTCTGGATGACAGGGCATAGTGACCTGGACCATGAAGCAGTGCTACCTTATAGAGAATTATCTGGGGTGACGGTGTCCTAGATAGCTAGATTTTTTGATCAATAGCAGAGTATCAACATGTATTAGAATTCTGAAGGCATGGTGTTTCATTTCTTCTTACTCGTATACAGATGCAAACATTATATATGAATTCTGTTGCCCACTTTTTCACTCCTTTTAAACATTCTTTCATGTTGTTATAGAATTTGTAAGCATCATTTTTAATGGCTGAATAAATACTTCACAGTGGATTATGAAAGAACGTACTTAATCATCATCCCCCGTGCTGGGACATTGAGATTGTTTGCAATTTTACACTACCGTAAGTACCGCTGCAATAAACATCTTCATGCATAAAGCTTGTTTTCTGTTTAATATTATTTCCTTTGGCTAAGTTCCCAGAAGTGAAATACCTGGGCATAAATGTCATGAAACTGTACCTTTTTCAAACATTCATTTTAAAAGTAAAGCATTCATCCACCCGGATGCCACAGGATGGCCAGTCTGGTCAAAGTAACACACTTTTTCATTAATGATGAAAATGGAGTCAGGCATTGGCCATCATCCTGTCTGTTGGTTATCACTCTCCAGGCCCACAGTGATGTGAGCCAAGCCCCACAAGGCCAAGCCATTCTGGGGGGTCTGACCAAGAAATGAGGCCCCAACAACTTCATTTCAGTACTCTCTGGTTCTAGTCTGATTGGTGACATTCCCGAGGGCCCACCCCCATCCCTTCCAAACACTTCCATTCTGTCCATGGGCCCTTCAGGTGTCTTTCACTTTGTGAACCCCATGCCCTCTACAGTCCCAGAGAGGATATTCCCTTTCCAATCCCTGGAAATGGGTCCCAGTCATTGCCTGTCTTTCCAAAGGGCAATGCTCACCACTCACTGGGGTCTAATATGCTGGAGTGTGAGAGGGATACTCTATCCGCATGCATGCAAAACACCTTGATTGGGCCACATGCCAGGGTCCCTGGGCCCAGCTTGTTCCTGCCACCTTTTCTAGACCCTTCCTCTAACCCATGGACCTAGTTTATATCTCTGGGGGCCTGAGACACATGTGAATCGCTTCTCCAGGTGCTCAATTCAAAACCATTCTCTCCTCCCATCCCCAAGCCTAACCCATGTCCCAGGCAAGCCTTTCTCTTCTTCAGGGTGACAAGGACACCCTCCTTGACCAAGCTATAGTCAGGCTCCTCTGAGCCTTCATCTTGGCCTCATCCTTGGCCTGCCAGGCCCAGTTCAAGCAAAGAATCCTGCTCAACCAGTTTATCAAGAATTCCCCCTGCCCTTGAGGTCCAGCCTAGTGTTTCCTAGCAGTTTTCTGTGATGTCCCTCATCCTGCCTGTTGGCTATAAATTCTCACTTATCCCTGTTTGCATCTGGAGTTGCATCCCTATCTCTCCCTTACTGCAATGATCTTGAGTAAAGTTCTGCGATATTTAATGAGTGTTGGAATAATTTCTCTTTGATGAGGGGCATTCCTTTTCTTCCAGAACATCTTCACGAGAGAAGTTAATTAATGTGGGGGGGGGGGTGCTTTAGCCCTGTGGAATGGATGCCAGCCTGACCTAGTCCTTTCCACAAAGGACACTGTAATTGGTGCAAAGCCAACACTGGCCAGCTCACCATGCCTACTGCCTTAGCAATGCCACTCTGGCTGTCACATGCACACACAGACGGTGAGTCAGATGGTCAGAACTCTTTCTGGTCCATGGAGCCTTCACTAGCTCACTAGATGTCTCTGCTGTAGAATTTCTGTGCTTTCTACCTCCAATAGTTGGTAAGGTGGGAAACTCCGGGAAAGGAATGTTCTGAGAGTCTTCCCTGGAGAACTAAGAAGCCCACACCACATTTACGAGGCATCCCAGCCCCACCATCACCCCACAGCATTTCCTTTAAGGTCAATTCATTCATTCATTCACTTGACACACACTTATTGAATTGTTCCCATATTATTCTGTCTTAAACTATTGATGGGGATTTGATATGTTCAGAGGGCTTTTTTTCCCTTCACTTTTAATTTTATTGCATTTATTCGGCAAAGACTTTTGTGCAGCTGAGTACTCGTGAGGTTCTGGGGAAACCACTGTGAGGAATAGCATGTGCCGAGGCCCTGCCCTCTTTCAGCTCCCAGTCCCAGAGAGAAGTCTGGCAAGGAGCAGAGGGAGATGATGCCTGGGCTCATTGCCAAAAATCTTTCTAGTCCCAGGGCAGACAAAGAAGCCATTAGACAGGTGTTCCTTTGTGTCTATACACCAAGCATTTAGAGTAGATTAATTGAGATCATTTGTAAAGTGAGACAAACAATAAATGTTTAATATATTTCCTGCTTCCTTCCTCACTCCCCACCTTCTTCTTTCCCCTTCCCCTTCTTTTCTTCCTTCCCAGAAGGTCCTTGAGGTCATTTGACTCTGGCCATTATCCAGAGTTTCCCAGGGGGAAAGCCTTGCCTTGGGGGCTGGGCCCCTCATCAAACTTCTCCCTGGTCCTGTGATGGGGAGACATCTGCCTCACTTCCTTTCCCTGCGGCCCTGGAGCCCAGTGATGCCATGGCTGGGGCTGTTGGCAGAAGTCTCTCCCTTACCACCCAGCACCAATGTCCAATCTTCTATTATTTACTTAATATTTTCCTTAAATCGATTCACTTATATTGCTTAAGTAAATACAATTTAAAAAGAAACTTTATACCAGGAGTTCGAATATAGAATTATTAATACTTGCCATAAAGAGAATAAAACCTTATTAAAAAGACAATGAAAAATTTAAAATAAGTTTGTTAAACTCCAGCAAGATACTATTCTGCCAAGTTTTTCAGACTAAAACTGTTCTCTCTTTGTTAAAAAGGGAAATTATCATGTGTCAGAGCAGTGTCACAGACATGCTTTTATGGATCCAAAGAGAAATGGAAGGAGACTAACACTCACATTACAAAATTCAGTGTTACTTTACTCATTCATTTATTAAATATTTATTGGGTGCCTGAGTGGATGGTCGTGGGTACTAAGAATACAGCATGAAATATAAGATAAAATTTCTTCTCTGTAGAGCTTAAAATGTAGCAGGAAGGATGGACAGGAACCAAGGAAATAGATGAAAGATATCTAATCATAGGAAGAAAATGAAGAATTGAGTTTGGGACCTATTGCTTCCACATAGGTGTCCAAATGATTATTTGAACCAGGCCAGCGCGAAGAGTTTGGGGCTGAAATGATCAATGTAGGGGTGTTGACTGCATCATTGGTGTTTGAAGCCACGGGCCCAAATACGATTACCCAGGGGATGAGTGTCAATAAATGCCTGAGCCCTTGATGCCCCCAAATTAATTGGTCAGGAAAAAGAGAAGGCCCAGCCAGGCTGATGAAGGAGGCAGCCCACTGTCGCCTTCCGGTTCAATGGAAGCACAATGAGGGGAAGGTATTTACAAAGGGTGAAGTGATCACTGACAATTGTTGCTGAAAGATCAGGCCAGACATAGACAAAGAATCCGCCAGTGGGTTTAACAAGATGGCCGTCATCGGAGCGATGTAGGTGGGATAGTAGGGGTGAACACCTGATCAGAGTGTGTTAAAGACAGCTCAGGAATCGAGGAAGGGGAGACACAGAAAGAGAGGAAACCTGCTAGTACTTCGGAACTCAAGTATGTAGCGGCACCTGGAACATCTCATGAACCACCAAAAATCAAGCTGCAGAGAACATGTCCTAAAATGTCATCCTGGAAACCCCAGACGAATGGAGCCCCTTTTCCCCCCACCTCCGAGACCGGCAACGCTCCTGGAAAAGAGCCCCCCACCCCCGAGGTGTGCTTTTCCCTGGGAAGGGTCTTTCCTTGCGGGGTGCTAGCAGCCTGCTGAGCCCGCATACAACACAGACGTCCGGCGGGAGAACAGGGTTCCAAGGCTGCAGGGCCGCGCACCACCAGGGCCCCCCATTCCAGAACGCAGAGAGGCGCCGGGGCCAGTCACGCTCCAGCACAGGTATTTATTGATCTTGATTTGCACGATCCAAGAAAAGCTTGGCCACAGAGCTTTCTGGTCCAATCGCAAGGGTGTGGGGGCTGGGCAACAGGGAAGGAAATGGGATTTTAAAAAATCCGTTCTTAAGAAAATAACTCTTTGTAAACCTGCGCTCTGTGAGCCCAATGCACGCAATAGTGAAACGCTCTGTTACTTGCAGAGGCGGCAGTGAATAGGGGCTCTGTTAGCGGCTGGTGGGGCCTCCAGAGGCAAAGCATGCCAGGCAAAGTGGAGAACAGCCTTCCTGGAGTCCATTGTGAGCAGAGCCCGTGAGGAAGTGAGCCTTCCTCCTGCAAACCCTCTGCCTAAGTGAGGCAGAAAAGCCCTCCTGTTCACATGCATTCCCAGGCCGCCCTAACAGAGCAATTAAATTGCACCAAGACTAGATCTGCATTTTCTCCCTCGACTGTTTCAAAAGGGAGGCTGCCCTGCACCTGCCTATGTTTTTGTATCTTTGCCCACCAATATTAAGAAAAGCCTGCACTAACCTTCAGAAACAAATTGGGGCAGCTTGACTTTTTAGTTTGTGGGAAGAAAAAGACAAAAACAATTACTGAGAGCCTGCCCTGTGTCAGGCGTCTGGAAATGGCATCTCCTTTCACGTTCCCTGACACCCTGTTCTGCAGACGGGAAAGTGTGGCTTAATGAGGGAAATGACTTGTCCAAGACAATGGGGTGACGGAGAGGCATATGCCTGCTCGTAAAGGGTTTCTTCTGATGTTTTCTAACCCAGTCTGACTTATTGGCAGCCAGTGGACATTTCCATCCCCGACAGCAAGACTTTCCATAAGGACGTAAAATGTGAAGTTGTAGGCACCCATTGCCCCCGAGGTTACATCTAGATGCCCGAGGCTGGCCTGCTCTGTTGGGCTTGCACAGGGAGTGCGGTTTGTCGGCGGTGGGGGCGGGGAGGCATTTGTAACCATGAAGGTGAATGCCCTTGGCCAGGCATGCATGCCCCAACCCCCCTTCCCACCACTATTTCCTCTCACACCTGCACCTGTCTGGCCCCTCTGGGCACTAGCTTTGTGGGCCCTGCCTAGAACTCCGCTCTCTCTCATATCCTATCTCTCATGAGATTCTTAGGATAGTTCTTGGTCTTCAGGACCATAAGCCACCTTTGTCTAGATAAAAAAGCTGAGGCCCAGAGTGGTTCATCTACTTGCTCCAGGGTGTAGAGCCAAGACTCAAGCGTAGGTCTGATGGCCTTAGATGGCCATATTCAAGCTCTTTCTCTGCTCTGCACCGCCTCACTCTGAGGGTTGTGAAGACCTCTGCTTTACTCCTTTCACACATGCTAAGGTGGATAACAGAGCCCTTGAGACCTCAGTCAATCAGCTCACAGGGCCACAGAACTCTACCCACTTACCAATGGCAGCCCATCACCATCTTCATATAGTATTGTTTATTAAGCACTATGTATATGTTCTTCCAATTATGCCAAGAGGTTAATATTGTTATACCCATTTTACAGAGGAAGAAACTGAGGTGAAAGGATTTGCTCAAGGTCACATGCCTAGTAGGGGGTAGATTCAGGATGCAAACCCAGATTTGTCTGGCTCCAAGACTGTTGGCTTTGTCCTATACCCTGTAGTTGGCCGTCAGGCCCGACGTGTTAGTGGAAATGAGAGCAGTTCCCAACACCACCCATTTGGCCTGTTGATGCGCGGGTTTCCTTTGGGATACAAACACTGTGCTGGTTATACAACCAAGGGGAAGATATGGACACACCCTGAGCAGCACAGTCCCTGCTCTTCCTGAAATGGTTTATTGGAAGGATGTGTACTTGCTCTACCTCCTTCTTTGCTTCCCTGGTGCGTGGCTGTCCAGAAAGACCATGTTTACTTCCATTCTTCTTGGCTACTACTACAAATTTGGAAGGAGATGAATTCAGATCCCCAGTAATGTTCCTTTGCCCTGAGTCTCAATAGCTATGGAGCTGACGTGTTAACAGTGTGGGAACTGATTCAACCTGTCAGCTTTGGAGACCATTGCACCCCTCTTTCTGATGCCTCAAAACCAGAAGGCAGAATCACCAATTCACTGTGAAAGCTTCATTGACTGATGAGAGCCCCTTGGCAGTGTTAGATTTTATCTTAACATGGCAAAGCCCAAGGATATCTATAGTGGGTGAGCTTGAAATGGGCAGAGGCTGAATGAATGAAGGCTCCAACCCCTCCAATGAAAGTGTCCTCTCTGAAGTTCTGCATCTGGGTGGAGATGAGAGCACTTTCTCTAAAGCTAGGCTTCCTCTCAAGCCTTATGGCTTCAATGTTACAGACCCAACGTGAACCTTCTGAGACGCCAACTCGTTTACTCTTGGCAACGCTTGGCTTCCTCTCTCAATAGAAAGGAAATCGTGGAAGGCTTGTAAAGCAGCCTCCAAAAGCATCATGCGTATCTACGAACTCTTAAAATCCAAACTCTGGATGAGCTGTGTGGAGATGGATCAGAAACACATGGAGTAGTTTTCCTTTAAACTGTACTGCGGGCCTCAGAAATGAAGGAAAAAGAGCTTGGCATTGTCCACTGGGGAGTCACAGATCTCTGAGCACTGGAAGCATCAGCAATTGTTCTCCAAGCAGAATATCGTTTGGCCGGCTTCCCCCAACTCTCAGTTCCCTCCCAGTGGGACCTGTTAAGGGGGAAAGGAAATGGGGAATGGAAGAGGCCATGAATGGGTAGGGAGAAGGTCCTCAGGAAGGTGGACTGTGATCACGGGGGTTATAAAGCCGTGTGGACAATTTGAAGGGTTTGGGATGAACCTCAAGTGTTTCTTAAAATCTGTGTTTACAGACAGGTTCTATTGTCTTTTTCCTCGGCGATTCAGGCAGCGCTCCTTCTGAGCTGGCTGTGGACCTTGCAAATGAGTGTGCACATCATTTAGAAACTATTCACATCCTGGAGTGGCCAGAGCACGTAGAGTGATTGGAGCCATGCGGACCGTTTCCACGAAGCCTGGTAACACATAGGTCGTGCTGTCATGGGCTATTACTCGGCTGATGTTTGGAAGCATGATCTGTTATTTTCCACCTGTTTACTTCTAAAACAAAGCCCTATTGACCAAATGAATTCTATTTTGAAGACTTCAAATGAGACTTTGAGATCAAGTCGGCTTTCAACATCCAGCCAAGACCAGATCCCATATGTTCCAGGTTAATGGCCATCTGGTCTAGAAAAGGCCAGAAGGATCAAAAGATGTGTGGGAAACATATTGAAGACAAACTCTGACTCTCTGAAGCACTGGCTGACCCACCCTAGAGCTGACGGCCCCCTCGCCAAGGCCACCGCTGCATGACTCACGCTGATTTGCAATGGTCGGTCTACATGTCAGACTCGGGCACCGGGCGCCAAGTCCCATCAGAATAGTCCAATGTTTGTTCATTGCTGGGTGGGGGCAGAATGCAGCCATGGTCAAAGCAGGAGTTCGGGCACCAGACTGGCCTGGGATTTACTCTCAGGCAAGTCTTGCAGCTTTGGGAGAACTGATGGGTTGCTGTACTCCTGCTCTGCATTTTGTGGCACACAGCTCACGAGGAGCCACTCAGCTCTGCTGCCCTTGATCCAGGGTCAGAGGCTTAGATTTACACACCTTCTCCGAGACTGCGGGCTTCAACATCAGCATTCTCCCTCTGTTTCTTCCAGCTGAACATTTGCAGCAAGCAGGCGGCTCAGGCTCTGTGTCATGACATTGATCTCCTGTCGCCCTTCCCCAGGGGCTTACAGTAGGCGGGTAGGACTGTAGGAAAGACACACCACTTACTGGGACTGAGAAACCGAAGGGTATAAGCTTTGGACATGACCCTGAGAGTGAGTGGGGACCTCGTGACACAGCCCCTCCAGGAGAGCCCTGTGTGGGGAGACAGAGATGTAACCATGCAGTGACTGAAATATACACCGCGGTAGCCTGGTTACAGCACATGATCATTCTTAAACTTGTGAGCTCCTGTACTTTCTATTCCACAGTAAACATGTAGGCCTTCAGTAATTAGGAACAAAGGATTAAAGGTTTTAAAAAGGACAACAGAATACACAAAACGCCAAGGCAGAGGAAGGAACAGATGTGCAGCATCAGAGCGGAGTGAGGGGTTTAGCTGCTGGGGTCAGGAGAGGCTTAGGGAAAGAGGATGAGTGGGGGCTTGCCAGACCATCTGCAAACACTGGACAACAAGGAGCGTGGGTCCATACCCAGGAGACAGGGCAGCAGGGTTTGGAACTAGCATCAGCTCAGCGCTGCTAAAATGCCCAGGGAGGAGTGGCAGGGAAGGAGGAGGAAGAGATCAGGGCTCGGTGGGAGGAGCCCTGGGTGCCAGCTGCACTTTTATTCTCAAGGCAGTAGTAAAAGGTAACTAAGCAAGGGCCTGCCCCAGGGGCCACATTTGCATTTTAGAGTCTCTTTGGGGTGTGTGGAAACAGAGCTGGGGTCAGGAGACAACTTCATCGGGGTTTATTTTTAACCTGCTTATGAAGGGCAGCAGTGAGACAGCTGATTTTGCTAGCGGTTTGTGGGAGGAGTGTCAGCACCATGGCCATCGCACCTGCCTCCCTCAGGCTCCTCTGAGTCTCCCTCCCACTGTGGGGAAGGGGCCCAGTGACGGGCCATCAATCTTCATTAAGTTGGGCATTGTCTTCACGAGGAAGGCCTGCTAGGAAAGGCTGTTTGATGGAAGCGCTGTGACCCCAGGGTATTCAGAAATAAAGGCTAATTGACCATAGGAAAATCAAACAGATACCGTCACTGGTGCTGTGGCTGTCCCCCAACCCCCACCTCAGCCTCAACAATGGAGTTGCCTGCTGGGGCCTCCCAGCCCCTCCCAGCCCGTGGAAGTACCCAAGGACAGAGGGAAGCCTCTGCATTAGGCGATGTCCAGTGGCAGTGAAATGGGATGGCGGCATGGAGGGCATGCTGCCGATGACGTGGACGGAGCCTCTCCAGGAGGGCAGGAGGCCCTTCCCTGCCAGTCTGGCCCCGTGGGACACTCTGCCCCATCATTTGGGAGATTTTGTCATCAGAATAAAAACCCCACTTCTAGAAGGAATTCGAAGGCAGGGCCGTGCTAGGTGTTGTATTGTTCTTGGCTGGATGTTTGATAGACTTCAATCTGTGTAGAAATGGACCATTGGCGAAGTACTTTCTCCTACATCATGTAGTATCTTCTCACTGGGCTGGGACTGGTGATTCAGAGGTGAGGAGTGCTCTCAAGTAGCTCAAGGTCACTGTCGGTGTTGGTGTGTGAGTGTGTGTGTGTGCACGCACATACATGCAGGCATGAGGGGACACTAAACAGCAAACGCCACCAGAGAAACTCAGGGCTCCTAAAGGAAGCTCAGGGACAGATTGAGAACATAGGTAGGGTCAGCTAACTAGACCAGAACCCATTTTACAGTTGGGGAAACTGAGGGACAGGCTGTCTAAGACCACACGGCTAAAGCAGAGATTCAAATCCGGGCAACAGGTTTCAGCCCCTGCAAGCCCCATCACTAGGGTGTGTCATGTCTTGAAGGACACGAACACTCCAGCTGTCATCGAGCTGTCAGCACCCGCGCCTGGGGGAGCCGGGCAGAATCCCATGTGGGTCCAAGCTCATGCTTTACTCCTGTTCTGCTCGAACCAGTGGGGCAATGCGAGGATCGGTCCTAAACTCCAAGGTTGCTGCCCTATGCGGGAGTGTGTTTGGGGGAGGGGTCTGTGTGACCTCTGACGAACCCCTGATTTCACATGTTGCACCCACCTCATCATCCACAGTGGGGTCTAGCTTTCGAATGAGCTGTTTTTCCTCATCGATGTGTGTCACCTGGTATGGTTTTCAAAGTGCACACCCTGACAAGATCACACCCCGTCTGTGTCTCATGGGTCCACCTGATGAAGGTGAGTTGTTCCAGGATCTTGCTGGACTTTCATTCCGCTGCTATCTATTTAGCACTTGGACAGCCGCCATTCTCAACACCAGGGATGAAGCAGTGAATAAAACAAAACCAACCAAGGGAAGTGTTGCTCAGAGTGTTTGGGGTCAGAGCCAACACCAGGAGGAGCACAGAAAAGACACTGGGGCAACTGATCCCTGTCCACGTGACTTCCCAGGTGGTGTTCTGAGAACTTCCTGTCCTCTCCAGGGGCAGAGGGCCCCTACCCACCACCCCGCCACTGGCCATAACAGCAATTCTCAAATTGCCTCAGCTTCTCGCAAAGGGCTTGAGACAATGCTGATCGCTGGGTCCTGTCTGGGGTTCCTGACGCAGTGGGTACGGGCTGGGGTCCGAGACTGCCCTGATAGCAGGCTCCCAGGAATGTGGATGCTGGTGGGGTTTGCATTTGGAGAAGCACTGCTCTGGGGCTCTCTCTCAGGAGAGTAAGGTCAAAGGGGGCTGGGGAGCTGAGGCAGACCCACAGGCAGAGCTGCTTTGGAAGAAGGAGAAAGAAGAAACAAAGGGACACCCACAGACTGCTTACACACAGGGAGACCTGGGTCAGGTGTGGCTTCCATCCTGGGAAATGCAGCCTCTGTGCAGTCCAGCTGTGTGCCTGGATATTCGCAGGGATAGGGTCACTGAACAGCAATGGATGGAATTTACATTTTGCAGGATCTCAGATGAGAAGGGGACCACAGAATGTCCTTGGTCATGTGAAGGGCAAGGAAGGAGCAAGGGGTGAATATTTGCGGGCTGCGCCCTTTGCCACGAACAGCACTGCATGCCTGATGTCCATGATCTCCTTAGTCCTCCCCACAGCCTTAGATTGGTGTTGTGCTCCCTGTGTTCCAGATGAGGAAAGGAAGGCTCAGAGAAGTTAGCCAACTTGCCTCAGCTCACACAGGAGTGAATGGGAGAGTCTGGATCAGAACAGACAGTCACAGCCTTATGGCCACACAGTGCTATTCCAACAGGAAAAAACTAGATAGAAACCAGGAGAAGCCATTGTTCCCTTTCGAGTAGATCGAACTTGGGTCCCCTAAAGCCTTTTCGTGAAGGAGGAGTGGAAACTAGCTGCATGTTCAGAAACAGGCTGGTTGTACACCCAGTGAGGTGAGAGAGTCCCAGATCACTGTGGATACTTGTGAGGTATTTTTCTGCTCTCCTCAACAAATAATGGCCACTGGTCCTTGTACGTGTGGCTCCTAAGGCGCTGCTATGGACAGAATTGTGTGCCCCACCCCCCAATTCTTATGTTGAAGCCCAAACTCCTCATGGGACTGTATTTGGAGATAGGGCCTTTAAGGAGGTGAAAGAGGTTAAAGGAGATCATAAGGTGGGAGCCCTGATCAGATAGAATTGGTGTCTGCATAAAAGAGGAAGAGATAGCATATGTCTCTCCCTCTCCCTCTCCCTCTCTGCCATGTGAGGACACAGCAAGAAGCCAGCCATCCACAAGCCAGGAAGAGTCCTCATGAGAACCAAGCCATGCTGGAATCCTTACCTTGGACTTTCCAGCCTCTAGAACTGTAAGAAAATAAATTTCTATTGCTCAAATCATTCAGGCTATGGTATTCGTTGCGGTAGCCCAAGCAGACTGACATAAGAGCATTTCAGCTGGGCATTGGTCCTTCAGTTTGAGGAGCTGACTACAAACTTAGGCCATTAAGGGGTCTCAAAATAGTGGGATGGGCTTTGCTCCTGAAACCCTTGCTCCCCCGTGTTAGCTCTATAGACAAGGTCCCCTGTGGTTGGAGAAAGGGAATCCTGTCTTCAAAAAGACCTTTCTCTTCTCCCTAAAAATTAAATTAACAGACCCTTTCTCCAAATATTGCTCTGTTTCTTAGTTGACACACTGTGGGTCAGCGTTTTTCAAGCCAATATTTTCCAGATGGAATCAGGGGACTTTACGCACAGCCTCATGTTCAACTGCGTGTCGCTTGGGGAAACAGCATAATTATGTTGCCTTATTGGTAGATTTGATTAACCTTTAATGACCTTTAATTTATTGATGTAACTTGGTTATGGACGAAGTCACATGAGGTCAACAAAGGATTTTGCTTTTGAATCATGGGCCAAGCTTGCAAGACTTACACTATGAATAAGGAGGAATCATCTCTTGGCAGAAAATTAATTTTTCCGGCAGTTATAACTAGTTCAAAATGGTCAACTATCTACTAATCTGTTATCTATCTATCTATCTATCTATCTATGATATTCCCCAAATTGTTATTGAAAAGATGACAAAGAACATAGAGGGAAAAATTTCCCAACAGCAGCGAGAACAGGAAGAGTATGCACCAGCGTACTAAAAAGGGTTGTGCCTGGCTCTATAATCAGAATTCTAATTCAATCATAAAAAAGAACAAACAACTAAAGGTCATCTGATTCTTGAGGGAAATTGTTAACAAATGTAAGTACGCTGCCAGCAAGCCTCCTGTGTCCAGCCTCACCTGACCCTCACTCCCAGAGGTGGCTGGGGCCCCCAGCACCCACCTGCGGAGGGATTGGAATCCTCAGCCATTCACCCCTGGAGGTTTGGGATTCTGCTCAGCCACTCACCATTTATTGTTAGCTTACAATATTTATTGATATTAACTACTCTCCTGTCTCTTAAACCATGTACTTTATAAAGTCATTTTACTGTCATTTCAGTTCGGCAAGGGAGCAGAGGTCAGTGAATATGCATAACCAGAAACACACTTTCTTTTTTCATTAAGTAGTCTTTTTAAACATTTTAAAAATTACATTTATTTATTTTTGAGAGACAGAGACAGGCAGAGCCCCAGTGGGGGAGGGGCAGAGATAGAGGGAGACACAGAATCAGAAGCAGGCTCCAGGTTCTGAGCTGTCAGCACAGAGCCCGATGCGGGGCTTGAGCTCACAGACCATGAGATCATGACCTGAGACGAAGTTGGACGCTCAACCGATTAAGCCGCCTAGGCACCCCAGAAACACACTTTCTTACCATTCTTCTGAAAAACATTACATGAGGATATGTCAGAAAATAATGAAAAGGGATCTAATGGAGAGAAGAACATGTGTGCTCTCAGGAAAATGAAGCTATAAACCAGTACTCAGTGCTGGGACATTTAGGGAAGGCAGCAATGTGGCAGGGCTAGAAACAAATTGGTCAAACCAAAGGGTCTCCAAAAGAATAGTTTCAAGAAAAAAGGAGATTTCACAACATATAATATGATTTGAGGGCTATCTTAGTGCTAAAGTGAAGGCAAAGTATTCTTTGTTTATATAATAAGAAAAATATATATAATAGACATTTCAGGAAAGGTATATTAGAAAACCATATGAAGAGCAATAAAACATTGCATGATTTGGGGCAAATTATAGGCTATAAGAAAAGAGAATCTCTGGGGAGTCTGGGTGGCTCAGTTGGTTAAGCGTCCGGCTTCGACTCAGGTCATGATCTCACGGTTTGTGAATTCAAGCCCCGCGTTGGGCTCTGTGCTGACAGCTCAGATCCTGGAGCTTCCTTCAGATTCTGTGTCTCCCCCTCTCTCTGCCCCTCTCATGCTCATGCTCTGTCTCTCTCTCTCTCTAAATAATAAATTTAAAAAAACATTAAAAAAAAGAAAAGAAAAGAGAATCTCTTTGACATGGAACAGTTCCATCTGAGAACCACTGGTTTCATGACAAAAGCTTATATTCCTTCTCTACAGTCCTAATCACCTACTGGAATATTACACAGTAATAATATTATAAAAGCAGTTCATTTCTATATTTAGAATTAACCTATAAACAGGGCAAAGCACCAGAGACTAATTACCATCTTTCATTGATTCTAAGACACATTTTTTTCGTATGTTAGCCTCGCTGAAGCTGGGATATGCTTTTAATGGGGTATCATTGGCAGCATTTATATATTTATTTACTTTTACTTACTGGAACATAAAGCACTGTGTGTCCTAGAATTTGTGACATGCTCAAGTCAATAAAATATGATATATTGACAAAGGAAAAAGAAAATAGTATAAACCTTAACAGTTTGAAGTAAGAGTAGAAATCACAGGGGCGCCTGGGTGGCCCAGTCGGTTAATCTGACGGCGACACAGGTCACGATCTTGTGACCTCATTGGGCTCTGTGCTGATAGTTTAGAGCCTGCTTCGGATTCTGTGTCTCCCTCTCTCTCTGCCCCTCCCTTCCTCGTGCTCTATCTCTCTCTCCCAAAAATAAGTAAACATTAAAAAATATTTTAAAAAAGAATATAATTGACAGTAGATGAGATGGAGAAAGGGGGAGAGCAGGGAATTTCCTTCAGCTCACATGGCAGAGATGCCACAGGTGTTCTGTAAATAGAGATCAAGAAATAGCTTTGAGCATATTTTATTTTAGTTTTTTTGTTCATCGCTATATATATATATAATAGACATATGTATTATGTGTATGTGTATATACATATAATATAATATGTATATTATAGTTTATTGTCAAGTTGGTTTCCATATAGCACCCAGTGCTCTTCCCCACAAGTGTCCTCCTCCATGACCATCAACCCCCTTCCCCTTTCCCCCTCCCCCTTCCGCCCTCAGTTTGTTTTCAGTATTCAAGAGTCTCTCATGATTTGCCTCCCTCCCTCTCCCTAACTCTTTTCCCCTCCTTCCCCTTCCCATGGTCCTCCGTTAGGTTTCTCTTGTTAGACCTATGAGTGAAAACATATGGTATCTGTCCTTCTCCGCCTGACTTATTTCGCTGAGCATGACACCCTCGAGGTCCATCCACGTTGCTACAAATGGCCAGATTTCATTCTTTCTCATGGCCA
>CM053561.1:42515479-42722294 GCA_028646485.1 Cryptoprocta ferox
TATAAACCACATCTTCTTGATCCATTCATCCGTTGATGGACATTTAGGCTCTTTCCATGATTTGGCTATTGTTGAAAGTGCCACTATGAACATTGGGGTACATGTGCCCCTATGCATCAGCACTTCTGTATCCCTTGGGTAAATCCCCAGCAGTGCTATTGCTGGGTCATAGGGGAGTTCTACTGATAGTTTTTTGAGGAACCTCCACACTGTTTTCCAGAGTGGCTGCACCAGTTTACATTCCCACCAACAGTATAGGAGGGTTCCCATTTCTCCACATCCTCACCAGCATCTATAGTCTCTTAATTTGTTCATTTTAGCCACTCTGACTGGCGTGAGGTGGTATCTCAGTGTGGTTTTGATTTGTATTTTGAGCATATTTTAAAACCATAAGGGTAATCTTGGAGAACTGAAGAATTAAATTATATATAGAGATAAAGTTTAAGCTGAATAAGATCTGATGTAAGTAATTTAAATTTTCTATTTATATTTTTTAAAATTTTTTATGTCTTTATTTTATTTTGAGAGAAAGACAGAGAGTGAGAAGGGAGGGGCAGAGAGAGAGGGAGACACAGAATCTGAAGCAGGCTCCAGGCTCTGAGCTGTCAGCACAGAGCCCGACGCGGGGCTTGAACCCACGGACTGTGAGATCATGACCTGAGCCGAAGTCGGCCACTTAACCGACTGAGCCACCCAGGTGCTCCAGATTTTCTATTTTTTTTTTTAAATGGGGAGAGGTAAGAGGTGCTCTCGAGAGTTGGCAGGTCAAGAAAAAGCGCTGGGCATATTATTTAGAGCTATGGAGGTCACCTCCAGGAAAAGCAAAGTCAGACATTTTGAAAAGTGATCGCCCTTGGAGAACAGGATGGGCAAAGAAGAGCGGGGAGAGATTTAGTCTATACTTTCAGCATTGTTTGGATCTTTTACTACTGAAGTGTCTCACTGTTATAAAATTAAAACACTAGAAATATGTATTCTATCACTGAAAAAGATACCACCAAACTTATTATCTTATACTCTCTGGGCATAGGTGGATATGTAATTGCCTCAGATAGGGAACGTAGGTAACATAAACACATGCTTTCTCTTCTTTGTAGATGAGAAATATAGAATCTCAGTCATCTGTGGCAGAAACAGCCAGGCATTGTAGCCATGCATTGCTTGAACGTTGAACCAACTATGCAAAATTTTCCGTTATAGATTTTGTAGACAATTCTCTACCTAGGTGGTTTATAAACAAATATCTCTTTAAATAAATCATTGATTTCACTAAAAATCTACTTACTCTCCCTGGGATGTAACATTGTGCGAACCCAAGGTTGGAGTGCTAGAATTTATGGAGATTATTTGATTGGGGTGTTTCACTGATTTCACTGGCTTTGAACATACTCAAGACTAAAACTATTGTGTTCGTTTAAATTTTTTAATGTTTTTAAAAATTTATTTGAGAGAGAGAGAGTGAGGGGACAGAGAGAGGGAGACACAGAATCCGAAGCAGGCTCCAGGCTCTGAGCTGTCAGCACAGAGCCCGATGTGGAGCTCGAACTCACAGACCGTGAGATCATGACCTGAGCCGAAGTTGGATGCCCAACCCACTGAGCCACCCAGGCGCCCCTGTGTCTGTTTAATGTGTATCTATGTTAGGGAAGTCGATCCCTCATTAAAGTCTGTATTTTCTAGTGGATTCAAAATAATTTTCTCTAGAGGATTATGGAACACACAGACACACACGCACACACACTCCTAAGCAAGAACTCGGGCCTGAGTCATGGTCGGGCATCACCGTTTTCCCGGGAGGAGGCCAGCACTTCCTGTGCTCCAGTTCTTGCCAAAACTGACGGGGTCTGCGTTTAATCAGCAACCAGGAGCGGAGGCCCATCTGTAGCCATTGGAGAAAACAGTCTTCAATTTGTTGACACGTGAGACGGTAATTTCTTGAAAGATCATTCTTCCCAGTACTGTGAAATCTACATCTATAGCAAGTCAGCTTAGCAACGGGCCTGGCACAATCACTTTGGTTGAATTGCTTTGCTGTGTGATGGTATTTATCCAGGCTGCGAGGTTGCCCTGTGTAAGGACTGGTGACATTTTCCCAGGACGCCCATCATGATCCCACACTGCATTCTCTTTAAAAAGTTGAACAGGCTTAATTCCTACCTTGTCTTGGTACCAGGAACTGTTGAGGTTCTTGTGGACTTGTTCTGCATCATCATGTGACCTCCATCAACTGTGGCACACACGGGGTCCCTTTCTCATGTCAGCAGTGAGAATTCTTGGAAGTATAACTGTTCTTCACCCTTAGCCTGTGACATGGCATCATGGCGTGTGGTTCTTAGCCTTGTTCTGATTCACTGTCTTCTCCTTTGCTTCTCTCCCTTCTTTTATTGTTATTTCTATACGATTTTAGTCTACCTTACGTATTCTTATGTCACCCTAATCTTTTTAAAAAATTTTTTTACATTTATTTATTTTTGAGAGAGCGAGACAGAGCATGAGTGGAGGAAGGGCAAAGAAGAGAGGGGAGACACAGAATTCAAAGCAGGCTCCAGGCTCTGAGCTGTCAGCACAGAGCCCGATGTGGGGTTCGAACCCATGGACCGTGAGATCAAGACCTGAACCAAAGTTGGACGCTTAACAGACTGAGCCACCCAGGCACCCCTACCCTAATCTTTGTGTAACAAAAAGAGATACATGAATAACTAAAATAACCCTCACACCAAATCCATAAAGTAGCTGTCTTTGTGCCCATTCTAGATAAGAAAACTGATGAGTGGAGACTGAGTCAGCTAAGAAGGTACAATTGGACCATTTCTGTCTGAATCCAAAGTCAGTTGGTCTTGGCACCCTTTCCTGTTATATAAGAAAGGACGATACTGTTTCTCAGAGACTGCAAGGAAATTATTAATGAAGTGAACACATGATAGGGGATGTTTGTTTATGAACCACTAAAGCTAGGTGACAATCCTAGTAATTGCTACATGTGACCTACGTCCAGGCTGTGATTGTTAGCAAGGCCAGTTGTCTGGGCCACCGCTTGAGCACACTGCCCGCTCTTCCTGGTGAGGCCAGAAGAGGGGTGCAGCACCCCACTCTGGGGACGAGAGCTAGCACGCCCTTCCTCATTGCCCTCCTCTGTCCTGCCCTGGGCGACCATGTTCTCACTTCGAGCATCCTGCGACTCGGCCAGACACAGATCCGCCTGCACACAGATGGGGGACAGAGGAGGATGACTCCAGACCGCACCCCTCGGCTTACACAAATTCATCTCCCCTTGATCCTCAGAGGGGATGTGAGGACGGAGCCCCAGTACCAGCTCAGCCTGTGTCCACATGCACGTTTGGTGGTGGTCAGAATTCCTTTGCCTTTCCTCCCCATGCCTTGTAACTGTAGTTTGTGAAGCCTTCTCAGCAGGGATCAGGACAGGTGCCCGACTTAATTCTGTCTCTGGCCGCTGCTTTAGCCCAGCACCTGGCACAAAGTGGGTGCTCAGTAAACGTGGGCTCCTTCCTGTTGTTCACTCCTGACTTGGCCCAAGCGGTTCTTACTCGTCGGTCTTCCCTGCATGGATTCCGAGGGCTGTTCGGGCTCCTCCTCCTTCTCTTGGCTTTTGCTCTCACACCCTGGACTTGATAAAATCTCCAACATGATTTATCAAACGCCTCTCTCCTCCAAGCCCGGGACTCTTGGGGATTTTGAAAGGAAACAGGCTCCGTGTGCTTCCAATCCGGCTCATCATGTTGTTCTGTTGGAGCTGGGGGATGTGCAGAACACCCTGGAACTAGTTCATGGCTCTGCTTAAAGATGTTTTTCTTAGAAGCAGGAAGTTACGTCCTGCCAAGAAGAAATGAAAATAAAGCCCCCAAGAGTTCACCCGGGGTTCGCTGGGAGCTGTGCTGGGCTGTGCTGAGCTGTTGCAGTGAGCTGGGCCCTGCCTGGGAGGAAGTTGAAACAGGGCCTCATCCCAGAGCCCCCGGGGTGCAGGCAGAGTGGGCCCTGGCAGGGCACCGTGTGTGGCAGAGCAGAGACGCATGTTCTCTCCCTGGCCCAGGGGCCCCACGGTGGCCCCTTCCTTCTCTTGGGTCATCTGCACGTTCAGCGTTGTTGGCTGGTCCATCTGTTTCTCTGAATCTCCAAAGAGGCCCTGGGGCACGTGGGGAGGGCCCAGGCAAACCCAGAGTCCAGATCCTGGCTCTCATCTGATGGACGTGTATCCTTGGACAATTTGCTTCACATGTTGGGCGACAGACCTGCACTATGAACTCAGGGGCTTCTCTTTACTGCCCACACTTCCTTACACCCTCACCACTGGTCCCAGCCCCCCAGCCAGGTTCAGACGAGGCTATTTATGCAAAGTCATTTGCTGGGTGAGTGGAATTGAGCAAACAAACATCCCAGGAGTGTGAAGAGGAGCCCCACAAGCCTTCCTGGGGAGGGGTGGGGGTGGGGGGATTCCTCCCTAGGCTGTGGGCAGCCCTGGCATGGTGCTCCCAGATCGGGCTGTGCAGACCTCCTGGCCGGAGCACCGGCAACCTCTGCTGGAAAGGGCCAGGGGAGCGATTGCTCTTTCTCTTCTTGGCAGACGCACAGAATTTATTTCTACCTTTCTACATTCATTCAATAAATACTGAGAGCCTTCCGTTTGCTCAATGAAAAAAAGAAAAAGAAAAAAGCTAGGGATTTGGCGTAAAGCCCAAACCAGTTCTGTCATTTACTGACTTTGCAATCTTGGGAAAATTATGTAAAGGTCTCAATTTTCTCCACTGTAGAATGGGGGGTAAACATCGCTACATTTTTGGGGGTCCTTATGTAGATTAAGCACTACCTCACGTCCCCTGCTCCCCAGGGAAACCTCGCCACTGGCTCCATGTAGCTTTCGGCACAGACGCCCAGCACAGCCCTGATGATTCACCATAGCACGTTTGTCACCTAAGCGTGTTCTTGAGCTCCTGGAGGTCAGGGACTGCATTTTATTCCTCCATCTGTCCCAGACTCGAGAAGAGTTCCCTGCTTACTCAACCGTGGGTGAAATGAACAGAAGAGTCGTCTTCTTTAAATAGTATATATGTGATGTATTTTATTTCCCTTGTCGTTTCCTGAGAGGGTCCCTGGGCTTCAAAGATGGACATGCCACATCTGTTCGACCATGGTGGGTGGGAAAGAGGGGTTATGGAAGGCATCTAGCCTTGGCAGGATCCAGGACTTGGAATGGGGTGGGGGTGGGGAGGACCCTAGACTTCAGCTCTGCCAAAGAGTTTTCAACAACTGGAACTATTAGACTCTAGAATTTGCTACCTCAGGAGATGGTAAGGTTCCCAGCCCTGAGCATTTTCACATAAAGCCCTAGGGCTATGTTTTAGGAATGCCTTATTGGTGAGGCATGAGTCGTCGTTGAAGATCGGCCTGCATTCCAAAGTGTGGTGCACACATGATCAGTGGTTCATGAGCTGATTTCACACAGTACACAGACCAACTTTTAAAGACAAGTTATGTGTTTCATTTCAGTTAAATTGTATGTATTTTTGCGGTTATTCTCTGCACTTGGCAAGTGACTTGCTTTTCATTTATGGAGTAACAAAGTTTCATTTTACAATACATATACTAAATATAGTACCACTTATGAATAATCAAAAAGTAAACTCCTTTGGTGAGAATTGAGGAAACTATGTACAGGGCTTGTATGCTGAAAACCATCGATGTCAGAAATAAAAGAATAAATAAGGGAGAGACATAACATAGATTAGACATACATAGGTTCAACATAATAAAGGGGTAAATTATCCCCAAGTTGAAATACCTTTTAGTGCCATTTTATCAAAACTCCAGCAAGAATTTTTTTGTAACTATAAGCAAAATTATTCTAAAATGTATATAGAAAGACAAAGGAACTTGAATAGCTAGAACAATTTTTAAAAGTACTAATAAAGTGAGACGAATCAGTCTACCTAATTTTAAGATTTCTTAGATATCTAGAGTAGTCATGATTGTGTGGTATCGGTGGAGAGACAAACACATAGATTGATCAGTGGGATGAGATAAAGAACTAAGAAACAGATCCACACACGCCCCTGTGATTTTTTGATAAAGGGGCGAAAGCTATTCAATGAAGGAATGATGCCCTTCTCAACAAATGGTCTTGGAGGAATTAGGCATTCATTCATAGGCAACAAAGAAAAAAAAACAAAAAAATGGTTGATAGACTTAAATGTAAAACACTGAAACCACAAAACTTTTTTATTTTTATTAAAACAAATTTTTTAATGTTTTATTTATTTTTGAGAGAGAGAGAGAGCGCAGGGGAGGGTCAGAGAAAGAGGGAGACACAGAATCAGAAGACAGGCTCCAGGCTCTGAGCTGTCAGCACAGAGCCCAACATGGGGCTTGAAACTAGTCAAAAACTGGAAACCATCCAGATGTCCTTCAGTGGTGAATGCTTTGACAATGGAGTATCAACAAATACTACTAGCTTTTATTCCTAGCACATATCAACTGGGGTGAAAACTGATTCAAAAATATTGCATACCAAACAATTCCCTGTATGTAACACTCTCAATATTACAAAATTGTAGAAAAGGCAAACAGCATAGTGATTGTCAAGGATCAAGGAGGGGATGCAGTGGGAAGGGAATAAATGTAGTTGTAAGAAGGCAACAGGAGGGATCCTTATAGTGATGGAAATAGTCTGTATCTTGACTGTATCGATGTTAATATCCTGGCTGTGATATTGAACTACAGTCCTTCGAGATATTACCATCAGGGGAAACTGAGTGAAGGATATAGGGATCTATTATTTCCTATGACTACACATGAATCTGAAGTTATCTCAAAATTAAAAACAAATTAATTGAAAACTAGTAAATATACTAAAGTTGAAATGAGTCCATTAAAAAAAAGTAAGTAAAAAACGTTCATGACAAATGGTCTGTAGATGTGGCAAAACTTTTTAAGGCATCATCAAATGACTGAGAATGAAAGGTACCTCCCGAGAGGATGGTGTGGGCATTTAAAGTCAGAAATCCTGGCTTCGGGGTGCATAGGTGGCTCAGTCAGCTAAGTGTCCAACTCTTGATCTTGGCTCAGCTCATGATCTTAACGGTTTGTGAGTTGGAGCCCTGCGTAGAGTTTCACGCTGATAGTGTGGAGCCTGCTTGGTATTCTCTCTCTTCCTCTATCTCTGTCCCTCTTCTACTCTCTGTCTGTCTGTCTGTCTGTCTCTCTCTCTCTCTCACACACACACACACACAAAATAAAATAAATAAATAAACATTTAAAAAAAGAAATTTTGGCTTCCGTCCTTTCATCAACAGGGAATCGATCACAATGCTGGGTAAGGCATCCAAGCCCTCTAGGATAGGAGTGAAATTTAAGATAGATACAAGAATAAGATATACTTTCAGCTAGGAATAAAAATTATCTTTTATGCAATACTGTTATGAGACTCATTGAGAAAAAATATTTAGGAAACAGTACCTGTTAGTATCAAGGCTCTGTCTCATTCTGAGATTGTATGATTTTGTGTTAAATCAGAGAGTTCCTACCAACACTATTCATTCTAGTTACTACATAAGATGCTGCACGCAGGTCCCGGTGGGTATTCTTTCTTCCTCCCACTGTTGCCCAGCTTCCTTCCTTTCCTCCTTCCTTCCTTTCTTCCTCAAATGCTTATTGAGTGCCTACTATGTATCAGTTTCAGTGCTGGAGACATGAGCTGTAAAGCTAAATGAGCATATTCCGTACTTTGAGAAACTCTTATGTATTCAAGTGGGCGTAATAGATATACCCCAAACTACTACATGGGGTGGTGATTTCCATTCTACCAAAGCCCAAAGGAGGGTTCCTAATTCATCCTGGTGGGTTAGAAAATGGTCCTTGGAGAAAGGGATGTTTAAAGTGTATTTTAAAGGTGACGAAGAAGGAGGAGGAGGAGGAAGAGGAGGAGGAGGAGGAGTGAGGAAGAGGAAGAGGAGCAAGCTCAATGTCTCTCATTATCCAGAAGGTTCCCACACTTCATCACATAGCAGGAGAGGCCCAAGAGCAGCAAGAGGGATAGTCCTAATGAGCACGTAAATCTCTGCTTAGGTCACATCTGCTGCTCTCCCACTGGCCCAAGCAAGTCACAAGGCCAGCCTGGACTCCAGGGGTCGAGAAAGACTCCAACACACCATGGGAGTTGCTCTAATGTCTGTGGCCATTTTATAGTCTGCCGTTGGCTTGAGCTTAATAAAAACAGCTGCAATTCAACAATTCCCTGGACTGCATCTCTCCGGGGCTTCTGGACTTCTCTCTGCCCCTTACTTGCCATGGGTATCTCTTCTTGTCACTCAGTATTTATTATGTTTAACTTAACACAGGGTCTCATCTCCCTCTCAGCGTTTCATGTTCCTTTATTTATTGGAGGATGTGTCCTTTTGTAAGGTCCCCATCTTCCCGAGGCACTGGCCAGGCTGGAGACACTCACCTGCGTGGGAGGGCTCTCTCCAGGCAGCTTCTCCTGCTGACCTCCCTGCATGTCAGAGCTCACAGAAAGTTCACAGACAGGGACCCCAATATGAAAGGGCACAAACTGATACCATTTTTAAAAATATTTATTCATTTTTGAGAGAGAGATAGAATGAGTGGGGGAGGGGCAGAGAGCGAGGGAGACACAGAATCCGAAGCAGGCTCCAGGCTCTGAGCTGTCAGCACAGAGCCCGACGCGGGGCTTGAACCCACAAGCGGCGAGATCATGACCTGAGCCGAAGTTGGACGCCCAAATGACTGAGCCACCCAGGCCCCCACTGATACCATTTTTATAAAGACTGGGCACCATTTGAAAAACTCATCTCCCTGCCTTCCTTCCCTTCCAATCAGGGATGAGGTGTGTTCCTGGTCCTCAACCAGCCTTTTGATGGCTGCAGAGATGGAAGTTAGTAAAGTCCCAGTAACACAGGCTCACTGTTCCACTTACTCTCCTGCCCACCCCATCCTGCATGCTCACGACCCCTCTGGGCGCACTCAGGACCCTGAGCCTGGTGACCTCAGGGCCCACATTGTCCTCTGCTGGATCGAGCTGTAGCTCCCGCCCAGGTGCCCCAACTGTACCTGTGGTACACATCATCATTGGGTTCCAGATGCCACAGTCCGTGTGAAAGAGCGCACCCCCAGCCCCCATCTAGCTGGGCCCATTTTCTGCCTTGTGTCTCTGCCAGGGGAACCTACTGAAACCCCACTCCTTTCCACAGTGAGGATGGCCGGACTCGGCCCAAGAGATTCCCCCAACACACACACAGCATGGAGGATTGTATTTTCACATGTTCTCTCAGGTGTCTGGCATCCCTGCCACGCCTCCCTTGTGGCAAGGACGGCCACTGGCCGTCCTCTGCACTTCCGCATCAATGCCCCTGAGACCTGAGAAGCCCTTCAGGTGTACTGACTCCACAATAGAAAGATGGTGTCGGGACTCATTCCCTGTCCAATGCATCCTAATGGTTTGGAGATCCTGGCTCCAAACCACATCAACTCACCAGCAACACCCTCAGCCAGGGGCGTGAAGCCTCGTGGGGTCTGTCACTTGATTGCTGACATGTGTGATGGCACAGAAAACTGCTCTATCTGTAACTTATTTGGAGAGATGAGGAACAGGTTTAGCCAAAGTCCTCTGACGGCAACTTAAGAAACTGTGGGATGAAGGGTCCCGGATGCTCCCTGATGTTGTTAGCAGTATCCCTCGTGGGTACCAAAATGTGATCTGTGGATAAACAGAGCCTTGTTAGAACCCAGACTTCTGCCAGAGAGCATCATGCAGCCAGCTGGGGCCCGGGGAGCGCTCTGCTGTCTCCCAGATTGCTCTGGGAATCTGAAGCTCGCGGTGAAAGGCTCACCAGGACCGGTGTGCCACCCGAACACCCAGATAAATCTTGACCTACTGGAGCATCCACTCAAGGAGCCTCACTCTCCAGGCGCCTTCATGAAGGTGAACCTCCTGGCCCAGTGGCAAGCAGTTGGCGATTGAGACCACGTTTTTGTTCATGAGCAGGGATGTGCCTGGGAGAGAGGGCGATGAAAAACAGATGAAGGCAGGAGTCGGGGCTGGGGCTCTGCCTGGAGAGCATTCCACTGTGGGCAGATGGGCCCGCCAGGCTGAGGAGGTCTCTGTGTCTCCAGCATCAGCTCCGGTTTGGCCAGATTCATGGGAAATATTCCCATGGGGGAGGGGGGAGCATGTCGAGTGCAGGACAGAGAGTTCTGATGCTGCAGCTTGCTGCGCAAACACTTGATGCCCTCGATGGCAGGGGGCACATCAGGCAGTGTGGCTGACCTCGAGCCCCTCCCCAGAAGCATCTGTGGTCATGGATGCGTTCAGCCCCACCCACTGGATGGGAGACTCTTACTTTCAAAGAACTGGAATAAGGAAACCTGGCTCCCACCTTACCAGAAGGGCCCCTTCTGCTGCTCTTATGGCCTTTTGCTCCTGGCAAGCTCTTATTCACTCATCAAGGCACCGCGCCGAGGGCACACCTCCCCCAGGAAGCCCTCCTTCCTGGCTCTTCAGGCTTTATCACACTGGATGCATCATGTGGCATCGGCAGAGATGGCACAGGCCCAGACTGAACACTCCTTACAGGCAGGCAGGTGTTGATTCTGAGAAACTGGTGCTAAGTAAGCAAGCATTCAATCCATAAATACATATTTTTTGCCTTGGTTTCCTTAACTTCAAAATTGTGGAGGCAATTCATGAGCTTCGTATGCAAAATGAAGTCTTGTTGCTTCTAATATTTACCTTTTAAAATAGCGCGTGTCAGGAAGCCTTGTGTGGCTCAGTCAGTTAAGCATCAGTTCAGGTCATGATCTCTAGGTTCATGAGTGTGAGCCCCACATCGGGCTCTGGGCTGACAGTGCAGAGCTTCTTGGGGTTCTCTCACTCCCTCTCTCTCTGCCCTTCCCCTGCTCATGCTTTCTCTCTCTCTCAAAATAAATAAATAAACTTATAAATAAAATAAAGTAAAATAAAATAAAATAAAATAAAATAGCATGTGTCTACCCCCCTCACTCTCCTGCCTCCTGGGATCAGATCTCCAGCCCTTAAAATCCCAGGAAGGCTGGCCCAGCCCCTGGTCAGGCTGATGGCCTCCCCTGTTTGCCCCGGTGCTGCTCTCTTCTGTGCATTGGTCTTGCTGTTTCACCCCATGTCTGCACTCCTTGAGCAGAGGTTGCTGGGATGTAGGTGCGTGGCAGTGCTAGGTCAGGGGAGGAAGCAGGGGAGGGCCGTGTTTGGCCCTCGTACAAGCCCCGCAGTGCTACACCCATGTTCGGTGGGCCTAACTCCCTGTGTTCAATTACACAGGCTGACGGCTGCTACTACTTACCTACAGCCACGTGCACACAAACGCACCCACACCCACACATGTTCCCAACACCTGCCCAGGGAGGCAGGACACAAGGGCTGTTCAGGCTCAGCCACATCCTTCCCTGCCACCTGGGGCCCATGTGGGGCCAGGTAACCAGTCCCTCCTCTGCCTCACAGTGAATTTCCCATCAGGGACCCCTGTGTCCTCTCCTGTCGACCCTTCAATAGGGTCCCCTCGATCCACTCCCTCACATTAAGCCTTCAAAAAGAGAGGACTTGGGATCTTGACTCCTTCTCACGAATAATATTGTGAAGAATGACCTTCCCTGTGCAAAATGGTGAGCATGGGCAATGGAAACTTACCTGCTAACATCAAGTTACCAAAGGGACCGTCGAAGGTAGAACGAAGCAGAACAAAGACAGCCTGCTCCAGGGTAACTGGTGTCTTTGCTGGGAACAAGCAGCTGTCTCACGAGTGTAAAGTGACCCCTCCGTTCACTCTCACAGGAGGTAGAGATGTGCGCACACTGCTAACAGTGTGTGTCACCTTCGAGTCACACACGGTGTCACTTTATTCTTATTGATGACCACTGACTCAAAGAAGAGAAGCCACTCACGAGTGTCCACACTCACTGTTTGCCACACTGTTTCTGTTCCGTTCTCTCATGGGTTCTAGAAGGAAGGCTACGGACTGAACCTTATCTCCCTCCCTGCGCCCCAAATTCATACGTCAAAGTCATAATCCCCAAGGTAACTGCATTGGGACATAGAGACTGTAAGGGGATAATAAGGTTAAATAAAGTCATAAGGGTGGGGCCCTAATCCACTAGAGCAGGTGTCCTTATAAGAAAAGATACCAGAGTAGGCTCTCTCTCTCTCTCTCTCTCTCTCTGCACGTTCGCTGAGGGAAGGCCCTGTGAGGACACAGCCAGAGGCAGCCCTCTGCAAGCCAAGGAGAGAGGCCTCAGGAGAAACCAACCCTGCCAGGACCTCGATCTTGAACTTCTCGCCCCCAGAACTGTGAGAGAATAGTGTCTCTTGTTCAAGGCACTGAGCCTGTTGTGTCTTGCTATGGTAGCCCAGCGGGGCTAAGATGAAAATCCGACCTGCTTGTCCAAAGGACGTGATGCCCAAGTTGCCCAGTGAAAGACCAGGAGAAAAAGAGACCACACGCAAGGGTGTTTGTGGCAGATAACATTTTCAGATGTTTAGAGATGTTTATACCTTTAGTTTCAGTCTTTATGGGCTCAGAGAATGGTTATGAACCTATAATGTAGGAGAAAGGGAAAGAATCAGTCCTTGGCTTTTTAAATTTTTTTTAGAGTAAAGAATTTTTAATGTTTATTTGTTTCTATGAGAGACCGGGAGAAACAGAGTGCAAGCGGGGGAGGGGCAGAGAGAGAGACACACACACACAGAATCTGCAGCAGGCTCCAGGCTCTGAGCTGTCAGCACAGAGCCCGATGCGGAGCTTGAACTCACGAGCCGTGAGATCATGACCTGACCCGAAGTTGGATGCTTCACCGACTGAGTCACCCAGGTGCCCTAGTCCTTGGCTTTTGAATTACAAAATAGATTCGTGAAATTCATGGCAGTGACAATAGGGTAAGAAAAAAAGTATTTATAGAAATATTTTTTTAACACGATGGAGAAGATAGAGCTCACAAACAAGGTAAGCATAAGACCAGAAACAAAAACCACTTCTGCAGGGAGACAGACAAAGCAATCTATAGGGTATGTTAGTAGATAAGTGCCCCAGAAAACAACAACAACAACAAAACACACAACAAAGTATGGCAGATAGGGAATGTGGGGCTGAGGGACAGATCGAAGGACAACCTGACTTGAAAATAAAGATATTTATTATTTTCTAAGAGACAATGAACTACTAGCAATCAAAACAACAGGTGTTTACAACATAAAAACATGTGACTATGAATCAAAACCAAGTGAAGATATAAATGGAAAATATTTAGAAGTCCGTGAAATAAAAAGTTGAGTCCTTAATATAAAACAAAACTTAAATCTTAATAGATGGGGTAAAAACTGGGTACAGTAAAAGACAAAATTAATAAATTGGAAGATAGTGTTGTAAAATGAATGCAGAGTGCTACACAGAAATACACAGAAATACGCTAGTAAAAATGGAAAAGCTGAATAAAGCTAAATGTTGGTAGGGGTAAGGGATACGGGCACTTCGTACACAGCTAAGGGAAGCATATGCTATATCACAACTGTTATGAAAGGCAGCCTTGCACTAATCAAATTAGGCACATTCCTGGAGATAGGTAGAGGATACAGATGGATAGATGAAGTAAATTGGTAACACATGGTCAAGGCACATATAACACTATTATGCAGCCATTAGAAGTAAAGAACTTGATGAACACACAACATGGAAATAGCCCTTAAAAAATACAGTGCTTGGTGAAAAATTAAGAAACAAAACGATCTAAGTAACACATTTCCCCACATGTTAAAAATTCACGTTCAGGAAACAATATGTGTTTTTAAGATCACATATAAACAAAACACTACTCATGAAATAGACTGCAGGGGTCCCTTTTGTGGGAGTGGAGGAGGGGGAGGATCACGGTGAAACAGAATAACTACATGAATAAAACCAGAGAGGGACCTTGCAGGCGGAATGAAGTGAGGTTTATGATTAACTTGATCCTCTGAGTCAGAGCTCCATAAAAAGAGGAAAATAAAAAGGGGACAGGCAGCATGGATATCTGGAAGGGAAGCTAAAATATAGGGAGGGGCATTGAGAATCTCTGACATTCTTCATCTAATGCAAGTTCCAGAAGTAGAGGGAAGAGGAGAGGCAATGTTTGAAGTGAAACAGGTGAGAATTTTCAACAGTTAACAAGGGACCAGCCGTTCAGATTGAAAGCACATACTAAGATCAATGAGAATAAATCTATATCTGAAGACACATTGTAACCAAAAATTAACACATCAGAGAGAAAGTTGGGATCGTAAAGTTTACTTAAGAGACTGCCTATGAAGGAAGCAGGCTTAGCACCTTCTAATCAGCCACAACAGGGGCAAGAAGACATTGAAGATTATCTCTAAAGGGACTGTCAGCCTAGAATTCTGCACCCAGTTAACTCCTATTCCAGAGTACTCAAAATGAAGGCATTTTCTGACATAAAAGACTAAGATAGTTTAGTACTTATTTATCTTCAGTGAAAAAAAACCCTACTAAAAGATGAGTTTCAACAAGAAGGAAAATAAATTCAGAGAAAAGTGAGATACAAGAAGGAATGGTCAAGATAGTTGGTAAACTACATTTGTAGACACAATTAACTCTTGATAGAAAAAATAAATATGCATCTAAACTTGTGAAAGGCGAGGGGCAGGGGTGTTCGCAGGGCACTGGTCACATGCTGGAACAGTGTCTTCTCTGGGAAGAAGATAGAGATACTGAATAATTTTAGACATTGCTAGAAAAATATAAATGTGATTTTGTAAGGTGGAAATCCTAGAGGACACTTGGTCAGTAGTCATAGGACGTGTAACTTCCAAAGCAGCCAAGTGAGAAAAAGGAAGAAAGAAAGCATTATTAAGTCCAACAGAAAGCAGGAAAAGAGAAAAAATGTAGCAAAGAAAGCATGAATGCAACACAACATTAAGTGGCAGAAATAAGTAAAAGAAGAGGAATAATCATGAATATGAATGAATTAAACTCTCCCACTAGAAAATACAAACAATGAAATTGGAGTTTTAAGATGATAGCATAAGCCGCCTACAAAAGATTTACCTAAAACAAAACAACAATAGAGAGGTTGAAAATAATAGTGAGAGAGAGAGGCAGGGGTGGGAATGGGAGGTAAAATGAGAGAATCCAGGCCAATGCTGACTCCATCAAGGAATTAAGATAATCACGAACTCATAGATACCTAAAATATAGTTTCAATATATCTTAACTGGATATACATTTACAGATATAGAAATACGTGATATATATACACAAACAATGTAATTGAAAAACTGATGGCTACAGCTGGAGGATTTTAAGAAATTTTGTCAGAAACTGGTCAAGGCCAAGAACATCTTCAAAGGCCAAGAAGACAAACCCTCAACCTGGTGGTAGGGTGTGATCATAACACTGCAAAAGTTTTGTGGCTGACCTCCAAATCTGACTCTTTACTGAATAGGTGAATACCTCTCATCTGTCCACTCATATGTGGCAGGTGCTGCAGCAGGTACTGGAGGAGACACAGAGGTGATCAGGGCCCGTCATTTGTCCTCAAGGAACTCACAGACCCTCAAACAGACAAACTCATTAGGGTCCAGGATGGCATTCTGGCTGGCAGAGAATAGGAGGCTCAGGTGATCCAGGAGAGATCCCTGGAGGAAGAGCGTTGGGGACAGGTAAGGATCAGTGAGGTGAGGAAGGCAGGTGGGGCTGTAGGACAGAGGGATAGACTCAGAGGTACGAGAGGCGTCGTATGCCAGGCAGCTTGGCTGTGCTTCCTGGAACCTAGCAGGCAGATGGGAGGGGAGAGGAACAGAGGAGTGGATGAGGTAGCAACTCGGCCATAAAGAGATGAGTTGCCTGGATGAGAGGTCTGGACTGTTTGAAGACGACGAGCCAAGAGCATGAGATGTGGCAAGCACTGGGTTTCCCCAGCCCTCTGTCAGCATCTCTCCCCAGCATCAGCCGGGAGAGAGACGGGGGCCAGTTACAGACTTGCTTATGGGCTGCTCTCACTAGGGGATGGTGTCAATCAAGCAATTACTCGGAACGTTGTTTTTTCTTCCCTTCAGCCTTTTCCTAGCACCTACATTGTGCTAATCCGGGCTTGCCACTGGGGAAATGGAGAAAAAGAAGAGCTGGCCTGTTCTCCGTGGGTTCCTAGTTTAGGTGGGGAGATTGGCACGTACGTTAAGTGGTTGCCATATAATGCAATAAAAACTATAATGGAACCAGAAGCAAGGTTTACTGGGATGATTGAAAATGAGCGGTAACTCTCCCTGGGAGAAGCAGGGAGGGCTTCCTTGGGGAAGCAGCGTCTTATCTGCTGAGTCTTGAAGGATCACAGGGCTCTGGCAGAGGGACCGTCACACAATGGCACGAAGCCATGGACACCTACGGCTGGCTGTGGGCGGGTGGCGAGAGCTCAGTGGTGGAGGTGGTTTCATCGTCCACACTTTTCACGGGTATGGAAACTGAGAACCAGAGGGGTTAGGCTGCTCGTCATAGGCTTTGCAACTTGTGAAGGCAGCCATGGTCAGAACCACGGTCTCCTGACCCAAGCTTTTGCTCCTTTCGCTACTCCAGCTACATCTCTTTCTTCACTGCTGTCTTAATTTTATTCAAAGAAATGATAATGAAAATGTACTTTCTGGAGCAACACATTTGGGGTGTGTGCGTGCGCAAGTGGGTGTGGGTGTAAATTTGCTGCAAATGAGTGTGGTTCTGGGTGCTGTGTAAGCCAGATATCCATTAGCCGACCTCTGAAACCATGCCTTTGTGGGTGACAGATGTTTGGATTCAATTATGATGATGGGAAAGTTGCTTTTCCTTCCAAGCAAAGAAAGCATTATTTGAGGGTGAAAGGCAGCCATATATAACATCGTTGATGAATATTGTTCATTGTGGAAACACTTTTTAAAAGTGCCCTGTTTAAAAGAGGGTAATGCATTCAGAAGCTTTTAACCCACTGGATTTAATTGCAACCGAGTGCCAAGACAAACCCCGTTAACAAACCTCCAACTTTCTGCTGATTTCTCGCACTTGCTCCCAGCTGTGAGTGGAGAATGGAAGTCAGATGCTTGGATGGCTTGCAGTGCGTATAAAGATTTCACGTGTGAGCCTCCAGCTGCTATACAAACAGGAAAGTGTCCTTTCATGAAAAGGATGTCCAGGCTGGGGGAGGAAGGGAAAACCTAGCATAACACCGCAGGGCTATCTGTTGACAAGCTCCGGGATCTTACGTGTAATCAGGACTTGGCCAAACGGCCACCAGTTACTGAACTAAATGTCAATAAGTCGCAGCTCACCTAAGGTTCATTGAGAGTAAATATTTTTCATTAAACATCTAGAATGATATTTTCATTCATGTTCCAAAGTTGTCCCAAAGGGCTTGACTTGAGTTCAACTTTTATTAAAGTACATTTTGTTCATTTTAACAGATACTCATCAACACCTAATGTAAGCCAGACACTCTGAGTTGCCCGGTGCTCTTCATCAGAGAGAACTGTAAGGGAACGGGACAGAAAAGTCTAGCATAAGCTCTTTTACCCTCAATCTTGATTAATTCAGCAAGTGACCGTTTAAAATTTTTTTTAATAAATTTTATTTATTTTTGAGAGAAAGACAGAGAGAGAGAGGGAGACACGGAATCTGAAGCAGGCTCCAGGCTCTGAGCTGTCAGCACAGAGCCCGATGTGGGGCTCAAACTCATGGACCACGAGGTCATAACCTGAGCTGAAGTTGGATGCTTCACCGACTGAGCCACCCAGGAGCCCCCATCAAGTAACATTTTAAGAATTAAGAGCAGGTTGACAAAGTTGAGAGGAAAGAAAATTGGTCTATTGTTTCTGTCCAGCTTACGGTCCACCATTCTCTCTGGCAGCTACAGACACGTGCATATATCTTTAGGGTGGCATTTAACCCTCTCCATGGTCCACCTCTGGCTCCTTGTCCTACTTTGTCTCCACTGTCACCTGTAGACTCTTCAAATTGCCAATTTCACACAGCATCTGTTCATGCCATTCCCCAATGGCTAGACACATTTGTCTTCTTAGAGGAGGCATCCTTCAGGACAACACAACAATGTGACCTTTGCTGTGTAATCCACCTTTGGTTTCCCAGTATCTAGCAGAGATAGGAATGAATGTTCGTATTTTATATTCTGGGAGCTTTAGGGCCATTATGATGCCCAAAGAGTAAGTATCCACCAAAAAAGATTTTGCATTCAGAGTCTGTATGTTTATAACCCACGAGGTGCATAATAAGAATGTAGTACCATGACCTTCTCACCTATAATATGTCAAGCTCTCAGCACACATTCTCTCACTTACCTGTCCCAACAATTGTGCGAAGTGGGTGGTCTGTCCTCCCCCATACGGATGAAGTTTAAGGAAGTTCACTTGACCAGGATTCCCCGACAAAAAATGGTGAGGCACAGAATTGATCCTAGGTCCATCTGCTTGCCTCAACTATACTGCTCTGAGCTGGCCAGAGGAGACTGAGACACGAGTTAATGCTCCTTACTGGGGATCTCTCTGCCATCTGGAAGTAGCAGGGGCCTTCTGTCCTCACAGTCTGGAATCACTGCTTTGACTGTGGGTGGCCACACCACACGTGAGCTTCATTCAGTGCTCTTGCTGCTGTGGCCGAGACAACGGAGACCAGAAGGACATAGGAAGTGTTGGGCTGAGCACATGTTTTCAGCTCTTTTATAGTTTGGGCAGCCAGCAAGGAAAAGGCATTTCCGGAAACTCTGCTGGCTTTCCTGGGCACCTTGAGCTGCTCTTGGGAGGTCGTCCTGAGCCTTCCCTAGATCCAAACGATACCGCTGGTACAATGCTCGGAAATTGCCCTCTGCCACAATGGCCCACTCCTTACTGCTTCCAGAGCGACTGGAAATGAATGTGAAGTGGTCTTCAGTGAGTCTGGCTCATCTGAAATCAGGGCCAACCTCAAAAAGACCTTGCCGTTGGGTTTAAGAGCATCCTGACAGCAAAACTGTGACTGAGCAGCTCAGAAAAGCAATTATGTGAGGGCAATTCGGAAGGGGCCACCCCACCTGAGCGACCGCCCCAAAGCTGTCCTTGAATGCTGGGGAGCTGGGCACAACCTCGTCTGAGGGAGGACCCTTCTCTGGAAGGTGAATTCATTCCCATGGAAAATCTGTTCAAAGATCAGATGGTTATAAATTGAACTCGAAATTTGGTGTACACTTAACAAGTCACCTTACTAAACCCAGTGTGGATGAGAAGGTATCATACACCAGAACGGAAGGCCCTCATTCACAGACATCACCCCTGTCCGTTCGATGAGGCAACACACACCTTGTCACTTGCCCAAGTCCCGTGTGAGGGAGGGCAGAGCTGGACTGTGAACTCGGGCCCCTCAGCTCATAAGTGACACTCTTCTGGGTAAATTGTGCTATGGACCAGAGCTGCCTGGGATCAGGGGACCTGGGGGCAGTGGTGGTGGCGGGTTTATGGGCATCTCGGACCGATGTGTGTATGTGTACGTGTGTGCTTTCATGGGAATGTGCCCCCAGAGCCCAGAACCTTTCCTCATTTCAAAAACCCCATCACACAATTGGCACATTCAAAGGGTTTTGGGCTCAGTGGGGACTTCAAAGGGCTTTACAAAAGTTCTCTTATTTGGTTTATAGGTCTCGAAGGCTTCATGTGTTTTTATTTTTTTGCACCAAGCGGTGGAGAACGTAATTAAACATGAACATTAAAATGTCAGGTAGTAATTAGCAAAGAAAAAGGTCCTGTGCTGCCTACCAGGGGTCCTTTCCTTTAAGCAGGCTAGAGAGAGAGCAGGGCACAGCCCCCAGGAGTTTAGGCAAGACCCAGACCTCCCAAAGCCCACCACACCAGCCCACAAGGGGAGGTCGTCAGGGTCCACGGCACTGGGGCCAAAAGATCATCTATCCCTGGGCATGGATGATTATTACTGAGTACCTGCTCTGTGTCAGGACCTGGGCTGGACTTGGGGACAACAGAGGCCACAGACCAAGCTCCTATTCTGAGGGACAAACTCAGTGAGGCCTCACCAGGATCTCACCAGGACCTCACCAGTCCTCACCAAGCCTCCCCAAGTCCTCTCCAATGCCACCAGGGCCTTGCTTCACTCCTACTTCCCCTCAGGGGCTGGAAGCCACTATTCACTGTCTGCTCCTCTAAGCATATGTGGTTTGCCTCCTCAGGGGCTTGGTCTATGTTGTTCCCTCTGCTGGGAGCTTTTCCCCCACTCTTTACCTGTCATCTCCTACTCATTTCTCAGGATTTGACTTAAAAGCCACCTCCTTGGAGGGCCCTTTTCCGCCTGGCAATCCTATTAAACACTCCCCCTCCTCCATCTTCTTCTCTCAAGGTAGCATATATTTTGTTCTTTCCCTACACTGATCACAGCTTATAAATCTATTTTTCAGTATGTGTTTATCCCTTAACACACCTTCCTTGCCTGCGGCTGTCCACTGGGGGAGGCCAGCGGACGAAACCAGAGCGGGGGGCGGGGGGGATGGTCACGGCCATTTGTGGCAGTTATAGACTCTGCTCTTAGGGTAGCTCAGTCCTGAGAAAGCAATGGGCTCCATCACGCCTGCAGCAGACGGCAATGGGGCTCTGTCTTGCCCTTCTGTCTCTGCTGCTCTCCTTCATTCAGGCCTCTCGCTCTGCCTGCTGGACTGTGGCCACAGCCTCCTCCCCTCTCCCCACCCCATGCCTCCCCTGCACCTTCTGGGAGAGTTCCCCCTGGCTACCAAGGTCACAGTTCCTACAGCAGAGTCTGTTGTAAACCCTTTGGTGGCTCATTCTGTGCTGCTACCATACAGCTGAGACCCTTCTCCTAGCACTTCCCTTGAAGGCCACCAATAAGAAAGATGTCCTGAAGACGCCATGTCTATCCTCCACACTGCCACACCATTACCTGCACCCCTGCCCAAATCCTCCCTTGAGTCCTCCCAGAGGCTGTCTTTCCTGCTTTGAGACAAAGCTGCAACATCATCTGGGACCTGCCTGAGCTTCCCCTGATCTCCAAACAGAGCTGGGGGTGATAAGCATTAGTTCATCTTCCCTGCTCACTAGGCAAGAAGGGGTCAAAGGGCCTGAAGGCAGGCCTGGCCCATCACACATTGGTTTTGAAATCTGAGCTCTGGGTTACGGTTCAGGCCCCACTTCAAGGAGGAGATGAGGCATGACTCCGTGCTTGTAATTCACATTGTCACAGAGGTGTCCCCACGTTTCTGCTGCAGGAGCGTGTGACCCCAGCCACAACTTGACTGTGTGCTCTCGGGAACCCTAACCGGGAAGGCTTCTTCAGCAGCTTTCTCGCCTCCTGTTTCTGTTTCTGGCACAAACCAGGAATCCTCACATCTTCCCTGGACTCCCAGAGGTGTATCCAGAACAAAGAGGGGCTGACTTTCTGCACACTCCATGTCACAGAAACACAACCGTTATAGTACATGAAAGCCACTCCTTTCAGAGGGTCAAAAGCTAGAGAATCTGACTACTTAAGACCCCATGGGCCCAATGGTCCAGCACTCAGCACCTCCTCCTGTGTTTGGCACGGGGCCTCAGGGTACAAGAGCTTTTTCCCTCATGAAGACCACCTTCTAGTGGGAGAAGGAGGCAGATATTAAACCAGAAAGGACCCCTCCCCCCCTAAATAAAAAAGTACAGCTGTGGAAAATGCCATAATGGACTGTGCCTGCTGTATACATGTATACTAGCACACTCTAAGACTGTTTCCTAGCCAGGGACACCAAGTATCTGAAGGATGAGAGAAAGCCACATGAAGAGGAGAAGGAAGAAGAACTGAGTGATGAAAACAGCATGTGTAAAGGTCCTGGGGCAGGTGGCAGTGTGGTGATAATTCGGGAGAGAAAAGGCTCGGGTGACTGAAGAGGAAACAGTGTGGGTGAGGAGGCAAGAGAGGAAGGCTGGGAAGTCCACAAATAGACTCTGGCCAGGGGTAGGAATTTATCTGCATCCCACAAGCAATAAGAAACCCAGGAGGGGTTGAAGAAGGAGCAGCCCACTTAGCAGTGAGGTGTGGCCTCTGCCGCAGGGAGGACAAGGTACCAAGGATCACCAGGTCTCTGACACACTTGTTCGTGGATGGTGGTGCCCGCTACTGACCTCGGAGAACCCACTTCCCCAACAGGAGCCATTTCCTCCTACACACCCCGCCCCCACCAGTGAAGACTCCTTACCTCTCACTATCTCCCCTTTCTTCCATCTCTCCGCTTCCCTCCTTGTTCTCTGCCTCCTTCGTCTCTAGGACACCGACCACCTGGGTTCCCACTTCCTCTTCTGCCCCCAGACCAGCCTCCCAGCAATCCTTCAGGGAGGCATCACTCTCCTTGTTTGGCAAATGAGGAAACTGAGGCCCAGTCAGCTTGTGGTCCCACCTCAGCTGGGCCGTCCAGCCAGGCAGCAGCAACCCCAGAGCTCTCGCCTCCCACAGCATGTTGCGCTGAGGTGTGCCAGACCCCAGTGAGAACAGGTCTGCTGAGCAGTGGCCTGGCACTTGCCCACCCGCCCTGGGCAGCTGGAGGTGGCGTGTAGGCCCCCTGACATCTCCCGCCTCAGTGAGGAGGATGGACTCCTGGGCCCAGGGGACCAGGCCAGCTTGGGATACTTGTTGGCCGAGAATTAAAACCAGAATATTGTCTGTTGGATATTGTTTTAAAAACACGCCCTCTCGCAAGGCATAATCAGGGTCTGTGGTGTATGGCTGCCTTGTCCTGGGTGGGCTCTGCCTCCTTGGCCTGCCCCGTCGTGTGTCAGAACCACGAAGATAAAATCATCTGACAAGTGCACATGGACAGCGGCAACTGTCAGAAGGAGCTCCTCAAGCTGCAGATGAAGGCCGGCTGCGTGCGGCATGGCCCTTGCACAGCAGGTTAACGTCTCCCCACTCTCAACCTGCTTTCCCTTCAGTTTCAGTGTCAGATTAGTCGCCTGGGATGGCTTTTGAGTAATGTGCACTTCAACTGCTTCCTGCATCTGGAGAGCGTCAGGGGAGGATTTCCAACGTGAAATATGTCAGCTTTAAAATGCACCACATCCTCTCTAGTCGAGACCCTCCCTCAGGTGGCATTCTGCCCTGAAAGGCCCTTCCTCCACTCTGCCAGGCTGGGTCTCCTCCAGTCTGTCTCCAGGCTCCAAGGGAGGAAGAGAGAGCTGTCGAACTGGCCTGCCGGAGCTCAGACCTGTCCCCCAGAACCCCGGATGAGCCCACTGCGCTGAGTCTCAGTTGTGGCCTCTGTAAACTGGAGACGACCACAGTGCCTGCCTCACAGACACGTGAGGCTAAATGAGTTAGTGCCTGTGGACCAGAGCCTGCCGCGGGATAAAGAGAATACATGCGTCAGTTGCTAATGTCTCTAACACCTTCTAGGTGCCGGGCACTGTGTAATTTATGTTCCATGCTTACCCCGGCGAGTCCTCTCTACAGCCAGGGGAGGTGGGCATTGCTGCTGCGATTTGCTGGTTAGGTTCTCTCAGTTGCACAGTGGCTTGGTGACATCAGCTCCGCACCCTTCTAGGGCTGGGAGGGCCTGTTGATCAGCTTTTGCAACAAAGCATGGCTGGGTTGGCTCACATATCAGGTGACCTTGGACTGTCACTGAACGTGTCTGGGGCTCCGTTCCCCATCTGTGTAATGCATAAGTCATGAAATAAGGAGTCAGCAACATCTCAGGTCCTTTGGAGATCACTGAGAGGATTCCTGCTCAAAATGAGGAGAACACAGGGTCCCGGTGAATGCAGAGCTCTGAACAACAGGGCCCTCAGGACTCAGGAATTTCTAGCTTCTGGCTCCAGGGAGGGAGAACCAAAGTGGGGTGCAGACAGAGTGGTCAGGCCGTCTGCAGCGAGGATCGCACACAGGCACTGTCCCCAGGGTCCCTGTGGGGGTGGGCTTTCTGCCGCGTCCCGAGTAGCCAGCTCAGGAAGTGGTGAGGGCCCTCTGCACCCACTGGCTGGATGCCTTGGGCATGTGAATGGGCTTCCTTTGGCCTGATTTTCCGCGCTGACCTCGCAGGGCTGTCGTGAGGATAAAGTTTGTGCCTGGCACATGGCATGAGCTTATTAACAGTGGCCCTTTCTGGAAGGCCTCTGCCTACTAGCTCACCTCCTGCAAGGTTTATGGGCTGACCCTGCTGGAACTTTCTCTGGCTGCCATGGCTACTGAGGTTTCATGAGTTGGGGGGTGGGAGGGGCAGGAAGAAGACACAAAAGCAGGGACAGTACCTGGCCCCCATTCTTTCCAGTGGGACAAAAAAGAGACCAGACATTTGCTCTCAGATATCACAAGGGTTGTGGAGACCCCTTTCACAGAGGGGAAAACAGAGGGTTGGAGAGGGCCCGTCACTTGTCCCAGGCCACATGTGTGCCCATTGCAGGGCTCAGGATATGCCAGGCCCTATTTTCTAGTACAGGAACCCTTCCAGCTGGAGACGCTGTTTCCGAATCCTGTGTCGGCATCCATCCGTGCCTGTTCTTGGTTCCCATTGCCTTTTTCTCATTGAAGGCAAGGGTTCTGGAAAGTACTCAGCTCCCCAAGGCCCTGTCCTTGGACCACAAACATCACAACCCAGAAATCCTGCTGACCAGAGGAGAAACACGGTCTCGGGCTTTCTCCTGAGCTTGGGCAAAAATTGCATTTATATTTTCTCTTTCTCTCCTTTCTTTTTTTGGCTAGGAAGAGAAATATGTCAACTCAGTTTTTTTTTTTAAGAAATCACTTAAAAATGATGATTATCATAAGCCTCAACAGTGTGGCGTAGGACTGGCTGTTTTGTTACTTAAACTTTGACTACAGAGTAAACTTTACTATGAAATGTGGTAAGTTGTTTCTGGAATCATCGCATCTCATGGGAGAATTGTTTTAGGAGATATGTTCTCTGTTTCGATGGCCTCTTGGGGAGGGAGCTTCAGTGGGGCCAAGGGCCCTGGACACACCCAGGAGTCCATGAACATGAAGCTGGAGGCCACTGGGCCCCAGGTTTCCCTGCCCGGAAGAGAGCAAAGCCCCTGGTAAAGGATACAAGGGGACAATTATTGAGTGACTGTGGTTGAACTAGCAGAGCAAAAACAGGGGAAGAGGGGTCCTATATGTACAAGGTGCCGGCCTCCACCAGATATCTTCATAAATTGCCCACACAGATTCCAGCATCCTCGAATCATCATCAGTGATTTTCTCCATTTAATGAAAATGCAAAGGTGTCATTCGCTTGCCAAAGACACTCAGTTAAAAGGTGGTACTCAGTCAGTTGAGCGTCTGACTTTGGCTCAGGTCGCGATCTCACAGTTTGTGAGTTCAAGCCCCATGTCAGGCTCACTGCTCTCAGCACAGAGCCTGATTTGGATCTTCTGTCCCCCTCTCTCTCTGCCCCTCCCCCACTTGTGCTCCCTCTCTCTCAAAGATAATAAGTCAAAATTTTAAAAAGGTGGGAGAGCCCCCAAAGCTATTATGTCATGAAGAAAGATCCACTGGTGGGTTTGGGAGAGAAAAACAGGTGGACAATATCTGAGGTTTTTTTCAAGACAAATGAGAGGGGCAGACCAAATATGGCAAGGGGGTTAGGAGCACTAGAAGCTTATGCCAAACTTCTGTCATCTTGCAGAAGAGCCCAGGCATGGGAGGTAGGAGAAAGGGACAGGAGAGGTTATGAGGAAGGAAGAGGCATCAGAGATCAGCAGACCCCATGAATGGCCTGGCAGGGTCCTGCTGAGATGTGGTGTCAGATTCTAGGAGGAGCTAGAGTGAATGTGGGGGTAATGATGTCAGCTTCCCAGATGCCAGTTCCCCAGCCCTCAGGGAGGATGACCACCCAGCTGAAGGGGTTGGAGGAACTGATTTCTTGGCCTTTCACCTCACATCTTGAAGAATCTCTAAGCCAATCTGGAACCACAGGTCGGGGAAGGGGTGGTTCACACAGTGTCCACAGAACTCCCAGAAGGTGCCTGAAGTGACACTTTCTATGACTCAGAGGGGTCCTGAGTTCTTGCTCCCAGGAGATCAGAGAAGGGCTAGTTCCGTTTTGAGGTCCTGACTTTCAGACTCATTCAGGTCTCAGAAGCTCACAGATATGTATAAGCAAATCCTATATACCTGCCTGTAACTGTCCCCATACAAATTGTCTGGGGACAGACACGTGCAGTCACAGATGCCACTATCAGTGCAGATGATGCTCCCAATAGTGCCTAACCCAAAGTCAGTGCCTATAGCAATACTAAACATGCATGAGTCAACCTCTAAGGTCTCAACCGTGGCTTAAATCTTTCTTTTCTGGGATACGTTTTGAGTTTCCTTAGGATTGGTTATCCATGAAGAGATCTTTGCTCCAAGGTTACTAGAGTTATAAAATCACAGGAGTTAAGGGGCAGTGAGCTTAACAAGTGTAGACAGTGTATGTTTATGGCCAGAAATTAAGGAGTCTGGGTAGACCAAGGGTAAGATGGGGTCTAGCCTCTGTCTAGATTTTGGGGGGGGGTTGGCTGGCTTTTTTGGGGGATGGAATCCAGAGGTAAGGTTGTCAGGCAATAGTCTCACTGTCTCATTGTTTTCATGAAAAAGCTTGAACTGAAAGCTGAACAATTCCTTTGGGAAGATAAGCGAGGCCCTGGATGAGAGCATTGAAGAAACATATCAAACAGACCGGTCCATCTCCAGTCCTTTCTTTACATCTGTCAGAGCCCTGAGCCATGGGGTAAGGTGAGAGGTCTGGACTGTTCACTGACTTCATAAGCCAGTTAACTACAGAGAACCAGGTGCATTAACCTCAGCCAGCTAAGCGGCTCCACTCTGTGTCCACCCTGGGAGCGAGGGGAAGGGCAAGTGGGCACTGCCAGGCCCTCGCAGCCCCCTTGCAGCCAGAACCCACAGAGGACGGTGTTGAGGCTAACAGACGGCCTGCCAAGCCTGAGATGCCTGGTGAGTGATAACAAGACAGAGGCAGCCCTGCCTGGCCTGGCATTCAGCCTCTAGGCAGAAAACCAAACAAGATCAGAGTGCATTGGATTTCTCCCGGGGCCACTCTCTCTTGCAGTCAGGAAAAAGAATGGGTTCTTATGAATTCAGGCAAGAACTAGGGGTCATTGATACTTGTTTTGTCAGAGCTCTGTGGGAAGGGTCTGCGATAAGGACTTAAGAAAGCAAAGGCCTCACCTGGACAGTCAGGCCCAGTTGTGGGTGTTCCTTCCCAGGACAATAAGACTGGGCACCAGCTTCAAGAGGGCTCAGACATTCCTCAGCAGGTGATCTGAAGGTCCTGTGGGTCTCTGGGCCGGAGAAGAGCAAGTGCAGTGGAAAGTCTGATGCAGAGGGGAGAGTAGACTTGTTTCTTCGGTCACCCAGAGGTCAAGTTTGGGCCCACAAGCACAAGTTAAAGGGAGCCTGATTCCCATGAGATCTAAGCCTGTCATTGGGGTTCACTCAGAGAAGCAGAAGCAGTAAGAGATAAGTGCTTTGGTGCAGGGCACTGACCTAACCCAGTCATGGAAGGCAGTTTGGCTAAACTGTCCCTGCAAGGCTGCTGTCCTCACAGCCACTGCTTGAGTTTGCCATCCATGCAACAGGCAGGCCAGAGCTACCAATGGGAGCTCAGGCCAAAACTGTGTCCCTCGTGTGGCCTTGGACCTGGTGACAAGGGTGTCTTGGGCCCTCCATCACAGGGTTAGGCACATACACCTGTCCTCGGGATGAATCAGCAGTCAACAGCAATGGATGTCTGTGCCACTTCCCAGTGGACCTTCCTGGTCTCCCAAGATCTTCCCGGGACTCACCCTATCCTGAAACATAGCTGAAAATGAATTCTGGCAAATGCAGCTCAATCCAGCCAAGCTGACACATTCTGGAGGCATCCCAGTAAGGAAGACCCTTCTTACTGTCAGAGCAGCCCTGGGCAGGGGTGGGCGGCTTCTCGAGCCCCTGCCCGGAGCTCACTGCTTAGGACTGGCCCACCGTGACATGAATCTGCTCTCATAAGGGATCTGATGGTGGAACGGAGTGGGGGGCCTCCTGGAGTGAAAGTCAGGTAGAGAGCAGGGGTCCCTGCCGGCCCCCATCACTAGCAGCAGCCCGGTGGTTCATGTTATGTAGCCCCATGTCTTAGCCTCAACATGTGGGATGGCAGCCACTCTGGGCACCTAGGACAGCAGTCTAGACAGAGACCATTAAGATCCAAGCATTTCCCACCTTGAATGCTCAGGGTATTACACCAGTCAGTACCTAAGCTTGCTCTGCCTGCTCCTCCCCCTCAGTACCATCTGACTCTGGGTTCAGCAGGCCAAACCCTGGCCAGTCTCAGATCCGGAATCCTGGGTGGGAGGTATGGAGACATTAGCAGCTGCTGGAAAAAGGCCTCAAAAAGCCCACAGCAGGAACCTCTTGGAAGGGACTCTCCTGGTGAGGGGAACGTTTATTTATTGATTCAAGGAAAACTGTTGGAACTAATTATGTCTCTCCCCCAAACTCAAATACAGCACTTGGCTACTTCCACGCACAATAAAAAGGCGTCAGCCAGGCTGGCCCCATCCATCTTCCACTTCCTGAATGAAGATGATGGGCATCTCTAAACCTCAGGTTTCATACCTGCCAATGAGGAGAGTAAGCTAATAATCAGTGCCCAGTGCACAGGACAGGCCGCATAATCTGCAAGACCTGGGGCAAAATGAAAATGCAGGGGACCTTGTACAAAAGTCACTGAGACTCTCCAGACGGTAACAGCACAGCATTCAAGGGTGTCCAGAGCGCAGCATTCAAGGGTGTCTCAACGCGGAGCCCAGAGGGCTGGACAGCTGTCACACCACAGAACTGGCCCTTGCCCCCATGCATTCATTGCCCTTAATGGTGTTTCTGGAGCTTATAAAAATGTGCTGTTCCCTTGAAAAAAAGTGAAAAAGAAATCTGTGTGTGTGTGTGTGTGTGTGTGTGTGTGTGTGTGATCTAACAAGCCTGGCAGTATGGATAAAACAGCACCCTACCTTAGCCTAGACATATGGGTGTGGGTGAATCTATGTACAGAGAGAGGGAGAGGGAGAAGGGGGAGGGAAGAAAGTCTCCGTAAGACTTTGGTTCAAAATGTCTGGGTGACCAAGAATCTTAGTTTGAGGCACCCTAGTCAGGACCCCGACTTAATGAAACTAAAATCTGAATCAATTAAAATGTCTTCCAAATGCAAACTACCATTCAAAAAGAGCCCTTTAAAACTGATAAACACAAAACCACAGAGTTACTAAATATTCATAGAATATGCCCCCTTCTGAGAAGACATCTGTGAACCTAATGGAGGTCTGCGGACTCTGGCCTGTGGGGTTAAGTCTATGGACCCCGGCCGCCATTTGTGGCCTCCCAGCACCTGGCCTCCAAGAGCCCTTGGCCTCTTCTGCCTCCATGCCTGCGCCATTAATACCCAACCTCTTTGTACTTCCATGAAGGCCACATGTGTCTCCTGTCTCCCTACCTGTTCGCGTGCTATTCCTTCTACCTAGAATGCCCTTCTCAGTATTAAATCACACTGAAAACATTGCTATTCCCCTCCACAATCCAACTCCTGTGTCACCTCTTTTGAGAAGCCTTCCTAGATTCCTAGGGGTTATTGTTAATAATAATAATGAATAATGATAATAAGTAACATGAATGGAGTACTAACTATGTGGTAGTCACTAGTGTAAATATTTAACAGGTGTTAGCTACTTATACTTCCTGGAAATGCTGAGTCAAATACATTACATCATATTATTTTATCTATTAATCTCCATTTTATTAATGATGACATTAAAACCCGAGAAGCACAGTGACAGGGTTAAAGACCTCCATGCTGGAGTGGAGCAACCCTTGCTAGAAAACCCTTAGTGGTGACCAGCTCTCTCCTGTGAGGGAAGTGTTCCTATTGCCCCTAATGGCACAAAAGGGGTGACCAATAGATGCCATGGAAATAATAGTGATGAGAATTATGATTATTTGGTTTCACCTTATTGATAAATCATTTATTATTTGAAATGGACACCTAGGTGGCTCAGTTGGTTGAGCAGCTGACTCTTGATATCAGCTTAGGTCATGATCCCAAGGTTGTGGGATCAAACCTCACATCAGGCTCCTGGCTGAGCAAGGAGCCCACTGAAGATTCTCTCTCTCTCTCTCTCTCTCTCTCTCTCTTTCTCTCTTTCCCTGTGCCCCTCTCCCCCTCCTGTACTCTCTCTCTCTCTCAAAAACAAAAAACTGAGAAGGTTTAGGGCATGGGAAATAATATTCCTACAATTTGCACTTTGATATTGTCCAATTTATTTACTGTGTGAGTGTATCAAACAATTAGGTTTTCTTTTAATATTAAATAAACATGTCTCCAACTATTTAGTTCACACAACATATATATCATTTAACAAATGTAATCTCCCTAAGCATTTAAATATAGAAAATGCAAACTCTTCTTATCATTCAGTTAAAATCAGAAGTCTAATGTGACCAACTCTCTTAAGAAAATCTTAAGTCTTTTAAGAAATCTTAAAATTAAAAAAGAAACTTACAAAATATTACAATGATTTAAAATTGATCAATTACATTATACAAAGGGAATCGGTTATCAAAAACCTAACCCAAGGATTTAAATGTGTGCTTTCTTAGCTTTATTTTCATTTTAGTGTTTGATTCTTAGCCATACTCTGTGCTGAGGGGTATAGCCTTACCTACCCAGCAGAGAGTGCGGGTCTGCACATCGGGATGACCAGCTCACTGACTCAAAGTCAGGGTAGAGGTTGGGGGAGGCTCCATGGTGAGTCTGCTCGCACGCCTCCTGCCTTGCTCAGGCTCTTTCTTTTAAGTACCACTGTCTTGAGTGTCAGATGGTGCTGTAGCTTTTATTTCAATAATCAAATAGAATTTGTAAAAGTCATGAGAAAGATAGTCTATAATATGTGCCCATATTTCTGCTTTTTCTATTGTTCTATCTTCCTGACACTCCAAGATTCCTTTCTTTATCATTTACTTTCTGTTTCAAAGAATTTCCTTCAAAGCATTTCTTTGAAGGCAAGTCGGCTGATGACAAACTCATTTATGTTTTCCTTTGTATGAGGGTATCTTCATTTTTCCTTCATTCCTAAAGGACGTTTGCTGGGCATGGAATTCAAAGTTGACTTCTTTTCTTACCATACTTGAAAAATGCTGTGACACTTCCTTCTGGTTTCCAGGGTTCCAGAAGAAAATCCTGCTTTTAATCAAATTGGTGGTCCCTGTAAGAAATGTGTTGTTTCTCTCTGGCTGATTCAAGGTCTTTCCCTTTAATTTTCAAAAGCTTAATTATGACGTGTCTTGGCACAGATTTATTGGAGTTTATCTTGTTTTGAGTTTGCTCAAATTTCTAAATCTGTGCTAAATTTGAAAAGCTTTAAAGCCAGTGTTTCAAAGACTTTCAGCCCATTTCTTTCTTCTCTTCTTTTGAAACTTCAGTAATAAGAATATTGGAGCTTTCATTAAGGTCCAGTAGGGCTCTTAAGCTTTGCTCTTTTTTTTTTTTTTTTTGGTCTATTTTATCCCTGTTGTCAGATTGAGTAAATTCTACTGAGCTGTCCTCAAGTTCATCAATTCTACCCTCTACCATCTCCACTCTAGCACTGAGTTCATCTAGAAAGTGTTTTATTTCTGTTACTGTATTTTTCAATTCCATAATTTTTATTTGGTTCTTTTAAAAAATCCTATTGGTTTGCTGAGATGTTCTATTATTCCATTTGTTTCAGAAAATTTTATAATTGATTATGGAAGCATTTTTATGATGGTTGCTTTAACATATTTGTCAGATGAATCAAACAGTTGATTCCTCTCAATGTTAAGGTCATTTGATTGTCCTTTCTCATTCAGGTTGTGATTGTCCAGGTTCTCACTGTAATGGATGATTTAAAGTGTACCCTGAGCATGTTGGCTACTCTAACACTCTAGATTCTACATAAACATTTTGCTTAGCAGGCAGGGTCCCTGTTTAAGGTTAGTCCAAAGGCCTGGCCTATTTTTGTCATCTGTGGTTCCAATGATGATATAATTTCCAGGGTCTTTGTGGTATTATTTTGGTTTATCTCATTTTCCTGAGGCTCCCACTGTTTTCTGCTGATGCTACCTGAAGGGAAGAAGGAATTTCCCAGAACACTATATGGATAAAAGAAGTCCCTGGACTGAATTTTGGAGAGATGTCTCTTTCCTATGGTGGCTGGAGAGCAGGTTATTTTTGTGAAAGGATCCTCTTGCTGGTGCCACCCTGCACCTCAGCGTCTCTTACTAGGGGAGAGGAGCCTTGAGCTTGAGAGGACAAAGAGGCTTCCAGAGTTGGGAGCATGTCAGGCTGGGATCTCTCTGCCAGTGCTGCCACGCTTTCTGGGATCTCTTGGGGGAGGAGAGTCTTGGACCCAGTAGGGGAAAAAATGTGTTTTCTGAGCACTTCTTTAGCAGAGCTTGCCTGATGTAGTGCCTGAAAGGACCCCCATCTGGAGACAAGCCCACCTGAGCTGATTTCTGCTACCAGGCTGGCTGCTGGGAAATACTGGGCCTGGATCTCCTTCTTCTTTCATATGAAGGGGTTGCAAGACCTGCTGCCATGTTGCTCTTCCCACTCTGAGGCTCCTAAACCAATTTGCCTTCTCCTTTCCACCTTTCAAAATTCTCCTTTGGCTGACTCTTCATTGTTTTCAGGGTTTATCATTGTCTTTAGTGGGAAGGAACAAGGAGAAACAGGTCTATGCCATCTTGTCCAGGACAGAACTTCCTTTTTGTTACTGAGTTTTAGCTTAACTTTCTTATCCTAAAAGACTGTGCATGAAGTGAAGATTTTGGAGAGTCGGTAACATGGTATCATGTCCAGAAGTAGCCTCCCTTATCAATAGAAACAAAGGAAAAGCCAGCCACAACATACAGGTTTATGATACCCTGATGGTTACAGTAGTGGCAGAAGGAAAACAGAGGCGATTGTCATGGTGTTATGACGGATAGGAGCATTTATAGGAATGAAATAGCATTTTTACTGATAAAATCACTATCAAGAGAGAAGGACAGAGATTTTTTATGGTGTTTGAAATGATGCTACCTAATAAGTGTGACTATCCCAGAGGCTTTGGATCTTAAAATGACCCTCAAATTTTCCTAGCTGGGAACCTATGAAAATATGCATAAATCTGCTGAGAGTGGGAATGTGAGTAGATTTTTGGCTTTGACATAGAATCCACAGATTTCATGGCTGTTGCATGCTTCTCTATAAATGAATCTCTTTCTATAATCTTATATTAATAGTGCTTACAACCAGGTGTGGCGAGACCAGCAAAGCAATGTTTATCCCAAATAACAAGTATTTTCAGAAGTGGTAGGCAGGAGCATTTCCATGAAATTCATGTATTTAAAACCAGGACCTGGGGGCTCTGTAGGTAGGTACTACTGAAATATTTAAACTGAAGCAAACATTCAAGATTTATTTTCCAGACACCCTCAAATCAATTCATTTTTAACTGTGTGGTTTGCAGTTTAGTCTGGCTCTTTCTGATGGAAAAACTTACTTATTAAATCATGAATCCTACATCTCACCTATCAGTAGGTTTGAACTACTTCTATCACATTTCTATCATATATACAATGTAAGAAAATTTAGTGACCATTATTGATGGCAGAAAAATTTTGTTGAACTTATATTTAAATGAATTAAGGTTTACAGGAAGTTATAATCATTATTTATGAAAGTTTCAAAGAAATTAGAAACCAAAGAAAGCATACAGTCTTAATTTTGTGACAAAAGTTTTAGCTTTTTGTGTTTGCTGCATCTTTTCTCATTGGTTAAAATGTAACTTTATGTTTTTAAAAATCTTTGTTAGAAAAATGGAGCTGAACACAGACCAATTCTTATTGGTTATGAAAGTTTTAAAGATGAGACCTAGGCCATATATTGAAGAGACAAATAACCATTTTAAGGGCATTATAACTCCTTGGCAAAGGCACCTGTGAATATTAGTTGTTACTAAATGAAATTGTGACTGACATGTTTCAAGCTGGTTTGACGAAACTCATAAAAAGACAGTATAGTCAGTAGGGTCATTACAAATATTCCACCCTTCCACCACAAGTACATGCTAAAACTTGTTTCCCTCCCCAAATGTAAAGTAACATGTGCCTAAATTACTTGCTTGGATAATGAAATGTATGGAAGCCCTTAAAAGATTATAAAAAATGCTTTGTTCCTTTTCCTCTGTCTCAATGTTTATGAAAACCCATATAGAAAAGTAGTCTTGATAACCTCACATCCTTGAAAAACTACAATAAGTATAGTTTTCTGCCCTGAATCTAACATGTTATATGAATGAAAAACAAAGTTGGTTGTGTTGAATCCCTGAAACTTAGGTATTATTTTCTACTGAAATGTAACCTAGACTATACTGACTGATACAAGGTTTAAAATTCAACAATGTTCGTCAAGAAAACTACTACTCTCCACTTTATTAACCCAAGAACTGTTGGTTAAGTCCCATCTTCTATAATTTCTTTATTACCTCAAATTTTTAATCATTGAAACATTTAATCACTGTAAAAATATTAGTTTTATCACTAATGTAATGGGTCTAATACTGTAGCCAATAGATTTGTGTAGAAAACTAGCAAGTAATGTTTATAGCCCTTCAGTTTTCCCACATCTAGGAGTCATTCACTCATTCATGCTTGAAGGAGGCATATAATTCCCCAAGTTGATGGTAGGAACTTCTGTGGGATGATCACAATGAGGACTGAGCATCAAGTGATAACACTCAGGCAAAGATTGGTTACTGGAACTGTCATACCCCACCTGAGGCCCAAAATCTTTCATTTTTCTCTTCCCAAACCCCAGAGCCACTTGACCATCACACATATCATTATGTCTATCCTTATAAAGACGTTCAAGTTTAAAACACTTAGAAAAATTTCCATCACAGAGTTAGCCTTCTATATTTATAAGTCATGAGCATCAGTATTCATATTATTATTACTGCCCCATTTTTAGATGAGAAAACTGGAACTCAAAGTGATTAGTTAGTTGGTCTAAAATCATAATCTTGTAAGTGACTAAATTAGGACTTTAAATTAGATTTTCTCAAAGCCCATGTTCTTTCCACAACATTGACTACCTTTCCAGTAGCTCACATCTGAGCTACAGAGTTACCTCTCTCAAAAAAGAAATGTCAAGGGGCCAAAACTGTAAGGCAAGTAGAAATGGTTAGGAAAAAAAAAAGTATTGAGATCTTGAACCAAAATGTAATAATGATTAGTCAGGATTTCTGCTCCTGATCATCACTGAGTAACTGGTTCCAAATTTGTCTTCCCACAGAAAATAACTATAATTGAACAAAATACAAGAGGAAACTCTTTTCAAGTGTTAAACTAAAGAAAGAGCAGAACAGTGATATGTAAGAGAAGTGAATCACATAAGGTGAGCTCCACATTCATCCTGTTTTCTGCCTGGAAGCAACTTTCAACCATCATGCAACAAGGTAAAGGTGGGGCTCAAGCAGAAAATATTTGACTAAGTGGAGGAGGCATAAATGAGAGAATCAGGAGATTTGTGCTACTGAAGTGGCTAGAATTTGTGGGGCAGAGCTGTGGAGAAAAATGAGTTTCTCAGTGAGCCCCAAAAGTCTGGATGGGGATCACCCATGGGTCTTTTGTGAGGTCCAGACTGTGAATATGCAAGATGGGACTCCAGATGACCTGGAGGTAATCACATACCAAGGGAGCTGAAAGCCAAGTAAAGACACAAGGTTGTGCAGAGCTACAGTCTCCAGAGTTCCAGCCAGCCTGAGTTCATAGATAAGTCTGACTGCCTCAGACATTCACCTGAGAACCAGAAAGGCCAGACCTAAGAGTAAGGACCACAGCCTAGAGTAAGGTCCTTGCCTAGAACTAAGTTAAGAACTTAGGTTCAAAATCAAAACAAACAAACAAACAAACAAAACAACATTTATACTCTTCCCCTAACAGAGACAAAAACCAAGCCTGGCAGAACAGAAAGGTTCTGCTAGTGATTCAACTGCCCACCAAATTCAACATTCTATGGAGGAAAATGATACAATTCAGACACCCTGCATTACCTAAAATGTCTATGCTCAATAAAAAGTTCTTACATGTGCAGTGCCTGGGAGGCTGTTATTTGAACATCTGACTCTTGATTTTGGCTCAGGTCATGATCCCAGGGTCATGAGATCCAGCCCCATGTTGGGCTCTGTGCTGAGCATGCAGCCTGCTTAAGATTCTATGCCTTTCCCCCTGTCTCTCTCTCTGCCCTTCTCCCCACTCATGCTCTCTGCCTCATAAAAAAATCTTACATGTGAAGCAGATGGAAAATATGACCCATTATCAAAAAACTGGAAAATGCATTTCATAATAGAGGCAACAAAGTGCCAACAGGAAGAGAATCCAAGGTGGCCCAGATGTGGAATAACAGGCAAGGTCATTAAAGTAGCTGTTACAAATATTTTTAAGGACTTAAAAATATAGTCATGTTGAGGTAAATGAAAATTCTGGAAGTGAAAATTAAAGTATCTAAAATGCATAATTCATTTGATAGGAATAACAGAATATTAAAGTATTCTGAAGAATGAGCCATTAAATGTGGTTGCAGATTAATTGAAATTTTCAAATCTGAACACCAAAGGAAAAAAAGACTGAAAAAAAAAAAAAAAAGAACAGATCCTCAATCACCTGTAGGATAATATCAAGAAGTCTAGTGTATGTATAGTTTGAATTCAAGGAAATTAGAAGAGAGGGTGGGGAAGAAAATATATTAAAAATACTCCCAATTTCCCCAAATTTGGTGGAAAATAAACCTAGAGATTCAAGAAGTTCAGCAAACCACAAGCAAGATAAATACAAAGAAAATCACATGTAATCAGATCATAGTCGATGAAAAGTTAAGATAATGGGAAAATCTTTAAAGCAGATAAAGAAAAAGGACACATTACAGACAAAGATCAATGATTAAAATGATGGCTAACTTATTAAAACTATAGAAGCCAGAGGATGATGAAACATCTTGTAAATGCTGGGTGGGAAAAAAGTGTCAATCCACAATTCTATATCCAGCAAAACTATCTTTTAGATGTGTGAGTGAATAAAGACATTTTTACATAAAGGAAAGCTCAGAGAATCTGTAACCAGTAGAAATGCTAAATGAAGGTCTTAAAGCTGAAGGGATAAGACAACAGATAGAATTTTGTATTTGGAAAGGAAGAGTAACAGAAATGGGATAGATAGATAGATAGATAGATAGATAGAGAGATAGATAGATTTATAATTATATAATATTTATGTAAAAACCTAGAAAGTATAATTTAAAAAACTAGCAACAGGGGTGACTGGGTGGCTCAGTTGGTTGAGCAACTGACTTCGGCTCAGGTCATGATTTCACACATGGCTCGTGAATTTGAGCCCTGCATTGAACTCTGTACTGACAGCTCAGAGCCTGGAGCCTGCTTCAGATTCTGTGTCTCCCTCTCTCTCTGCCCTTCCCCACTCAATCTCTCTCTCTCTCTCTCTCTCTCTCTCCCAAAAATAAACATTAAAAAATAAAAAAAAAACTAGCAACATAGTTATATGCATAATGTATATAATTTCATTCTTTGTTGTATATAAATATAAAATTCCAATATATTTAAAGTATATATATAATTCCATTCTTTGTTATTATCATCATAAATTTTATGCCCTTATACATAGTAAATATAGAGAGAATAGTGTTATCATTTTTGCTTTAACTAATCATATATTCTTTTATAAAAATAAAATACAATCTTTATAAAAACATATTTTAGTTTTTTGTTAAATTATATAAAATATATGTAAATATACAATATCAAATAAAAATATATAATAAAAATTTAAAATTTTTATAGTCTTCATAAAAGACCATATATAGGGGTGCCTGGGTGGCTCAATCGGTAAAGAATCTGACTCCTGATTTCCACTCAGGTCATGATCTCATGCCTCATAAGATCAAGCCCGAAGTCAGGCTCCATGCTTAGAGTGTGGAGCCTGTTAGGAATTCTCTCTCTCCCTCTCTCTGCCTCTCCTCTGCTTGTGTTTTCTTTCTCTTTATCTCTTTCAAAAATAAATAAATAAAGTTTAAATATATATATATATTTATTCAATTAAACATATATGCTAGTTAAAGCAAAATGATGGCTCTATATTCTCTTTATGTATCTTTATATGATCTATTCTATTACATTACATTACATCACATTATATTTGTGGTGATAATCACACAAAGAATGGAATTTCAATATTTAAGGTTCTCATACTTTACATGAAGTTACTATACTAATTCTATGTAGACTAAGGTAAGTTGAGTATGCATGTTATTATCTGTAGAAAAACCTTTTAAATAAATACAAACATTTATAACTAAAGAGTAAAAGAAATTAAAAAGCGGAATACCCAATAAAATTCAATTAACTCAAAAAAAGATAAGAATCTGACACATAGAAGTAAAACAATTGGCTAGAACAACTAGAAAACAAAATGATAGATTTAAATGCAATCTATCAATAATTGTATTGAATGTAATTGGACTGATTGGGTGTTGTATGGAAACCAATTTGACAATAAATTATATTTAAAAATAAAATAAAATAAAATAAAATAAAAGTAAATGTAATTGGACTGGACTAAGCACTCCAGTCAAATCACAGACTTTATCAGAATGGAAAATGAAACAGATCCAACCATATGCTGACTACAAGAGATGCCCTTGGAATACAAATACACAGAGGCTAAAAGTAAAAGATGGAAATATATGCATTATGCAAACAGAAAAATAAGGTATGTTCACATTAAAATAAGAAGAAGTAAAGTTCAAGACAGAAAGTATTTCCAGAGATACAGAGGTACAATCTTATAATAATTAAATGGTAAACTCATCAAGAAGACATAACAATCCCAGAATTATATGCATCACACAACAGCACTCACAATACATAAAGCAAAAAATAACAAATCAAGAAATGGAAAATTGTACAATTATAGTTGGAGCTCTTAATACTCTTTTCTCAGTAATTAGAAAGGCAAGACCAAAAAAAAAAAAAAACCAGTTAGATATAGAAGGTTGGACAAAATTAACAACCAACTTGACTTAACTGATATTGTTGGAACACTACACCAAACAATTGCAGAACATAAATTTTCTTTGAGTGGACTTGGAATATTCACAAGACAGACCACATGCCAGGCCATAAATTCAAAAATATTAAAATATAACACAGTATATTATCTTACTATAGTGACATTAGAAAGCCCTAACAATAAATAGAAAAATCCCAAATATTTTAAAATTAAGTAGTATACTTAAAAATAATCTATCACCAGGGAAAAAAGAAAATTTTGAATTTGGGAAATATTTCAAAGTGAATGATACTTAAAATACAACATGTAAGCATTTGCTGGATGTCATTAAGTAGTACTTAGGGAGATTTTTATGCTTTTAAATACTTATATTAGAAAGAAGGAAGATTTAAGATCAATGGTCTAAGTTTCCATGTAAGAAGTTTGAAAAAGAAGAACAAAACAAGTAGAGGAATTCTTGAATAGGTACTTTGCAAAAAGAAGTTCAAAATGGTACAGCTGTTTTGGAGACTGTTTTAAAATTTCTTCTAAGTTTAACCAACAATGACCCACCAGATTCCTAGGTATTTATCCAAGAAAAATTAAAACATAAATTCATAGAAAGATGTATACATGAATGTTCATAGTACCTTTATTCAACTTTATTCAAAAAAGCATAAAACTAAAATGACCCAAATATTTATCAACAGGACAACAGATAAAAATAAATTGTCACATATTCATGCAGTGCAACTTACTCATCAATGAAAAAGAATGAATTACTTATCCACGTGGCATGAATGAATCTCGTAGACATTAAACAAATGAAGCCAGGCACAAAAGACTACGTACTGTATGATTTCATTTTTCTGACGTTCAAGGGCAAAACAAATCCATGGTGATTGTATCAATCATTTATTATTACATAATAAATTATGCCAAAACTTATCAGTGTAAAGTAATAAAGTTTGTATGGTCTCCACCTCTGTGGGTCAGGAGTCCAGGCATAGCTTGGCTGGATGCCGTTGGTTCAGACTCTTTTGTAAGGTTGCTTCAAGGTGTTGGCCAGGGCTACAGTCATCTCAAGGTTTGACTGGGGAGACTATCTGTTCCCAAGTTCACTGGTGTGGCTGTTGGCAAGTCTCAGGTGCTTGGTGGCAGTTGGCAGGAGACATTAGTTCCTTGCCATTTGGGCTTCTCCTTCCTCATAGGCCTCTCCTGTGTCAGTTGGCTTCCCCCAGAGCTGGGGCTCCAGGAGAGCTCAAGAGATGATGAGCAAAACAGAAGTCATAGTCTCTTTGTAACCTAACCTCAGAAGGATAGCAAGTTACTTGCCACAGCCCATACACCAGCAGAAAGGATCATACAAGGGCATGAAGATCAAGGTGGGGATCCTTATGACCCATCTGAGAAGCTGCCCACCATGGTGACAGAAATCAGAACAGAGCTTCTTATGAGTAATGACTGGAAGAGGACACAAGAAAATTTTCTGGAGTGATGGAAATATTCCCTAATTTAACTGAGTTGTTAGATGACTATTTGTCAAGACTCTTTAATTTATACACTTAAGACCTGTACATTTCACTACACATAACTTCTTCCTCGATTTTAAAATATATTTGAAAGGATGCAATTTTCAGATTTTTTTAAATGATGATTTGTCATGTTAGATATCATTTGAATGAATACAGACCCTTATACAGCAAACTAAATAAAGGTAACCACAGAAAAACACATTCATCTATCATGCTAGGCTTCAAGTACATAAACTTCATAAAGTCAAAGAAATACAAATGCTGTATTTTCACAAGGCTGTATTTACTCTCTTCTGGGAAGGGTGTTCAAGGTTTTTAGCCAAACCTCTAAGACTTGGTTGGGGATCTGAGGACAACCACCACAGCCTCTTCTTTTAAAGTCCATCTTTACTTCTCAAAGATGGGGAAAGACAGGCAGCCCTGTTTAGGAACCTGGGAGCTCTCCAGGGAGATGAGACATGAAGTTGAAATCAGGATTTGGACCAAGGGCTGTTGGCCACAACCAATTCCCTGCCTTAGGATGCAATGTTTCTAACAGGGTCACAAGGATTTTTGGACAACAAACACCTCTTACAAAAGAGTGTTTTGACAAATCAAGTATAAGTGAATTAGAAACAGGCAGCTTGCATTTCTCTTAAAATAGACATGGATTTAAAAATTAAGAGAGGACTTGCTTGGCCAAGTACCTTTTAAGTTTTCCAGAACTAAAACATTTAGGAAAGGAGTTCCACCTACTTTGGAAACCCAGAGTGCATGCAGATTGTCATCTTTTGGAATTGGAGCCATTGGAAATGAACCATTTTGCTCCTTATTCCCTTGTCATTCTTGGATGGTAATAATGGATAGTTAGTTCTATTATGATGAGTTATAGTGTCCCCCTTTATTATCTGAGAGCCATCTATTTGCCAGGCACCAAACCAGACATGGGACAAACCCACGAGGTAGGTCTCCTAGTACCTATAATAAACTTAGCCAAAGGAGGGAATTTGAACCCTCCTACCAAAGATGTGATTGACTGAACATACAGTCAGTCCCCACAGTAGCCTTGAGATCTTTTCTCTTGTGGTGGGATTTTAGCAAGAGTGACTTCAAGCAATGGCCTCCAGTAAACCAGTGACCCTGAGGACTTGTGGCACCAATATCAAATATTTCCAGGGTTACTGAACCCATAAGGTCATCTATCAGAGAGGAAATGTGCAAGGGCTTATGTGTGTGTTTGCTAAGTCTTCAGCTGGGCTCCATCCTCTCCCTGTGAAACAGCGAGGAGAGATGCCTGACAGGGATGTGAATTCCAAGTAGCATGATTTGGGAACATCACATCCAATAACAGTGTAACACAACCCTGGGGCTGTTTGAAGTCCAGAGAACACTCTGCCTGAAGAAGAATTGCCACATTCAATCTCAGTAGTTGTGGAAGAAACTGCAAAATCATAGGCCAGTTTCCCTGTACACACATAGTCCAGTCTTGGTTGTCTTCTCAGGACTCAGCCACTCCGGCAATTGCAGCAGACATGAGGCAATCTGGGGGCAGTAAAGCCACAACTAGTGTATGCTCATCGCCTCCTCTCTTCACACATGGAAAAATGTTAGGAATCTATTTTCAATTAATCCTAGAAATACCTTCAATGTCAAATTTCAAGGGCCTACTTGTTTTCTACAGCTTTCTTTCACAGTTCTGGGTTGCAGCACAGTATAGCAGAAAAAGGCATGGACTTCAGACCATTCTCCAAAGCATTTTCTTATGGAAATGATTTATTGTCTCTGGGCCTTACCAAAAAAAAAAGTGGTAATTGCAAGGGGTAGAAGACAATAGGAGATATTTCTCAAGATTGGAAATGGGCTGCAGTGAGGGTCATCTTATTGCACAATTCTAGAGGGCACTGTTGACATTTTATTCCATGTAAATGGTGCCCCTGGGATTGTGCAACTTGGTGCTACTCACTGCTATTCATAGGTTCAGGGACTGGGGTTACAATTTCTCAGAAGGCAAGATCTCTAAGCCCTTCTATAAGACTTTGATCTGAGATGCAGACCACAGGAAGCCTGGCTGAATCTGGAAAACCACCATGAAGTAAGAAGATAATTTGGAAGGAAAACATTTAAAATAGCAACCAAAAAAATAAAACAACCAGATGAGCCCAAAAGCTAAGAGAATGAAATAGGAAAGTATAACACTTGGAACGACAGTTAACAAATCCATAAATGGGAGAACTAACCTCCAGAGAAAATGGAAATAAAAAAGTTGTCTGAAAGGACGTTGAAATTGGTAAGTTTAAATTCCTAAAGAGACAAAAGAAGGAATACATTCATACAATAAGAACAGGAGGTTGTGAATCAACTATCGGAGATTATCAAGTAGAACAGGAACATACAAAAAATTAGAAATCTGGAAAGTATAGTTATTAAAATAAAAACAAATGATGATAAAAGCACTAAACAGAAGATTGAATGGAATCAAGGAGAATTGATGGTTGAGAAAACCAAACTGAAAAATCTCTTATAACCCAGTTAGTACAGAGGAAAGAAAGAAAGAAAGAAAGAAAGAAAGAAAGAAAGAAAGAAAGAAAGAGGGAGGGAGGGAAGGAAGGAAAGAAGGAAGGAAGGAAGGAAGGAAGGAAGGAAGGAAGGAAGGAAGGAAGGAAGGAAGGAAAGAGAGAAAGAGATGAAAAACATGACAATGACAAAGACGCTAACAAACAAGGAGGACAGATTAAGAATTTCCAGCATACAGCTAGCAGGTATTCCATAATGAAAGAAAAAAAGAGATAATACTTAGAGTATAACATTCCAAAAGAGAAGAAAGTCAAATGCTCTCAGATTGAAGAAGCTCACAGAATTCCAAATTAGATAATTCTTAAAATTAAGCTGGTACATTTCCAAATACTAGCTAAAGGGGCTACTCTTTCACAGAGGGAAAAACCATCAAACCCATCAACCCATTCCAAGATAGGGTGCCTTATGCTGTGTGCACAGCCATTCCCAAACTGCACGCCCCACTCGCCCTGTCTCCTGGGACCCACGACATGAACACCCTCATATGTCTTCCATCAATCATCTTCATAGTCTACACCCCATGCCATCATTCCCCTACAGCACACCTGCTCCCACACATCAGGCAGCCCCCTCAACTCTGCAAACCCCATTCAGTCACACAGGCCATAGGCTTGTCTGTGTGCTGGCCACCCCGCCTCATTGACCCACACAGACCCTCTCTTTGTCTTCTCTCCAGTTCCAAAATCCTCTGTCTCCCTTCACCAACCTTGTATCTCCTACAGCCTTTCCCATCAGAAATAAAATCAATGACCATGAATTTTATGTAGTTGGAAGGGACATTTTAGAGTCAGAAAATTTCAGGCTTCCGTCTCAACCCCTCTTGCCAGCTGTCACCTATCCACCTGTTTGCATTCATGCAGTCAGAGTCTCTAGAGAAGCCGATCTCTAGCCAGCACGTGTATTTCTACTAGGCATCCTCAGCACAGGCTTATCCAATCCCTGATGAAACGTTCCAGAGACAGTGAAAGATCTACATTTAGTATCTGTAACTCATCAGCGGAAATTTTTCCTCACATTAGAAGGCAGACTCTCAGTCGACAAATCCAATTTTTATTTGAATGCTTCATACTGTTAAGGTTTTGGAAAAGTGAAATTGGACAGTTAGGATCTTCTCTTTCCCCCTAAAGTTGTGATTATGTTCTGGAGGGGCTTTGATTGAGGCAGCACCTGACTCTCAAGTCCTTTGTTTACTTGGACAGTCTCATCTGCTCCAGATGTTGGGTCCACAGGGTGCTCTACTGACACCCTTCACCCCTGTTGCTTTGGCTCCTGCAGCCCATGTATGCCACTGCTGGGAGTCCCAGGAATCTACCTGTATCTCTGAGGGATGTGCTGGGCACAAGAAACTCGTGGGGCTCTCAGTGTTACCACCTAGTGCTCACTTACTCCCTGGGGGTCTTACTGCCTCCTTGAGGCTCCACCAGACTTTGCCCCCAAAGTGAGCATCTCCATTCTAAACATAATACCCTGGTTTCTCCATGTGTCTGCCATTCTCCATACCTACCTTACTCCCCAAGAGTTTTTCTAGCCTCTAGAAAATGTCCTTCTTTTCCTTGGTGGTGACAATTTTTATTCAGAGGCACAGAATGCCACCATAACAGGCAAAGATTTTTTAGAAACACAAAAGTCAGGGAAAACCATTACTTCATCATCACCAAACTTGGACACCAAGATGGAAAGGGGAAAATACTTGAGTAAACAGACAATGGTGGTTAAATGCACAAACATTTGATCCACCACATTCATATGAAATTGAATGTGTTTTTGTCAGGCTTCTCCAGAGAAACAGAACCGTTAGGAAATACATAGATCCAGAGAAAGAGACATTCTGGGAGATTGGCCCATGTGATTACGGAGGCTGAGAAGTTCCACCATCTGCCATCTGCATGCTGAGGGCCCAAGAAAGCCCAGGGTGTCCAAACTGTCTAAACCTGAAGGTCAGAGAACCTGGAGCACTGATGTCCCAGGTCAGGAAAAGATAGATGTCTCATCACAGCAAAGAGAGCAGATTCACCCTTTCTCCATCTTGTTATTCTAGTCCAGCCCTCAGTGGATTGAATGATGTCCACTGAAAGTGGTGAAGGACTTTCTTTACTCAGTATACCAATTTAAGCACCAATCTCTTCTGGAAGCACCCCACAGAGACAGAGACACACCAGAAATAATGTTTTACCATCTATCTGGGTATTCTTCCTTCCAGTCAAGTGGCCACATAAAACTAACCATCACAATGTGTTTCTCTTTAGCTTCCATCCATGGGCACCAGCTATTCCTCAAGGCCTGTGGGAAATGCCCTACTAAGTCTTCCCTTCTTCAGGGAATGCATCCCAAGATCCTTCAGCTACCTGACAGCTCTATGATTCCCATTTTGGAAAATCTTCTTAAGAAAGTCGAATAACCTTGGACAATTTTCTCCACCTTTCTTTGCCTTGGTTTCTTTCTCCATAAGATGGGGACAAGAATAGCCCAGGCCACATGGGTGGCCATAAGTGACAGAGATTCATTCACTCAAACTACAAAAACCCAAGAGGCAGGTTTTTGCTACCCCATTTTGCAGAAGGAAACAGGAGCAACAAGTCATTTGGGAAACTTGGCTGAGGCCAGTGGAGCACTGAGTGTGGGGTCCTGCAGTCTGGCTTGGAAGCTCCCTGCCTGTTAGCTTTTCCATAGTGCCAGCCATGGCCTCAAACCCTTAAGTCATTCCCAGAATTTTATCAACCCTTTTTCCTTTCTAGCATCATCAACTTCTCTTCTCTTCTCTTCTCTTCTCTTCTCTTCTCTTCTCTTCTCTTCTCTTCTCTTCTCTTCTCTTCCCTTCTCTTCTCTTCTCTTCTCTTCTCTTCTCTTCCCTTCCCTTCCCTTCCCTTCCCTTCCCTTCCCTTCTCTTCTCTCTCTCTCTCTCTCTCTCTCTCTCTCTCTTTCTATGAGCTATGAGAAATATTTCCCAAGACAGCTGGGTAGCCTGATTGGTTACGCATCTTACTCTTGATTTCGGCTCAGGTCATGATCTCATGGTTCATGGGATTGAGCCTCATGTCTGGCTCTGTGCTGACAGTGTGGAGCCTGCTTGGGATTCTCTCTCTCTCCCTCTTTTTCTGCCCCCCCTCAAAATAAATAAGTGAACTTAAAAAGAATATTTCCTATTTGTCAATTGGGTAAACTTATTTTTTTTCCAGCAATTAATCCAAATCAATTAACCTGTTGTCTCTCTTTCTAGCTCATTTCTCTGTGTTGTTTCTTTCTTCCACCCTTGTTCTGCAAACAGGCGTCTTTGTTTCTTTGTTCACTTTTTAGGTCATTAAAGTTCCCTTAGCATTTTCATTAAAATTGCCATTTAAAGAAATTACATTCCCTCTGAGAATGGTTTGGCCCAAGTCCACACACTTTGTTAGGGTATCTACATTTTAATTATTTTCATAAATGCTCTTACTTTTCTTTGAATTTCCTCCCTGCCTCGTCGATATTTTAGAAACTATTTTTGGATTCCATGTGGTTGGGTACTTTTAGGTCCTGGCTTTTCTATTTATTTCCAGTTTTATTGTCTGAGGCTCAGAATGTGGTACATATACCCTAGATTTTTGCCTGCTCTGGGAACCTCTGAGCTGCCTGGAAAGTTTCCCTGAGAACACTTAATGCCCTATAAGGCCTCCTCTGGCCTTCATCATGTTGGATGCAAGGGGCCATTCCCTGTGGGTTTGCCCTAATTATGTTGAGTCCCCTGGAGAAAGGAGTACAACTGTCCCAGGTAATGCAGGGGCAGCCACAGAGGAAGACACAGAGGGGTCACCAGTAAAGGTAGCCAGGGCACCCACCGCTGGGAATGAGGAAGTCAACCTTTGGTGGCCATAGCCATCAAAGCCTGGGTCCCTCTTCAGACTGTGGGCAGAAGCATCTGGGACAACTGTGACATGGGGACTGAGTATTTGAACTTTGGGGAAGCTCAAATGGCAAAGGCTGGTGGGAGCCTAGCCTACACGTTTCACATGGAGCAGGTGAACGTGACTTGAATCAATGGAGAGGAACAAAGACACAGTGCATTTAGCCTTGACCAATCACTCATCCCCTCATTGACTTATTAAGGTTTGTGTGCATTCCTATCCACACACAAGGTGTGGGGGCTCCATCCCTCCAGGCTTTCATGAACATGTATTGAAGAAGGCGAAAGACAGAGTGACAGGTCCACACCACCAGGCTGGGTAGTCATTGTCATAGCAGGAGAAGCCCACTATCAGACCTAACCATACCATGACCCAGAGTCTACAGAAATAGCAAGAAGCAATCCATGCAACTACGTGAATGTACTCTCTCCTGGAAGGACTTGGCGTGTCAAGATGTGTGGTCCTTCCCCTGCTGTGCTCAGGTATTATTTCCAGGGAGTCAAGCATATTGAATGATAGGCACAGCAAACTGAATAGAGAAGCTAGGTGCAGGAAACACCGGCCTGCATCTGTCTCTCTCCTCTTCCTGGTCCAGGCCTGATTTCTGATAGGGGCACTTAGAGAGCCCCAATGCTTGATTTAGGGCTGAGTTCAGGCTCCTACCTGCTGCGAGTCCTGCTCTGGGTCTTGTGTTCCACTTCTGGTAACTGGATGTCTGCCTTGGTCCTAAGAGCCCATTCTCGACTGGACCCCAGCTCCTCCTTGAGGATACTTCTCAGCAGCACGGGACTATCCCATTCATTACACAATGAGGAAGGCGCGGCCCTGGGAGGTCAGCGATTCTCCAGTGCCAAAAGTCAGTTAGTCCTGGAGCAGGGCTTACATCTGCTGGCATCCAAGAAAAGTCTCTTTATTATGCCAATTGCCAGACAGGTGCTTGGGAGCCACCTGACTCCAGAGAGCGCTGGCAGGAGGCATCTGCTGGTCCCGGGAGTGCAGGGAGAAGAATCAGAGGGAAAGTCTGATTCCCGTACCCAGCCAGCTTTTAACACATGACCTTGGACACTTTATTAGCATCTTTGCCCATTTTTCTTCTTTGGTCAATTAAAGAAGACAGAACATGCAGAGTTGTGTGGAGAATAAAGGGGGTGTGCCCCCAGGCAGTGTCCAACACAGAGTGGCCAATCATCGCCGTGAGGGCCGTCATCCCCTCCAGGCACCTGCTGGGCACATGCCCAGCAGGTTTCCTGTGGCCTTCATTTGGCCACGCGATCTCTGTACTTGGGCTTTGCCACCTGGACCACACAACAGCAAATGCTTTGATTTCATTGCAGCAGGAAAAACAAAATCTCTGCCTAGCTTTTAGCATCCTTGTGGCATTCATCCTATAATTAAGTGTATATAAAAAACACACAGTGTTGACCACAAATAAACCTACATAAACCAGCCCACACCATCCTGAACAAAAGTGCTTTCAAATGACAGAGGCGTGATTGAAAAGCTTACTGAGAATAATCGCACTTCACGAAAAACAAAATCCGTGACTCAACCTGGCTCAGAGGTGGGAATGGGGAGGGTTGGAAATCAGAGGCCATGGAATGATCAAACCCCTCCTTCTGGGGGACCCAGATCAGGACAAAGAGCTCATTAGAGAGTAGCGGCGTTGGGGAGGGGTCGCCACTGGGGTGGGAGCTGACAGGCTTGGCCTGAGACAGTCCCAGGGGAGCCCAAAGTTCGTGCCAAAGCTGGTCACAGGAAGCATCAGGGAACATGACATATGATACGAAGCTTTGCAGATGTCCTGCTGAGGTGCTGGGAGATTGTGGCTACACGGAAAGGAGACGTTTGGGGCCCAGAAAAGTCTCTTTATAATGCCAATTTCAAGAGTAAAGGGAGTCCATAAAACATGTAGGGCCTCTGGTTTCTGACTCTGCCGTGTGCTCAAGTGTGAAATAGAGTAGTGTTTAGTGCTAGGGAGAGAAAACTGTTCAAGACGCACCTCCTGGCTCACAAGTCGTCTCTGTAGGATCACACAGCCAGCTGAATGTTAGATCAATGGAGACGTTGCGTTCTCATTTTGAAAGCTTGCTTAAATGAGATACATATCCCAGATTCCCAAGCTGTATCTTCTAATTCCCTCCTTAGGCACAGGTCCATGCTTCTATGACTCTGTTAAGCAACACTGCTGTATTTACATCATCTCAAGGCCTTTGGGGGCACATCGCTGCCTCATTGTTCACAAAATCAAGACTAGAAATTGAGTGCACAAAGGTGAGAGCCTTCCCTGCATCCACATTGCTTGTAAGGGGTTCAGAGTGGGGCGCTGACTCAGATGGACCTAGCTCCACAGGCCAACGTTCCAAGTATAACAGGTGTGAGGACAACAGGAGGCCAGGTCTGTCTCCAGAGAGGCCTCCTGGGTTAGTCAAGGCTGCAGGGCCAGATATGCTGAGTGGGTCTGAGTTCAGAGACAGAGTCAGGCTGCCCCAAGCTCCAGTAGACAAATGTAACAAACCTCATTCTACCTGATAATTTGTAGGCAGAAAGGACTTCGGAGTGCTAACAGGGATGGGATCCACCTTTTTTCTGGAAAATGCCTATTCAGCCTGTAAAAACTATGCAGGAGCCATAAGTAAAACTAGAAGGTTACCAAAATAGCCAGAGGCTTACATATCCTATGTGCAAGTTTATACCGGATCCAGGAACTTAACAGGCTGCGACCTGGAGCCAGCAATGTCCGTTCCCCAGCTCTCTCTTCTCAGGGGCATGCCTGAGGCTTGTTGGCAGAGAATGGGAAGACACTCTGGTTTGTTGGAGGCTTTAAACACAGAAGATGGCAAGATGTTGTATTTGGACCAAAAGGGGTGGCTGTCTTAAAAAGGAAGGAAATTTTGATCCATGCTACAAAGTAGATGAACCTTGAGGACATTAGGCTAAGTGAAATAAGCCAGTCACACACACACAAACCCCCAAATACTGTACAATCCCACTTGTAGGAGGTTCCTAGAGTAGTCAATCAAATGCGTAGACAGAAAGCAGAATGGTGGTTGCCAGGGCTGGGGAGGGCGGAACGAGGAGTTGTGTCATGTGTACAGAGTTTCAGTTTTGCAAGATAAAAAGAGTTCTGGAGATGGATGGTGATGATGGCTGCACCACAGTGTGAATGTACTTGCTGCCACAGAACTGCACACTGAAAAACGGTTCTCCTTGTACGCTGTGTGTATTCTACATAATGAAAAGTTTCTTTGAAAGAAAAAAGAAACGGCTTGAGTGAAAAGAGAAAGAAAGAGAGAGGAACAGAGTTAAAAAATACGCGTTCCTATTCTTAGCACTCAGCTGAAGAGAAATATATCCCCAATTTAAAGTCGAAGCTACATGTTGACCTTGTAAAGGGTATCAGACTCCGAGATGGACAGACCAAGCCTTCTGTCCCTGCTCCTCCAGTTGCTGGCTGGGCGGAATTTGCCTCTGGGACTCTCAGTCTCTTCATCTACTAAGTTCAGTAAAATAATATTCAGGTTGCCATAAACCCTCAGTAAATTGTTATTAAATGCTCTCGATGGCCCGTGCATCCTGCAAGCCACTTAGAAAGACGTCTATAAGCCTAGATGATAGAGCAGAGCCTTGACATTTGCAAAGGAGTTATCTAGAGCTCTCAGTTAATCCCTCAATTCAAAAATAGGATTATCACAAGAACGCTTTTTAAACCATTTCCAAAAAATGGTTATGCTGTGACCAGAGGTGCTGTTATTTATATTTTAAGTTGGATGTCCAACAGAGGACAGGCAGTTCTTATTCTTGTCTTTTAATGCCCAAGAATTGCCAGACTGTTGGGAGAGCCTTGTGTAGTAGAGAAGGCTGCCAGGTGACAGTAAGGGCTGGGACTGGCAACTCCTTATTCCTTGGGGTCAGCTAGGAAGTGCTGTCATCAATTTACATCTTTCTCCTGGGTGAGCTTTGTACGGCTTATCTATTATTATACAACAAATTTCCCCAAAACTTAAGTGGCTTAGAACAATAACAGCCCTTTATTTTGTCATGAATCTATTGTTGGATATTGTGGCTCATCTCTGCTCTGTGTAGCATCACACAGAGGGTTGGAGGGCCACCTTCCAAGATGGCGCACCCACATGTCTGGGAAGTTGGTGCTGGCTGTTGGCCGGGAGCTCAACTAGGGCTGTTGGCTGGGGGTCTCTGTTTCTCTTCATGCAAGCCTCTCCACAGGCTGCTTGGACTACCTCACAGCATGGTGGCTGGGGTCCAGGAATGAGTGGCCCTCCCACCCCTGAAGGAAGTGCCTGACATTGCTATGACTTAGCCCAGATGTCACATAATGCCACTTCCTTCATATTCTATCTGGTTAAGGCAGTTGTATAGGCCCAGTTCAAGGAAGGGGTCATAGATGCCACTCCTTGATGGGGCAGTGGCAAGCCTGAAGAGCATGGGGGACAGAAGATATTGCTACTGCCATCTTTGCAAAACACAATTTGCCACAAGTTTTATCCTCAGCTCAGAGCCAGTGCCTCTCCTCTTTTCAAGTCCGTCCTTGTCTTTCAACCTAACTTCACTTTTCCAGAAGGAAGGGCCTGTCTGGTGGATTCTCTAATGCCTTTCTCACTCTTCCAGAGACCTCTGAACAGCTTTCTGGTTTTCTCCCAGTCTCAGTCCTGTTGAGAAGAAGGAGTGCGGCCTCCTGTGTATATCACTCCTCCACCACCTCAACTTTCTCTAAACTTCCTTCTCACTTGCTGCTCAGTTCCCAGCTGGAGCCCCTCTCAATAAGCTCCAGAACCTCTCCTCCTGGTGAGGGCACCTGTACTAACTTGAGTCTAGTCCCATGGCAACACCTCATAGGCCTGCTTCCCAGACACTCTGTCAGTGCCAAGGCAGAGTGCTTCCGACTGTGGCCGCTCTCACAAGCAGAGGGCCAAGAGCTCTGCTCCCTTTGTCTATTACTGCCTGACCTTTGGCAATCGTGTCATCTCCCCACGGGGCTGAAGCCAGTAGAGAGTGCCAGCCCACAAAACCATTCAGGCATGCAGACAGACACAGCTCCAGGGGGCAGGGCTTCTCAAATCAATGATGAAGGACTGGTGAACATGACCAGTGAGGTGCTATTATTAGTCCTCTCTTGAAGGAGAGGAAACTGAGGCATAGAGAGGTTTAATGACATGTCCATGGTTACACAATTAGAACACACCACCTAAACATTTTAAAAGTTCATTTATTTATTTTTGAGAGAGAGAGAGAGAGAGAGAGAGAGAGAGAGAGAACAAGTAGGGGAAAGGCAGAGAGAGAGGGAGACAGAATCTGAAAGCAGGCTCCAGGCTCTGAGCTGCCAGCACAGCGCCCAATGCAGGGCTCAAACTCATGAGCTGTGAGATCATGACCTGAGCCAAAGCTTGCTGCTAAACTAACAGAGAGACACCCAGGTACCCCTAAACATTTTTTAAGTCGAGTCCAGCAGGGCACCTGGGTGGCTTATTTGGTTGAGTGGCCTACTCTTAATTTTGGTGGTCACGATCCCAGAGTTGTAGGATCAAGTCCCACATTGAGCTCTGCACTGAGCCTGTTCGATATTCTAGAGAGAAGAAAGAAAGAAAGAAAGAAAGAAAGAAAGAAAGAAAGAAAGAAAGAAAGAAGAAAGAAAGAAAGAAAGGAAGGAAGGAAGGAAGGAAGGAAGGAAGGAAGGAAGGAAAGAAGGAAAGAACATTTCCTATAATGTTACACTTTTGGCTTTCCATAAAAATGTAATGGATGTACTTTTATAGCATTTATCTCATGCATCAAAGTATGATGTAAGAGCAACAAAAAGGAAATGAACTATTGATACAGGTGACAACATGAATGAATCTTAAAATAATGCTGAGTGAAAGAAACCACAGAAAAATGAATATCCATTCTTTCATTTATAGGAAACTCTAGAAAACGCAAACTAATGTATAGAGACAGATAGCAGATCAGCGGTTGCTTGAAGGTGGGGTTGGAGAGGTGGGAGGGAGGAGGGACAAAGGGGTGTGAGGAAGCTTTGGATGTGCTCATTGTTCTGACGGTGGTGATGACTTCACAGATGTCTGCATGGGTCACAGTTGAACAGATTACACACTTTAAACACACATAGTTTACTGCATGTCTATTATACCTCTATAAAGCTGTTAAATATGAATAAAAATTATTATGTGAGAGAGTGCTAAAATTATTTTTAGCACTCCAGGAAAAAGAATTGGAATTCAGTTGTATGAGTCTTTTTGAGCAATTTTAACTGGCAAAAGATCTACAACAATTTCTCAGAGCAGCAAATGCACCAATAAATGCTGCAAATGGAAATAATTCCCTTTTCCTGGAAGGTGAAACCATGCAGGAGTTTGGTTGTCCCTCAACCAACAAAAGGAACGTGTCGTGGTGGTTTTGTTCTAAGTATAATGAAAAATGTCATCACATTGCATCCTCAAAACCATCATAGCAAGTAGATGTTTTGTTATTCTTATACAGATAAAGAAACTGAGTCTCAGAAAGTTCTAGGACACTTCTATTGGCAAATGGATTGAAGTCGGTTTGCCTGGCTCTAAAACACCACTCTCTTTCATCCATGACACATCAGTATCCTCCACATAAAGACAAGGAGGAAAGAGCAGCATGGATGGGCAATTGTGTTCTTTTCCTCCAACTGCCCCAGGAAAGGGGAAAGCATAATCCACTGAAATACTAGCCCAGGGAATCAAGATGTGGGGGAGGTCAGACCATCCGTGTCTTAAGAGGTGAACTGTGTCTTAAGGGGACCATCCTTCCTCTCCCGTTGGCCTCTCTGGCTCCCAAGGAGGCCTTCATGGGCCTGGATGCAATCTTTTCATGGGAGTGATAAGAACTGTGATGCTCTCACTCACCCTCCTTCCTCATCTTCTGGAATGGCATTTTGGTGATAAGAACAGAAAAGGAGCTGCAGATGTCTTCTGAATGGGAGGCCCTTTCACTCTGAAGGAGACAAACTATGGCCCAAAGATAAGAAACAAGAAACTGACCAGTATCAGCCAAAAGGGTGTAGTCCTGGAGAGGCGGGAGTTTCAGCAGTGGGCTCTCACTTCAGGTAGAGGACTTCAGCAGGGTGTAGCAGTAGATTAAAACCAGGTGGGAGTTCAAGGCTGACCCCTATGAGGACAAGGAGACCAGTATGGTGGCCAAGGGTTGTATGAGTGCCAGTCCAACAGCACCGCCAAAAAGTCTGCTGTGTGGGTCAACAGAGCCTTGGGTGTCTCTGAGCAGTGGCTGTGCCCGATCACAGGTATCTTAGCTCCAGATTCAATTGGTGAGGGTTACAAGACTCTTTCTAGACTCTTCTGCCATTGAGAAAGAGTTTGGGTGATAGGTGTGGAGACGAGGAGCTGAACCTTCAGGGAGAGCACCCAGGGAACTAGCCTCAAGAGCCATATCCATAAAGCAGCTTCCTTATGGCTCTCTTCTCCTGAGCTGCACCAGACAGTCTTGAGAAAGAAAAGGGTGTGGGTGCTCAATTTACATCCTCGAAAGGCTAGGTTAAGCAATGTTAAACAAGCCTCCTTATGTCGTAAGTGTCCAAGAGAGGCATATGGTGCAGGACACCTGCCAGACCTATCTGATCATTGTCATGGAAGCTGCAATACACCCCCTCCATCACACTCAGGACAGCTTGGACTTACTCTCCAAGCTGCCAAGCCATCTGTCAGCAGTTTACCATTGGCCCCAGCCCTTTATAGAGCTGTCTCAACTGAAGAGAGTCACCGTGGCCCACATCACACTTCTTCCTGGGGAACCTTTGTCTGAGTGGCCAACAAAACTTATGAAGTCCTGTCCCCCCACCCACACCTGCCAATGCTAGAGGGCCATGCAGCTTCAGGGGTCCCAGTGGGGTCAATGAGGTCTTTGTTAACTGTGCTGCAGCCAATTTCCCCCTCTCCTCACTTCTGCCTCTGCCCCTTCCACAGCACTGATCTGAGAGCATCTCTGCTCAACCTGCTGATGTTAGTCTCTTCCTCATTTCTCCTTCATCTGGTATATGTCTGCTCCTGTCCCCCAACCTTCATAGATTAGACCTATCAAAGTTGTGCCTATTTTATTGTCACTCCTCAAAGAGCTCAGCTGGGACAAGGTTTGATTCCTCCCTGAGCCCCAGGATCTAGAATGGTGCTTGGCACAGAGCACCTTGAAAAAGCTGCTGGAGCAAAGGAATGAAGAAACAGATGGGGCAGCTTTGAGTGAACTGGGGCTTTCTATGTCTCCAGGTTATCACACCACCCACAGGACCCCAGTATCTTTCTCACCTCCCAAAATGTCAGGGCTGGAGACACATCTCATCTCGTTCTTCAGCTACTGCCTCTGCCTGACTCTCAGATGGAAGGTCTACCCTTGCCCCTCCCCATGGCCCACGTCTCCAGCTTTAGAAATAAATGTTCTTTCCTGTAACCTAGAGTCTTGAGGGAGATGGTCCTGAATGCCACAGGGGCTTGATGGGCAATGGAAATAAATGTCTTCTGAGTTTTGGTGAGGACTCTGGACACTGAGCTGTCTCTGCCTTTTAGGTCCCAAGTTTGCTCCTTTGTGATTTTGTATCTGATCCTAAGGGCTCCCAGCTTGAACCTAAATGGACACCCAGCTGGGATTTAGGAGGGAAGACTAGCAGGTAGGTCTGCAAGAGACGCCAGGTAGTACTTAGAACTTCAAGACAAGAGGCATCTCCTGAGAGTGTACTGGCCTCTTGGGAAGAGGGAATCACAGTGGACTTATAAGACAATAGCAGTGCTGGATGACCTTCCAGAGGGGCGTGGGACTGCCTCACAGGTGTAGAAAGGAAGAAATGAAAGGCACAGTGGTATGTCTTCCACTACAAGTGTTCCCAGAACCCCATGCACTGACTAATGCTTATGTCTCATGTACTACTCCCGTTTGCAAAGGAGGTGAGAAAATACAGTCTCTCAGCTGGGCATATCACTGCCCCAAATAAAATGGGGGTATTGTTAGTGAGCAAGAGGGAGCAGTGGATACTGGGCAAGCAACTTACCCGGCAGCTTCTGCCTCCATCCACCCTTTAAACTAAGCAACATTTACACATCACCTTCCTATTCATAGAACATACACCTCCTCTCCTCAAAGGACATAACCTCAAAGTGCCACCAGTGCCACCAGCCAACCCTGAGACCTCAGGAGATCTCAGTGATCTCAGTGAGGGCCAGCCCTCCCCATCAGGTGTCATCATGGCTCCTCATGGCCTGGCAAGCTATAAACCCAAGGACATTATCTTCCCCCAATATCTTCAATATCAAAGGCACAGAAGGAACAGGGTAAGCCCAGAATAAACTAGCAGGAAACACTTTAAACTGCTGCTGGACAGAGCAATGATCGAATCCAGCTGGTCAGAAATAGGATTCTCTTCCCTAGCACTAGAGTAAATTCCAGGCTAAACAATAGGGTGGGGTCTCACTTGTTCACTACCTTCTTGGCCCCTGGTGCTTCCCAACTACAGAATCTCCTTTGTCTGTTTCCCTCTTTTCCCAAGTGAGGAGTCCCCTCCCCCTTCCAGGGGTCTGCCTACTCACTTCCTGTTGGTGCAGTTTGGTGGCCTGGAAACAATTTCAGGGGGTGAGAATCCAAATCCCATTCATTTTTATCAGATGATGCCCTACCCTTGCAGGTTGGGCCCAGACCCTCTCTCCCCACCTCTGACCACTGGGATCCATTGCAGGCAACGTGATATCTGATTGAACCAAAAAAAATTTTATTTTTCAGAAGAAAAATGATCAATGGGAGCAGTTTCATGATTTAACTTAATTAAATGTTAGTTACTGTTGGTGATGGCTTCCTTTTAAATGGTGTTTAAACAGTGGCTAACACATTGCAAGTACTCAAATATTGACTGTTTATTGATACTGCCCCTGAGCATGAGCCATTAACAAGTGTTAGTTACTGTGGAAAATTTCACTGAAATTGGGGAAAGGTACTTTGGACTCCAAGTTGCTCTGGTTGATATTTCTTCTCCATTGTGCCCAGGATTAAATAGTGCCATGCTTCACGTTACACTGTCTGTCGTGATTGTATGAATCGAACTCTTGTTGTCTCAGAATTTGTCATATTTTTCTAGTTCATCCTGGCTGAATGTTACACTTACCTGGGGGCAATTTGTGAAGTTGAATCAGAGTCTTAGGGGTGAGGCCTGGACATTATTGTGATTTCATATAAGGCAAGGTTAAGAACAGCCCTCATTGATATGTAGAATCTATGATATTCTGGGCTTTTGTCTGGTCTATTGATGCTGTTGGACGGACCGAGATCCACTCAGTAGGGTGTCTACCAGAGCTCTGCAAGACAGGAGAGGAAAGGCCCTGCTAAAGTTAGAGGGAGGATGACTCCTCCTTGGTGCCTAGAGGAGGTACCCATGGGAGGGGGCCATGGGCTACTGCAGTGGGAGAAGGCAAGGCTATGTATTACTCATTGTATACATGTAACACAGTTTGTTTTTCCACCCTATTATAACTGAAAAGTGAATTATTCCTTGTTTGGGAAATTATGCAGAAATTGTTATTCTTATAAATTTATTTAAACATTAAATAGACATAAGCAATCTCTCTCATATAACTATAGATTCATGGATTTATTTTTCAATGTGTTATACTTCTTCTTACTTAAATTGTCTAAAATATGGTAAGTGGGATCCCCTTAAAGTTGGCTCCTGTATGCTTTTGACATATTTCTATTATTCAAGTACATCCTCACGTTCTCAAATAATAAGATGATTCAGGCTAATCTTCTACTTTCTCTGACCCAGACCTGGAATCAGCCATTTCTCCAAGGATGGTTTATTTTAGGAGAGAGTCCTATTGAGAAACCAAGATCTGTTGTTACTGGCACTTTGCCCTTTCAATGGACAGAGTTGGGATGGGTGGATGAATGTACATGTGGTCACACATAAAATCACAAATTTGCAATGATTTTCCAATTCCACTTTAATGGTACAGGATTATTTCCTTATTTTAGTTTGTACCCATATCTCCTTTATTTTATAGTGAAAATCTTAGTTCTCAATATTAATATATTTGTTTTATCTTATAATATCCATTCTGTTTCCTGATTCAGGAAATATAATAAGTATCTTGGGATTCCTCACTAAATAAACAAGTAATTTTGTGCCTCTGAAATTCTATCTACCTCTCCTCACTCTTCCACATCCTAGAATACATGGCTTTTATATTTTCAAAGTTTTTATCATTTATATCTTGCTCTTCAAGTTGTGTCTTCCATCTTTTATTTATTAGTTGATTCTGAAAATCAAAACCCAACATATAGAATTTTTTATAGTATGATTATGTATTCAGTTAAATCATATGAGCCATATGAAACCCCTTTTATTCAATCTCCTTTCACCTACAAAAAATGTGGTAATTTCCTGTGGTTCAGCCAGATATTTTTATTAGACAAACATCTACATAAAGACAAGAATGTTTTCATAGGTCACTGAATCTTTGCTATTCTACTGAGAATATTCCAAAGTTAAAGTCAAATGGATTCCCTTTTTTTAAATACCATTAACTGCTTAAGATTATGCCAAGTTTTAGCTTGTCTCATATTTGTATGATGACTTTCTTTTAGAGCTTTTTGTTTTGTCTGGAGAATCTGATTGCCTTTCATTTTTCTTGATGACAGAAGGATCACTTGCCTTCTAAACCATATTCCTGTGATCTTGGAGTTTGTTAATCATATATCTATTGAGTTTACTAATATGTTTTGGAGGCCTGCTGCCAGCTATCATTACGAATTTCTGTTCATAGCTCTCCTGGGTTTCTTTTACCATTTCTTGGGTGTATGGTTATGATTTCTGATTTCTTTTCTTTCTTTCTTTTTCTGAATATGCTCTAATAAAATTTGTTGTTCTTTGTTGTTCTTTTATCAGGTAAGGTGCATGGGAGGTAAAGTTCTTGAGTTCTTGTAAGGCTGAAAATATCTGCCTTTACTCTCACATCAATTCGACAGATTTATAAGTGGACGATAATTTCTTCTTAGAATATTTAAGACCTTTCTGCCTCTATTTCTAGTTTTTGGTGGTGTTGGCAAGAAGTCCAATTTAATTCTCCCTTTGTAGCTATTTTATTTGTTCTTTCTAGAAGCTATTAGGATTTTTTAAATACTCTTTCCTCCACTGTCCTTGCTTAGCAGTCAGCAATTTTTTTTCAGTCTGAAGACTCTTTTTTCTTTCCTTTCCTTTCCTTTCCTTTCTTTCTTTTTTCTTTCTTTCCTTGTTTCTTTCTTTCTTTTGAAACAGAGAGTGCTTGTGCATAAATGGGAGGGGCAAAGGAAAAGAAAGAATCCCAAGCAGGCTCCACACACAGTGAAAAGCCCAAAATGGGGCTCGATCTCACCGCCATGAGATTATGATCTACCCCATAATCAAGAGTAGAATGCTTAACTGACTAAGCCCAAGATGCCCCAAGATTTTTTTTACTTTAGCTTAGAGAAACCTATTATTTCCTTAACCATTTTCTCCCCCCACCCCCATTTTCTCTGTTCTTACTTTCTGGAACTTCTCTTGGATATTGACTTTTCCCTATTTCATTCTTCAATCCATTTACCTTTTTTCTAATATTTTTGCACCTTTTTTATATGATTGTTTCATGCATTAGGAGATTTTCTTTACATTTTCTTTTGGGCCTTATACTGAATTTTGAAGTTTGGGGATAATAATATTCTAACTTCTGTATATGTGTTCATGCTCTCTACTAAGACAGAGAAGTTTTCCATATAAAGTGGGGGTATTTTATTGTCATAGTTTGTGGATACAATATCATAACATATTCATTGAATGATTCTGAGAATAGTAATCAGTATTTTACAGGGCATTTCACTAAAAGTAGAACTACTGCATAAAATAAAGATTTCATGAAAATAGATAAGTGTTGTTAGGGAGAAGATAACAGTTAAAGACAATACAACCTGGAAAAAATAGTGTCTCAGAAATCATAAAATATGAACAAAAACATGTTATTTGAAGATAAAACATTTTAAATTTCCTGAAATGAAAGAAAATCTAAATCTGTATATAAAAACACATAATATGTAAACAATAAAATAATTGGAAGTATAGACAGAGCTTTCTTAAGAAATTGAATATAAAAGGTAAAGATAGAAAACCTCAATCCAAGAAATGCAAAACATAAATCATGAATACTCCATGTCCCACAGCTACAATAACTGTTAGAAGATGATAAGAGTAATTTTCCAATGTGCTGGGAAAAGACCCCCAACAGCTAAGTCTTACTAAATTCTAAAAGCAATTAAAAAGACATTTTTAAATATAGAAAACAAAAAACAAAAAACCTCAGGGCTCCTGTTTGGCTCAGTCGGTTAAGCAGCCAACTTAGGCTCAGGTCATGATCTCACAGTTTGTGAGTCTGATCCCTGCATTGGGCTCTCTGCTGTCAGCACAGAGCCTGCTTTGGATCCTCTGTCTCCCTCTCTCTCTGCCCTTCCCCTGCTTTCATTCTCTCTCTTTCTCTTTCAAATAAATAAACGTTAAAAATTTTTACAAAGCTCATGGAATTTAGAATACAAGCAGATTTTTTAAAAAATAAAATAATTACAACAAAACTTACTCAATGATGGAATTCAGAGAAACAGAAACAAATAGTAGAGTGATAAAATCACAAAGGCAAAGCTAAGAGCAGTTCAGTATGCACAGTGTTGGTTATGTTTAACATGATTCTGAGGGAGAAACCCACTTAACACATGAGCCCCTTCCCCTCAGAACTGAATGAGGAAACAAAGTCAGCATTTTTTAAAAACCAGAAGCTACAGAGTCAAATCTCAACATCATTGTCCATTCATTTAAAAAGTAAAATCACTAGGAAGGTATAAAAGTGAATACTGGTGCCTATTATCTTTTGATGACAAACACTTTTTCTCAAAGGGTAAGAACTATCTCTACTTTCTCTGAACAACCAGTAACAAGATGATAAGGAGGTAGGGCTGTATCCAGGATGGGCACCCGCACCCTTACCCGCTTTGTCCATCACTGGCATCCTTCCCAGTGAGGCCAGTTGCATTGTCGTCAAACTGCAAAGGCTACTGCTGGTGCCCTTACTCCATTACTCTCCTCCATTACTCTCGTCACTGACATTGATGAAGTCTGCCATGGTTCCCTTGTAACCATTCTTCATTTTACCGAACATGACCCAAAGAGCCATGATTTGATGAAGGATCAGTATATCTCGTTTGCTCCGTCTAACCTGGACCATGGATGATCGGCCTGGTTGGTTCATCCACTTCCTGTCATGTCACAATTACCTGAGTTTGCCTTTTCCATTCTGGTGGCTGTCTGCATTGCCATTTCTCACGGCCACTTTCCCTTTGCAGACATTGCTAGGAAGACAGAGCCAGACCTCATCTGGGGGGAGAAAAAAAAAAAGAAACAAAAAAGAAGAAAACAAAACACTGTTAAGGGGCTTGGAGTGGACACCAAGTCCTTCTAAATACAAAATGAGGTATGAGAAATCAAACTTTATGGGCAATATAAAAATAACACTACAATAAACATTGGGGAACAGAGAAGGACACATGAGAGTAAACAGAGTTAATCAATCTCCTCCTCTTCCATAGTATGAAATTAAGACAATCTCAAGATACTGTCAAAGGTAGAATCTTGTGAAACAGAAAATTGCTTGAAGAAATAACAACCAGAATAAGCAAATACACAAATGATACACAGAATGATACACAAATACTGACCAATATATACCGATATTAAATATTTTTCTAAAATGAATTATGAGAAACTGAACAATGGTGATGAGAGAAAATTTAGTGACACTTCCATTATTGTATGTTGCTAGTTATTTGACTTCACACCAGTGCACAGGTATTACAGGCAAATGTTTATATGTACTTAAATACACAACTCTGTGTGTGTGTGTGTGTGTGTGTGTGTGTGAGCCATCCATCGCTTCTATTTTGTCTTCCACTAGTAAGAGTATAAGTAAATGTGTGCATCTAAAGGGAGGTAGACCATATGATTTTAGATAGTTTTAAATCTTCTTTAAACTTATTTCTCATAAAATTAAGCAATAACGACCATACAAAATAAATTTAAAATAACGAAGACAACCAACCAGAAGGGTTGGTTGACCTCAGTAGTGAAATTATGGATTATTTTATTTTACTCTTGTATGCCTTTATGTATTTATCCAGATTTTCTATCATTTGTTTGTATAATAAGAGATGCTGTAAAGTAGCAGTTAAAATAATGGCTCTGGATCCAAATTTCATGGTTTCAAATACTGGACTTGTCCCTTGGGCAAGTTAATTACCCTCTCTATTCATCTGTCCTCTTATCTGTAAAATGGGGCTTATAATGGGATCTACTTCCATCCAGGGGGCTAGAAGAATCAAATTAGGAACACATGTTTGAGTGCCTAGAATTGGGTCTGGCCCACAGGAAATGCTCAATAAACATTGAAGAAGATGCTTTCTTTGATTACATTTTCCTTCACAATATTTGTTTCATCTATCTTTTCCAAGATTTATCCCCTCTTTCTCTCCTTCCCCCACCTTTCTTGCATCATCTTTATTTTTCTTGCTAAACCACGTTTGCATCGATGCCTTGCCATTTATTAAATCCTGCCCATACTTCATGTGGATAGCTTTGTCTAGATCTTCTATTTCTGGAATTAGCTGTCCTCATATAGTCCAGATAAATCTCCCTGACTTTTATCCCACATGATTCAAAGCCTATCTTCTTCCCCTATGAGAAATAGTCTAGGGCTGGCTTTTCTGCCGATGTACCGCTGGAAAGGCATGGCTGGGTCAGCATGCAGCCTTCACAGGGTGAGTTGGGCTTTTTTCTCTCTTTTGTAGTTTTCCTGTGGGTCCTGAGCCTGGGTTCACCACAATTCTTGAAGTCTGGGGAAACCCTTGAGTTTCAGGTGTCCCCCTTCCCCCAGTTCAACCAGAGTTTTGACGATGTCCAAGAAAGCCACCTTGGGTGTTTCACCAGTCTCTCCCATCTCCCAAAGAGAAGATGGGAAAATGGACAAAGTTCATCGGGGCCAGTTTTAAAGAGTGCATGGAGGAGAGGAAACACAATGTGTGTCTTCTTGCTGCACTCTGCTCTCCTAGGGAGAGCATTTCCCTTCATCATTTTGGCCATGTCTGTCCTCCTTGCTGGAGAAACTGAGCCCTGGTGTCCACACACTCCCTGGGTCTCCTTTCCTGCCTTCCTCCCAGCAAGAAGCCACCTCTTTTTCCTCTCCAAGATGAGGATGCAAAGAAGCTGGGGAGGACTTTGTGTTTTTGTGCATGGTCCTGGGCTGCCTGGGAGATACTTCACAGCCTTCCTGGGTCAGGACTGACTCTCATTCAGGTGGAAGCCTGCACCTGGGGGCTGAATGGCAGCACCCCTTTGGGATGGCGTGCTGGAGGCCACCAGGGCCTCCTCAATTTGGGCAGGTCGGAAGAGCCCTGATGGCATAAAAGGAGAGTCGATGATGGGGGTCTGGACAAGGGGCACAAGGCGGCCATCCACCTCACCCTCCTCTGGGCAAGCCTGCTCTGATGCCTACGCTCCCTGCCAAGCCTCCCCTCTGACCTGAGAAGACCCCTCCTGCACCCATGCGCCTGGCATCACCTCTAGTCCCCTGACAGGGAAGACTTTCCCCTGCCTGATGAAAGACAGGGACTGGAAAATCACTTTGGACTTGCTTCAAGCAGATTCTGTTTTGCATTAGAAACTCATCTCTGTTCTTCTGGGAGATTGGCTGGTGTTGTCAGAAAGGGAAATGGAAATTGAAAGTGAGGCCAAAGGCTGATTGAGGGAAGGCCACTCACTGCCTCCCAAGAGCAGGGTGGAGTACAAGGGAGAGGAGGAGACAGGCCTGCTTCTTCTCTCATAAACTTTTTGGGTCCCAGTGTGGACTGGCAGCCACCAGCACCCTCCCTCTCTCCGGGCAGGAGAGGCAAAGCAGACCCAATCAGGGGCACAGTCCTTGCCTGAGCCCCATGCTAGGGAGCCAAGGCTGGCTGGTTCCACCTGCTTTTGAGTATTCTTACTACACACAGAGAGCATCCAGTTAGCCTTCTTTCCCGGGGACTCTCTGAGAAAGAGATTATATGAAAAGAACATAATCACAACTTGAATAAACCTTGAGATTAAATTTTGCTGAGCAGTTAAGTCCAACAGAAACAGCTCTTTAGGGAAAGAATTTCCCAACATGGGTTTGTTCTGATCACCAACCTCCACCCGCCCACCCCATGTACACCCACAATGCACCCCCACAGGTGTCTGCCTGCACACATAGGCATCAGCTTTGGGGAACAGGAACGTGGGGTCAGCGGGGCATGGGCTTGGGTCCCGGGTCTGCAGTCCTCACACTGTGGTTCAAATCCTGTCGTTTTACTGCTGGGTTTCCCTGCCCTCATTGCAAACCTTTTCACGAATGTCCTGTCTCCTTGATCTAATTTCTCTCTCCTGGTCATAGCAGATGTCAGAACTATCTCGCCAGTACCCTCCTCTCTCTTGTCTGTTGGTGTCCACCCAAATGGGAAGGGGGCCACATTTATCAAGCGCCGTCTGAAGAGGCAAATACTATGCCCACTTTCTAGATGAATAAATAGAGGCTCAGAGACACAACCTATACTGCTAGAACCAGACAAATGTGCCTGGCCTGCAGGTGAGGGGACACTGACGCTCCCATGCGACTCCCAGGTCTCTGTCTCCATTTGTGGCTGCAGCTGCTCTCTCGCCAGGGTCCCCACTTGCCCAGGACTTCTTTCTGCATGTGGCTTCTGAGTGGCTCATAGGTGCTGGTATTTATGACTCTTAGGGAAGCACCACATATAAGTTGTGAACGTGGACTTCCTTCCTGAGTGACATCAAAGAGCACCACACTTCAGGAACCAAAATAAGCCCTAGAAATAAGTATGTGAATCTTTCTAGACCTTTAACCTGCCTCCCCATGACCTGTGAGAACCCAGAGGTTCTTGACTACTCACCTCTAAGACCTCCCTGATAGGTCAAGGTGACATCTATGATGCACCTGTGGAAGTTCCTGAGTCTCAGCCATTCTCCGAACTGTCCCTCATACAGAAAAAAAAGTCTATGTGAGACTCTTATAACAGTGACCATGGAGAGAATCAGCGTGGCTCCCTGGGTAGACACACCTGCTGGCACAGAGAACACTGTGCTGTTGCCCCGGTGGGAGGCAGGCAGCTTGCATCAGCCTCTCTCAACCCTCCTCCCAAGCAGAGGATTCCTCATAAAGATACTGGGTGCCATTAGAGAAGGAAGTGGCTGCTGGGCATGGGAAAGCATTGAATATGCACCACAAGACCAGACCAGGGTCCCAGCCGGGAGCCGTGGGTCACAGTGCCCGTGGAGTGAAGGGGCCCGTGGGTTGTGTATGGGAAAGAAGATGGGAAGAAATGCCGTTGGCGCGTCCTGGACACCTCATGCGTATGCCAGCGGCTTTCATCCACTCAGTCCTTGTGAAATTGCTCTCATTATCTTACAGGGAAAGGAACTCAGGGCTCACCAAGGTGAACAGAGGCACACAGCTACATGCTAGTTTGCTAACCCAGGCACGCTAGAAAATTACTGTGCAAATGAAAAGTGCACATTGTGTGCAAAACCTGGAAGTGTGTTTTATTAAGAACATCATATATGTGCGAAGAGCTGTGTGCACATAAAGGACATGGCAATCCTGTATCAATGAGGCCTGTCCTTAAGCCTAATCAATGTGACGGGGCACCTGGGTGGCTCAGTGGGTTGGGTGACCGCCTTCAGCTCAGGTTACAATCTCGCAGTTCGTGGGTTCAAGCCCTGCATCAGGCTCTGTGCTGAGAGCTCGGAGCTTGGAGCCTGCTTCAGATTCTGTGTGTGTCTCTCTCTCTGCCCCTCCCCTGCTCATGCTGTTTCTCTGTGTCAATAATAAATAAAACATAAAAAAAAACTTTTAAAAAACCCTAATAAATGTGTTCTAATTATCATAATGGAATTAAAAGTATCATGATGGAATTAAAAGTATCATAATGGAATTAAAAATCTGTGGTGCTCTGCAAAGGGCCTGTGTGTTATAGGAGCTTTGCCCCACGACAATGTTTGAGAATCACCAGCCGAAAGAATCCCGCCCAAACTCCGGAGGATATCCGAACCTCCTCCCCACCACCTCTGCCCTTGCCCAAGGCAGAAGGGAAGGGCATTACAGAAAGAGGGTACAGAATGTGCAAAGGGAGGAGGTTGGGAAGGATATACTGTGTGCTCCCCGAATGCAGAGAAGGTTGGCATGACGGGGCCTGGGTTGTAAGACTGGAGGGGAGAGAGAGAAATGTGCCTCCGTGTAGGACAGAGTGCGGAGAGCCTTCCTTTATTCACCCCGGTAAGGACAGGGCTCTTCCCCCCAGGCAGTCAGGAGACCATGGTGGATGGTAGGCAGGGAGATGTGTGAGCAGATTTCCACCTCGAGTGATTTTTCTGGTAGCCACGTGAAGGGTGCATTTGTGGAGAAGGCAATAGACAAAGCTGTTATGAGAGATGATGACAAGAGAGAAGGATGTGCAGTGGGCAGTGTGGGGCAGAGGCCGGGAGAGAGAGGCAGCCCCAGGTATTTGGGAAGCTCTCGCCAGAACGTGGGGTTGGAATCCATGTGGATTGGTGTGCACCTAGGGGGACCTCAAGCTGTCGCTCTGGGACGTGGCTGTGATGTGGGTTTGGAGACCAAGAGGTAGGTTCCACTCCATTTCTGTGAGAGCCATGAGGGCTCCTCCACCACGGTTGTATCAGGTCCCTCGTCCTGACCCTGCCCCATGTGCACAGAAACACATGTGACTTTGCTAATAGAAAGGGACATGACTGACTTTTAATGTTGTCATGGGTCACCCAGAGCTTTCCTGTCCCCCTACTCACGCCTGGCTCTCTCAGGGTTCTTTCTTCTCCTTGCCTTCTTCCAGTACCATGGGGGCAGTCTGGGGGTGACATCACCCTCTGTGCCCTCCACTGCTGGGAGGCCAATGATGTGAAGCCCCCCAGCAGGGGCAGTGGACCCAGCCTGCTGGGATGCACCCCTCTATCCCTGGTTGCCACGGCCCCTCTCCCACCAATTCCTCTGCCTCCCTGCTGTCCTCCATGACTTAGCAACAGTTCTCTTCTTCCTTCTAGGAAGAAGTTCAGTAGGACTTCTAGGATGGAACTGTCCTGCTGGAGGGGAGCGGCAGCCTTTGAGCACGTCCAGGAACCTGCTGGACCTTCCTCCACAAACACAGTGAACAACGTGCTTCACAAAGCTGTACCCTGTGCTGGGAACAGGGACCTGGCAGTCTGCCAGCTGCCCCGGTCCTTGCTAGAACTGTGTCCAGGTGAGCTTTCCAGGAGACAAGACTGGAGCATGGTGCCTGGAGAAAGGGCTGCAGTCAGGGCAGGACCCTGAGCATGTCTTGGTCCGAGTATGGGTGTGTTTGGGGCCACAGTGGGTGTGGCTGAAGGTCAAGTCAATAAAACACAGAAAGGATTCTGCATGGGGTTGGGGGGTCTGTGCTTCACAACCACACAGGGGTAGAGGGTCCTACTACCAGGGCATCAGGATGGGCCATCACATGTGACATAGGCAGTCAAGGTGAGTCCTGAGTCACTCAGCCTTTGGGGAAGGATGCTCAGGGCCTCAGAGGGAAGGAGATCTTCCCGGGTGTGAGCAGGTGCTCCCACCCCCTCTGAAGGGACCTCTAGGACCTGCCCTTCTCCCTTCTCTCTGAGATCTTCCACAGAGATGTGAATATTCATCAGCCTTGGAGCAGAACCGGCAGAAATTCCCAGTCCCTTGGCACGGTGCTCAGGGGCCAATCCCAATCAGTTATCTCCATCACTTACCCTAATCAGTCACCCCAATCCATCAGTCAGGCTGGCCAGGAGCCCTGGCCAGTGTGCCTTGCCTGGCTTAGGTTTCCTCCTTCTCCCCCACACCTCGTTCTGTGCCACCTTCACCCCCCACCTCAGAGACACCAAGCTTTCTGAAAAGCCCACACACAAACCCTTACCAGTCATTAACATCTTGGTGTAACTCAGTAGTCCCTGTATTTGATGAATGCCCTCTGACCCACCATCTGCAGCAGACACAGGACGGGGCCAACAGAGGGGAGTGGAATAAAGAAGAACAAGCCATACCCTGCTCTCTTGGGGTCTCTAGAAAGGGAGAAGGTGTGTAGAGCTGCAGCCGGGCAGACCCCATGGTGGGGTTCCAAGGGACCAGACCGACCGTCATGGGGGAGGAGATGTGGAACCAGGCCTGAGAGGATGGATATGCTCCTGTAGGCAGAAGCAGGAGACACCAGGGAATTGGGAAGGACATAAACCAAAGCAGGGAAGAGGAGAGTGCCAGACCCTTTGGGAAACAGCTGGACATCCAATCAGGAAGACAGTGTAGGTTTATGTAGGAGAGAGAGGGCAGATGACTTTGGACGCAGACTGCAAATGGCCTGGAATGCTAAGCTAAGCTTGGACTTTACTATTCAACAGGGGGCAAGTGGGGTCACTTGGAGTGAGGCAGGGCAGAGCACAGGGGACCGCACGGAGGGGCCCAGAGCCCCAGCACCTGAGCCGGTAGCCAAGGGTGTGAATGGCAGCAGATCTTGTGAGTGTGCCAGGGAATCTAGGGAAGGAGGGCCAGCAGACAGACAGCAGGACACCTTGGCACCCCTGCATCTCCTGCCACACAGCCACACAGGGCAGGGTAGAGTTGGGACGCTCCTTCCAGGAAGACTGGGCCAGGGGTGCTGGAGACCACCCTCCCCTACAGACAGCACCCCTCAACCATCAGTAGCCTCACCTCTTTGTTTCTGCTATATCCCAGAGCATCTCTGCTGGGGAGAAGGTGGGCAGAGTCTCACTTTGTTTTTATTTTGCCTGTCTTTCCTGTCTTAATCACCTAAACTCATTTGAAAAGAGCCAAGCCTATAGCAAAAATCAAGGACGAAATACTTGCGTCTTCTGAGCTGCACTCCGAGCATAGGGTCGGGTCCGAGGCCCGTGCAGCCTCCAGCACGCCTACTGTGCTGTCTGTGCGGTCTCTCTCCAGCCGGGAAGGGCAAGGGCAGCCTGGGCAAGCCCAGCTGCGGCCCGCTGCGGGGACCCCTCTGCTCTTCACGCTCCACTGAGAGTTCTCAATTGACTGTAGCTTCCTTTTCAGAAATCCCATTTGGCTTCAAAGTTATAGAAGATTGTTCTCCTTGGGGACTGCCGAGATGTTCAAAGTTTGCCTCCCAGAGATGACCGGAATTTGCTTGAAGTGTTTTTTAAAAAGACATAATAATACCACTATTGTCCTTGACCCTCAAATGCTAAAATTCAAATCCTCAGACATAAAGCGATCTTGAAAATCTCATGGAAGTATATTCTCTTTAGAGCAGAGGCCAAAAATTAAAAATCTCCTCCCCAGAAGGGCTCTAGTCAGCTTAAAAAAAGAGGGACACAGAAGGCACAGACTAAGAGAAGGTTCTTAACAAACCGAGACCACTCCAGGTCTCTCAACACCAAACTTCCTAGACCTCACAGGCCTTAATATGGGACAAGACTGGAAACACGGAAATAAATAAAATCCGTGCTATCCTTTCGGTTGGAGACGAATGAGGGGAAAATAGGTTAAAGAGTGATGAGCTTGCCCAGTTGCTATTGTAGCGGGTGAAGCAGGACTCCCTGAGGAGGTGCTATATCAGAGAAGAAGCCAGAGGGACAGGGAGGAGTGGGAGGTGGTGGGAAAATGGAGTGTGCAATGGTCCTAGGTGAGAGTGAGCTGGGTACGTTCAGGAACCTCAAGGTGTGTAGTGTGGCTGGAGGGAGTGTGAACACGGGAGGGAATCAGAAGAGATAGTCTGGGGGTAAGCAGTGTCCAGGTCCTTTAAGACAGGAGTCAGCAAACTGGCTCTGTAAAGGACCACTTAGTAAACATTTACACTTTGTGGCCACACAGTCTCTGTTATATGTACTCAATTCTGCTGTATCATGAAAGGAGTCAGAGGCAATATGTAAATGAATGAGTGTGGCTGCATTCCAATAAAACTTTATTGATAAAGACAGACAATGGGCCAGATTTGGCTAGAGGGCTACAGCTTTCTGACCCTTGTTCTGGAGCCTTATAGGCAAGGATGAGAACCTTTACATCTCTTGTTAATGTGATAGAAGCTGTTTGAGGACTTTGAGCCTAAGAGTAAAGTCATCTGATTTATGTTTTAGATCATTCTGGTGGTTGCACGGGAAGGGATTATAGGGCAAGAGCAGGAGTGGAAGTGAGCAGACCAGTTTGAAGCTGTTAGAGCTCTTTGTCCAAGAGGGAATGGAGACTGGCTTAGCAGTGAGTGGACAGTTACGCATGCTGTTCACCTGTGTCTCTAGGTCTCCTCCTGGGTCTGAGGTAGAATTGCCCTTCCCACCCTTGTAAAATTAGGTATAGTCATGTGGTCTGCTTCAATCAATAAAAAGTGAGAAGTAGAAACCTCTAAGAAGAAGTGCACAATTCTCCCTTTCTTTGCCATATCATGGCGACATTACGAATTCTCAAAACTCTGTCTGCCTGGGTCCTCATGTGAGGATGACATGGAGCAGAGCCCCCCAGGTGTCTGTAATTCATGTGGAACAAGAGCAAGAGATAAACTTTCATTAAATTCAACTGCTGAGAGATGGGAGCTGTTTGTCACTGAGGCATAACCCAGCTCCTCTGATACACTTGTGGTGGGGAGATAATGCTAAGGGGCCACACTGGGGAGAAATGTTCAAGGCAAAGCTTGTGGGGCTTTGCTGATAAATTAGTTATAGTTAATTTGAGAATAAGAGCTGGAAGAGGGATCTGAAGGAATGAGGCCTGAATGGCTGGAGGAATGAAGGCCCCATGTAATGAGAAGCAGAAGGCTTGGGAAGAGCTAGTGTAGGACTATCTAGGTTTAACTAACTGTTCATCACTTACCCGCTAAGTAACTCGAGCCCCTTGCCTAGCCTTCGCATGGTATGTTCCCTCATCTGTACAGCAGGAATAAAAATAGTGTCTACTTGATAGGCCTGTCAAGAGGATTAATGGAGGTAATTCAAGCAAACTACGTGGCCTAACCCCTGGCACAAAGGAGCTCCAACATAAATGTTAGCTATTGTTATTGTCATCATTGTCATCACCATCATCATTATTATCAGTATCTTAAGAGCCTTGTTTGTTTTGAGCCAATGCCTTGTACTAGGTCAGTGCCAGGTACCCTGAGAAGCCATTTTCTGTACCTGCATTGCTGCCCAAAAGAGCCCAGCCTGGCCTGGCCTTCCCTGAGCCCCTCCTCCAGACAGACCGAGCGCAGACACTTGCCAGCCCCCTGTCTGGCTCCCGCTCCCTGGCTCAGCTTCAAATGGCCGTTGTTCACTGTCCGTCTACAGGAGGCCTGGCCTTGCTTCTGTCTGCTTTTCCCAACTCCAGATGGCCTGAGAGGGCCAGCATGGGGGACTCTTATTTCTGTAGAGAATCCAGGGCGAGAGAACAATCCTAGCTGGCATGACTCTGGCACTGTCTTCTCTTTATCCTGGATTGCCCCTGTCTGGGGGGTAGGTGGAATCACAACAGAGGTTCTAGTAAGTTCTAGAACAGCATCACTCAGTACTTGAAGCTACCTGGTCAAAAAGAGGAGGGAAACAGGAGAACAGCGTTTGCATATTGGTCCTCCCAGGATGAATCAAATGATTATTTTTCCACGTCAGAGAGAGGCTGTGGGGCATCCAGAGCCCCCCCCCCCACTTTAGGACCAAGTCCCTGTTCCCCCAGCTGCCAGCAGTGTTGGCCACTGGGAGCCTGAAGCTGAGGCGATGGCTACCTCAGCTCCCATAGTCAATGACTGATCTGTCCAGGGATACAAAGGCCCAGCCCCCTCACCGACCTCAGGACTGTCCCACAGGGCCATGTGGGCCCCTGCCCTCCTTGTGTGAGTGGTTCCCTGTTGGAACTGTCTCCTGGTTCATCTTCTCTCTCTGTGTGTCCAAGCCTGCTTCCCTAACTCCTCACATGTGCTATTCTGCATGACACCCCTAACCAACGTCCTGCATGAAACTCTCAGACCCAGTGCCTCTTTCCAGGGAACTCCATCTGTGATGAAAACACACGAGAAGGACCTAGATCAAAGGGACGTGCGATGGTTTGTCACACAGGGAGGGAAGTCCCTGTGCCCTCTCAAAACGTCTACCTAAAAAGTAGATGTAACACACAAAACAATGTTAGGACTAAAAGGATTAGGATCCAAGTTGGGGATGGGGATGGCAGTGGGGTCAGAGTGACCAAGGTTTGAATCTAGGTCCACCACATATTTTTTAATGTTTATTTATTTTTGAGAGAGAGAGACAGAGCGCAAGCCAGGGAGGGGCAGAGAAAGGGAGACACGGAATCTGAAGCAGGCTCCAGGCTCTGAGCTGTCAGCACAGAGCCTGATGCGGGGCTCGATCCCATGAGCTGTGAGATCATGACCTGAGCTGAAGTGGGACCCTTAACAGATAGAGCCACCCAGGCGCCCCTAGCTCCATCATGTTTTAACTGCAGATCTCATGGCCTCAGCCAAGGTATTCCACCTCCCTGAGTCTTAGTTTCCTTTTCCAAAAAGTGGCAATGCCATTCATTGTTTGACAATTAAACATGACCGTGTACGAAGCTCAGCACCTTGTCTGGCCTAGAGTGAGCCTTGGTGAGTGTCAGTGTCAAGACTGCAGCACTGCAGGGCAACAGTGCACGCATCTTGGTTATAAAAATAAATGGATTCATTTCCGTCTCTACAGTGAACTGTATTTAAGGCAAATCTCTTCAAATGCACTTGATATCGATAAATGTAATAGTACTGAGTCACAGCAGCCCAGTCACTTCCAATGTGAAATTTCGCTCTTCTTTGTTGAAAACTTGGAGTTTCCTTTTCTTTAACCCTGCCCCTCCCCTTCCTCTCTGACTCCCAGGGGAGGGCTGGGACACTGTGGGGTCACTTTCCTGTCCCGCTGCCCATGTCTAGTGAGGCGAGTCCTTCTAGATCCTATCTTCTTCTGGGTCCTGGGATGCTTCCTGGACATGAAGTTCTGTGGGGTTGGCCATTGTCCCTGCAGCTCCCTGAAATGTGCAACCCCCGGAGCATCCAGAAGTGACCTTCCTCACTATTATGAGGTTGCAGGGTATCCCCACACCTTCCCCTGGAAACCTCTGGGCTGGCCCCTCGTCTACTTTCAGGGACACCAGAACTGGTTTTATGGGTAGGTGACCAATGCAGTCCCACAGGACCCCGGACTCAGGGGGGCCCCATACTGGGGGGTTAATGTTCTGGCATTGCTGATCACCCTCTGGAAATTCTTCATAATCTTACCTTTGAATCTGTGTTTTATAAGGGAAGTCCCGTGGCACAGTAGACCGTGCCTTGGGGCCTGGCGCCTCAGCTCACAGTGGTCCTACCTCCCACTATCTTCCCAGCCTCAGGGTCCCCAGCTTCTTGAACCCATCCGGCCTCTGCCTTTGAACCTCCCTCCCAGGGACAGCTGCCACCCTTTGTCCCTAGTGGAGACTTGAGCACAAGCACTGGTGTGGGGAGGGTCAAGGTCAGGTGCATGCGTGCCCTACACACCTTGGGGTGGGCCATGGCAATGGCTGTCCACCCCCCAGGTGGGCCTCACCATGGGATGTTCAGTGGGGGATTGGGTAGGGCAAGACTCTCTTACTCGGATCCAGGTACTAGCTGTGTCCCGACACCCCGGGGTCTCCTGTGCACTACAGGCTGAGGCAGCAGGCCCTTTGGGGAAGGAGAATGGCTGGCTCTATGCCTCCGCTACTGGGTGGCATGCAATGTGGCAGTCCAGTGGCTGGCAGGATGGGGAACCCAACCTGTGAGGTCTACACTCAGGCCTTGAGTATCCCTGCACCTGAAGGAGCAGGACAGTAAATACAAATTGAAGACATCTGATAGGTCAAGAGAGCAAGACTGTGGAAACAAAGAAAAAAAAATTTTTTTTGTTTCTTTAATGGACTTTCTGCTTTTTGAACAAGAGGTTTCTTATGAATTTTCATTTTGCCTTGGGCCCCTAAATAATGGAGCTGGCCCCGTGGTCCTGTGACTCCCCTCCACTTCTCTCAGGTGCCATGAAAAATGTGGGTGGGGGGAGGTGGGGACTTATATTTCCTGGCTGTCAGGCATGGGTGTCTCAACCAGCCCTCACAAGATAGAAGTGTCAGATACTTCTGCAAGAGGGTCCTTCTCAGGGGCACCTTGTGGCTCAGTCGGCTGAGCGTCTGACTTCAGCTCAGGTCATGATCTCACAGTTCATAAGTTCGAGCCCTGCATCAGGCTTGCTGCTGTCAGCACAGAGCCCACTTCAGATCCTCTGTCTCCCCCTCTCTCTGTCCCTTCCCCCCCACCCCGTCTCTCTCAAAAATAAATAAACATTAAAGAGGGGAAAAAGAGGATCCTTCTCAGAACTCTGCCCCCAGAAGCTGGTCTAGGTCTTCTTTGTTCTGGGTTTCTCCAAGTTAGAGAGAAAAAGTATCTCTTGATTCATGTATTCTCCATTATATTTTTTTGACACTGTCAGTTAAAAATCTGGCTGCTCTCTTTGATCTTTAACAGAAGGGGCAGGTTGGTCTCAGAAAGTGGGGAATCCATTGTTAAGTGTCCTTCATGTTTCCAGTTACTGCTCTCCTGACATTTGTATACCACTTCACATGTGGCCAGTTTAGCTATTATTGTTGTACCGCGACTCATAGTATATGTGTGTGTACAGAAATGAAATTTTGAAGTGGATAAATCTGTTAAAAATGAAAAATGAGGCATTGGGTAAGTTGTCCTACATACACACTCCTTCCAAATATCTCACTGCCATAAGCATATCTGTGGTTTTTAAAGCAAAATGCATCAGGGAGTTCCTTTCTATCTGCTAGAATCGTTCATGAATCACTCCACGAATCATTGAATGAAGCCCATTAGATCTTGAAATAAAATGCATCAAAGACCATAATCTAAGAAGAAATCACAGGCATAAGTCCTCATGACCTTGGATTTGACAGAGGCTTCTCAGCTATGACACCAAAAGCATGACCAACCAAAGAAAAAAAATAGATAAATTGGGATTCATCACTCTTAAAAACGTTGGCTTTTCAAAGTAAAAACATCAACACACAGAGTGGGAGAAAATTTTTGAAAACCCTCTCTTTTATAAGGGACTTACATCTAGAATATATAAAGAATGATTGTAATTGAATAATAAAGAGATGAATAACCCAATTAAAACATGGCAAAGGATCTGAATAGACATTTCTCCAAAGAAGACACACAAGTGGTCGGTAAGCCCATGAATAGATCTCCAACACCCTGAGCCAGCAGGGAAATGGAAACCAAGAGCATAACGAGAATACACTTCATGCCCACTGGCATTGCTATCATAAAAAAGTCAGGTAACAACAAGTGTTGGCAAAATTAGAACCTTCATACATTGCTGATAAGAATGGAAAAGGTGCGGCTGCCATGGAAAACAGTCTGGCGGTTCCTTAAAGGGTAAAGCTGAGTTACCATAGGACCCGGCAATTCCACTCCTAGGTAGGAGCTCAATAGAAATGAAAATCTATGTCCACACGAAAACTGGTATGAACTAACAACAGCATTGTTTGCGATCGCCCAAAGGGGTAACCAACCCAAATATCCATCTACACATAAATGGATCAACAAACTTTGGACCATCCGTATACTGGAATATGACTCAGCCAAAGGAATGAGGTACTGACATGCTACAACGTGGGTGAACCTGAAACACGTGGTGGTAAGGGACAGAAACTAGTCACAAAAGACCACATTTTATATGGTTTCATTTACAGGGAATGTGCAGACGAGGCAAATGGATGGAGATAGAAAGTAGCTTGGTGGTTTTCTACTGCTGGGGGGATGGGGCATTATAGCTAAAGGGTGCAAGTTCCTGTCTGGGGTGATGAAAATGTTCTAAATTTGACCTGAGGCTGCACAAGTCTCAAAACCATCAGTCTACCTACTTTCTGCCTTTTGGGTGAATTGTATGATATGTGACTTATACCTCAATAACGTTGCTTTTTTAAAAAAAGATAATGTGGTTTTACTTAACAAGGTGGGCTTTTGTGCCTCCAGCAGCCCCCCCCTACAGATTTTATGTACCTGAAAACCGACTAGACAAAATGCTCTGACCCCCTCCCTCTGCCATGCCTCGCCACTCCACCCTTGCAGTACAACTGCTTTTGTATTTATTCTCCTTGTTTCCTGAAGCCAAGCCAATCCCACCCCCATTGGCAATGGCAGAGTGTGATGGAGCGTGAGTCCATTTAGAAGCCGGGCCTTGCCAGCTGCCACAGGACGTGACCGACCCCAAGTTTTGAGAGGAGCCTGTCCGAGACCCACTTCTCACTGCTCCAGCCCATGCGCTCTGGACTCCAAATATGTCCATGCCCAACATTGCATATCCAGGCCCTTTCTTCTGGTAAAACAGGGATGGATGTGCATCCTACTCCCTAGAGAGGTTGCAATTCAAACTGCACAATTCAGGAAGGGCTCAGAAGAACGGTGCCAAGGTCCCATGAAAATAATGTTCTGTCACTCCTAGGGAAGCTGTCAGGGTCAGTCCCAACACTCGGGAGCCATGCCCTCCCACCCTGTAGATGCCACCATGGCTTGTAGTGTGTGCAGAATAAGCAAGTGTTTGCTGACTCCCAGGGACCCTGGATTTGGACCATCCCCTCTGGACTGTCAAGGCAAGACTGGATCTCCTCTCTCTGGAGTCTTCAGCCTTCTCTTGCTCCCCCACAACTTTCTGAGATAGATCAAGAGGCACTAATTAGGGAACACCGGATGTTCTAAGGGGCCAATGAGAGTCTGAAGAGATACATCAGTGCAGCAGTAATGGAGGCCATGCAAGGGCATCACCCCAGCAGTAGATGAACGGGAGACCTATCAGTTGTGCCAGGTTGGAGAGTGTGCCCCAAAATTCATGTCCTTCCTGGAGTTCCAGAACATGGTCTTCTTTGGAAATATGACTGTCACAGGTATGATTAGTTAAGTTAGGATGAGCTCATACTGGCTTAGAGTCAGTCCTTAATCTGATATGACTGGTGCCCTTATAAGAAGAAGAAGGGACATGGACACACAGGAAGAATGTCAGGTGACCGTGGAGACAGGGATAAGAGCGATGCATCTACAAGCCAAGGAAACCAAGGATTTCCAGTAGCATCAGAAGTGAGGAGAGGTTCAAGTAAGGCTCTTCCCTTCAGAGGGAGCACAGCCCCATCAATACCTTGATTTCAGACTCCGACCTCTAGAGTTAAAATTTCTGTTGTTTGAAGACACCCAGCTTATGGTGTTTCGTTATAGCAGCTGTGGGAAACTAATACATCCATCTTTATTCCTGAAGGAGCACATAGCTAGCTGTTCTCCTGATGTTCACAGATCTGTGGAAAAGACAGACACTGAACAGATAACCACAAGTGAACAGGTATGTAAGCATTGTCCTAGGAACTGTGATTAACCTTGCTCGAGAGTATAGCTGGGTTGTAGGAAGCGGGCGAGCATCCTGAGAAAGGGCCATTCTGCTGAGACTATTTCCAGACTTTGGACAGAGGCATAAGAGCTACATGAAAAAACAAAACCATAAAAATTTCAGAGGAAGAAAAGAGATCATTTTTATAACTTTGGGTGGGGGTTCCCTTCCACAGGAAGGATGATTCAATACCCAGAAGCCATAAAGGAAAGAACTGACAGATTAATCTCATAAAAATAAAAATTTCTGGAGATCAAAACACATATAAAGTTAAAAAAAAACAGCATGAGGAGTTTTTTCACAAGTAAAGAATTAGTAGCCAAAAATAGATCTCCCAAATAACAAAAAAAGAGAAAACAATCCAATAGAAGAATTGGTAAGAGACTTGGAAGGACCATTAGCATATGTAAGCAATGAAATCACGGGAATCTAGGAATCTACCCCCAAAACCAATAGCACACTGTATACACCTTATGTTAGCCAACTTGACAATAAATTGTATTAAAATAAAAAAGATGTGGGCAATGAATGTTGGATACACAAGTGGGGCTCCCTCAGTCTTCGTTTGGGAAGAAAAGGTCAAGGACAATAGAGTAGGTGCCCCCAGGGTCTAAATGCTGGACCCCTGATCCGGAACCTGCTGAAAGGATTGTCTAATCATTTACCTCCTACCCATGAGGGAGACAGGAGACAGGGCCACTGGTCCTGGGGCAGGGAAGGACGAGATTGGAGAAGTCTCCAGATTGGGACCAAGCAAAGAAAGACTGTGCTCCCGGCTCCTTGTGCAGTCTTGGTCTGTTTATCTCTGTCCCCTCTTGAAAGTCCACTAAAGTGGCATTAAAGGAGGGAATACAAGGCAAAAACTTGGATGGACAAAGAAAATGGAACGGAAGCAGCAGTGACAGAATTCTGGAACCTGGAAGTCAGCTGTATGAGTGGTCACAATGCAGTGGCTCTGAGAAGCCGGAAGTCTAACCAGGCACAGGGGAAGCCAAGAAGGAAAGTCAAGTATGCTAGAGCTGCTGAAAGGGGACAGGGATTTCTGCAAAGGCAGTGTGCTGGAACTGAAAATAGAGGATTGGTTAAAAATTAATATGAGAAGATTTTGACCCATAGTCCCTTGCCACAATCCGTACAGGTGAAAAACTACCTCCTCAGCACCCTGGCAGAAGGCAGGGCTCTACTCTCCAGCAAGATGGAGCCAGGGGGCTGTGGACTCAGGAACTATGGGCACAGATGTAGGTGAGGGCACCTGGCTGACAGTGAGGATCAAGTGAAGCCAACATCTGAGTGCTGAAATCCATGCCCTGCCCCTCTCTTGCCTGAGAACTAGGAGCCAAGTTTATAATCCTTGTGCAAGATTTTGGATGATTTCTTCTCTGGGGAGACTGATCAGCCCATTAGAATTTATGTAGACACTGGTTATTTGGAGTACCCCTGGGGTAAAATGGCCAAAATCAGTCTTCCTCCAACAAAAACCCCACCCAGACACACAGAGCTTACAGTGTGTGTGTTAGAGTCTTACTCTTCACATAAAGTCAGAGATTAAAACTATCAAAGACTAAAAAAGCTTAGAGGAAACAGACAACTCATGTCATGGAGCAAGGGGAAAAAGTAATATAATATAATATAATATAATATAATATAATATAATATAAGTGCTGTCTCCAGGAAATAAGATATTACATACATCCATGAAATGAGAACTTATTGCTTAAAAAATAATAGCAAAGTAAGTTTTAAAAGGATCATTCAGAATTTTAGAAGTATTCTTGGAAATTAAATTGGCCGATATCCAAAACTATATAAAAGAAGCTTCAATAGAAAGGGTAAGAGACAGCTTCCAAAAAGAACACAAAGAAAAAGGTAGAAAATAAAAGAGAAAAAATACAAAAATTGAGGAATCAGCCCAGGAAGTCCATCATTGAAAAACAGATCTAAAAAAAAGAGGACAGAGAAAATATCTGGGGGGAGAGGGGTAGGAGGTTAGAAAATAGTACTATAAAATTTACTAGATTATGAGTAATCATCGTGAACCTCCGGTTTGAAAGGACTCACTTAGCAGCCCCATGTGAAATGAGACCCACACCAGTGCGCCCCAAGGATGAAAAGAAAATTCTGAATGATTTCAGAGATGAAAGTGGCCTCATGTAAAAGAAAGAGATGAGAACAGCATCTGACTTCTCACAGCCAGCTCTGCTAGCCGGAGACAGTGGGCGACAGCTTCACAGTCCGAGGGGCAAGAATTTCCATCCAAGCTGCCAATCAAACGTGCCGGTGGAATAGCTAATTTTTGCATGTGCGAGCTCTCAAACACTTTCCTAACACAGAACGTTTCTCAACAAGCTATTGGAGAAGACACCTCTCCCCAAGAAGGAGAAAACCAAGGTAGGGCATTGGATTCGGCAAACAGAGACCCAGCGTAGGGAAGTCAGAAGGTCCCCAGGACCCCAGCACCACAGTGGGGCAGCAGCACAGAGAGCAGCCCATGCACAGTGGGGGGAGGGGGTACTGGAAGGGGTGTCAATGGGGAAGGAGCTGAGCCTTCGCACACGCATCTGCACGAACTCCAAGGAGGCCCCCTTCAGCCCAAATTGTAGGAATGGATAGTCATGGAACACTAAACAAAGGAAAAGCTTGGCAGTCCCTCATTCCAAGCCAAACAAAAAGTTGTACAAAATGGGAAATGCGCACTACATGGTTTAGCTGTGAATAATATGAACATAGTCACAACTATGTAAATACTGAATATTGATTAGGCCAAAAATGACTCTATAACTACCATGTCAGGCTTGAGGAGAAAGGCGCGCACGTGTGCAGGGGGGAGGCTGGTTTGCAAGAGCGGAGTTCTCCTCTGCTGTAGTAGGAATTCATTAAATAACATTTAAACTGGAAAATCAAGAAATGGCCGTCCAAGCATGTTATTTTAAAGTAAGGAGGAAAGCACCAGAAGAATTAGCAAGAAGAATTCAGAGTGATGGCCTCTGGGGAGTGAGAATCAGAAGCAGGGTGGAGAGATGCTGTTTCTCATTATAAGGCTTGCAGAACCGTTTGACTTTTAAAACTATGTACGTGTATGACTTTGATAAACAGAATTTTTAGAAAACCATCAAAGAAACAACAAGGAAAGACTACATGGGCAAAGTCAGCACATTTCAAACGTTTTCATCAACATTGCTCCAAAGAGTAAAGACCTCTGTGTCTTCACACATTAAATGAAGAGAGGGGCTCAGTATTCACAATTGCTTATTGTAATTGCTTATTACAATTATTTCAAGGATGAACCCCTTCCCCCCAGGCTTTATGATACCGTGTGGAGACACCTCACCAGAGTGACATTCCCTGTGTTCTGCCCCCTGCCCCTGGTGGTGATGGGTGACAGCACTGTCCCCAGTGGTAGTTTGGAAGCAGGGAGCCGTCAAAAGGTGGCCCCCTCAAGCTCATTCCCTCCAGGTCTGCTCTCTGTGCTCCGGGTAAATCTGACTGCTCTGCTGACTCACTAGTTCTCTCCAGAAGGCTGCCCTGAGGTGTGGTAGGGAGGATGGCAGCAGGGTGTGGCAAGGCCAAAATCCTGGGGGACCTCACAGCCACAGCCTACTGTCCATCAGCAGGGCCTCCAATACCTCTGTTGCTCGTCCTACTGAAACCTGTCTCCTGCATCTCGTTTCTCAGTTGGATGTGAGCAAGGGAGGGGAATAATGGGGTGTTATTTATGAGTCTCTCGAAACCTCCACAGCCATGTGTCAGGCGCAGTGCCTGGTGCTTTGTAAATGTACCGTGCCCTTTGATCCCCACAGCCCTCATGGTGAAATTATTACCCTGTGAATCTGAGCCCGGGTCTCTGGGACTCCAATCCTGCTCTCCTTTCTCTGTGCTGCAAGCCTCAGTTGATAGACGCATGTCCGCCTCTCAGAGTTGGGTGAGGAGTCATCAGGATATGGTTGGGTGGATGGCTTTTGTCCTTTGGAGAGCATGGAGCACATCTTGGCCTCTGGATTTCTTTGTCTGTCAGGTCACTGATAATCCCAGCGAATTCTCCTGGCTCTGTCTCCCAACGGCCACAGATGTAGCGGCAATTGTGGCCCTGTTCCCTGCTCTTCTCAGCCCACACGTTCCCCTCAGATGATTTCATCCACCACATGGCTCCAATTACCATCTATCTGCTCAGATTTATGTCTCCAGCCCAGACTGTGTGCATGGCTCCAGATGCATGCCGCCCAGGCACATCTCACTCAGTGGCTCCATGATTTCTAGTGCTCACGGGTCCCCAGTGACTGCCTCATCTACCTTCCCAGGTCTGCTTGTCCTCCAGTGTCTTCTCTCACAGTCTCCCTGACACCGCATCTCCCTGACACTGTCCCCCACCTCTTAGCCTGAGAAGATCCCTGGTTTCCTTCCTCCACACGGGCTACTGTATTTTCCTCCTGGGTACTGAGATGGCCCCTTAACTACTCACCCATTTCCACTCTTGACTGCATCAGGTTCATTCTGTGCACTAGACAGGATGGTATTTTGGAAACACAAATCTTATCACTTCACTCCTTCACTTAAAGCTCTTCCAGGCTCAGATGTCACTTCCTTGGGGGAAGACTTCCTCAGACTAGCTTGAGTTCCCTTACCTACTGCTCCTCTAAAATATGGGACAACTAGGAAAGAACTTACTGTGATTATACTTTGGTTACTTGTATTTCTGGGTGACTGTCTTCCCTGCGGGATTAGGAAGCCATGAGCATACCAGCCACTCCAGCCTGTTCCTCAACTATGTCCCAGGGCCTTCCTCAGAGGTAGCATTTAGTAGGCTTAGTCAATATCAACTGAATGTATTACTTGGAAGTGGCTATTAAAATAAGTTACAAAAAACATTGAATAGATTGATTTTTTAATAGACTTTTTTTGGAGACGTTTTAGGTTCATAGCAAAATTGAGCTGACTACAGAGTGTTCCCATATGCTCCCTTTCCCCCCTCCAAAGCCTCCCATATTTATTAGCATCTCCACCAGAGAGGTACGTTGTTATCACTGATGAGCCTATGTTGACACATCATTATTATTCAGAGTCCAGAGTTTACATTAGGGTTCACTCTTGGTGTTGTCCACTCTATGGGTTTGGGCAACTGTATGATGACATGGCTCCATCATTAGAATGTCATAGAAAGGAGTTTCACTCCCTTAAGAATCCTCTGTGTTCCTCCTATTCATTCCTCTCTCCCAGGAAACTCCTGGCAACCACTGATCTTTCTACAGTCTTCATAGTTTTGCTTTCTATAGGATATCATAGAGTTGGGATTATACACTATGGATAATTTAAAATTTTTTTGTTTATTTATTTTTGAGAGAGAGAGAGAGAAGAGTGTGAATGGGGGAGGGGGAGAGAGAGAGGGGCAGACACGGAATTTGAAGCAGGCTCCAGGATCCAAGCTGTCAGCACAGAGCCTGACACTGGGCTCAAACCCACGAACCTTGAGATCAGGACCCAAGCCGAAGTTGGACACTCAACTGACTAAGCCACCCAAGCGCCCCTACAAGTATGTATAATTTTTTACCCATTGTTAATGAGGTCGTTCATTTTCTTATTGTTGAGCTTTAAGAGTTCTTTATATATTTTACATATGTCCTTTATCAACTATGTCTTTTGTAAATATTGTTCCTCAGTCTGTGGCTTGTCTTCTTATTTTCTTGAATTATATTGATTTTTTTTCTTTGAAGAAGGAACTGGCTTTATTGAGCAAGTCATGAATTGGGCAACATCCCATATAGCAAGTAGAGAGATGCTCCTGAATTATGTTGATTCTTAAGGACAAAAATAAACCTGATGCAATTTTAAGAGTTTGTAGTCTACATAAGATCGATCCAGGGCCTGCCTTGTTCTTGGACCTGGACACAGTCACAGACTCATGGAAATCCTCAGTCCGAGAGAGCTGGTTCGTCGGGAGTTATAGGGATATCTTCGTAAGTGTTCCAATGAAGCTGAACTATGAATGCCTGTCACATCTGCTGAGCCACAGTCACCATCTCGTGTCTCCTGGACTGACCACTGTCCAGGCTAAGGCTTTGAAGTACAAAGGCCTAAAGTCCTTTGGTTAGAGAATCCATAGGGCATTGGTGGAAGGGAGGCAATTTGGGACTGATGCCAGAGGTAAATTTACCTTCAAATTAATGACACTTGCAGTATAGACCTCAATTTACAGGGTCCCCTTCCAAGACCCTAGCAATGTAAGATAGCCTTCTCTTTGCACTAGGGTCTGCCCTCTGTCACGTGTTCTCCCTCTTGTAAGGTGGCACTGAAGGGGCCTCAGGCATCTGGGGCTCCAGCTAAGGAGAAGTTCGTTTGGGAATATTTGATTTAACATATAATTTGGAGAAATATTTTTATTTATTTTTAAAATTCTTTTTAATGTTTATTTTATTATTTTTGACACAGAGAGAGAGAGAGAGAGCGTGAGCAGGGGAGGGGCAGAGAGAGAGGGAGACACAGAATTCGAAGACAGGCTTCAGGCTCTGAGCTGTCAGCACAAAGCCCGACTCGGGGCTCGAACCCAAGAACCGTGAGATCATGACGTGAGCCGAAGTTGGGCGCTTAACTGACTGAGCCACTCCAGGTACCCCTTGGAGAGATGTTTTTAAGTGTTGCAATGAAACAGATGAACAGTTTTCCAATCTGAAAGTATGGTTTTGCCCTACTTAAATTTTTAATTAAGAAACTGAGGGGGAATATCAGATAAAAATGGCTGGAATATAAGACAAATAATAAAGAGGAGCTATGGAATCAATAGAAATTATTGTTAATCACATTGAAGTTTTAAATGTTCAGATTTTGTTATGAAGAGGAAGAGATGAATTGCTAATAAAAATAGTAAGTAAGCTCTTGGAGTGTTTAGTATTCTCATTAAAAGCATGAGTTCTCTGAAAAGACTGTGAAGATAATGAAATTTCCTACTGAACTGACCAAAACTGACAATAACAAAGAAAACATACACACTAAAACCTCATAAATTCCATTAGAACATAACCATTGATGTGAACATTGTCATCCAGAGAATATATAAGATTAATAACCACATGGAGACTGGGAATGCTCTAAAATCTTGCAGCTCAGATACAATGGAAACATGAAACAAGTGTTCCCCAAATCTGATAATACTACAACATATGGCATTATCAATGAGCTATGAAGTTGAAAGCAATTTGTCTAAACTACAAAAAACATTTAATGTTTTTCTTTTAATGTTTTTATTTATTTTTGAGACAGAAAGATACAGAGCATGAGCAGGGAGGGGCAGAGAGAGAGGGAGACACAGAATCTGAAGCAGGCTCCAGGCTCCGAGCTGTCAGCACAGAGCCTGACGTGGGCCTCGAACCCACGAACGTGAGATCATGACCTGAGCTGAAGTCGGAGGCTTAACCAACTGAGCCACCCAGGCGCCCCCAAAATTTAATGTTTTTAATTAGCCATGCCCTGAAGAAAGACCAAATTCTCTTTTTATTATGACTATAGAAAATCGCTGTCATATGGAAGGAACAAAGAATACTCAGCCAATCATGTAAGGAAAGTATTATAGAAGTAGGTCTAGAACTTAGTAAAAATTATGTTTTTGAAGAGTTTTGTGATGTTTATGTTATTCATCGGCTTTCTAAAAAATGTGTCATTTATTGTGATTTTTGTCTCATTTAAATAATCACTGATACCTACTTTCGTATGCGTACTTTTTTTGTTCCTAAAGAGGTCCCCAAAGTGGAGGAATGAATACTAGAATTGAGGCCTGCCAGAACTGACTTGGGTGACAGGGTTTGCCCACGATGCAAACCCTCTTCTACCTCACTTGGCGGTTGGTGGGAAGCTACCTCATGGCCAAGGGCACGCAGAAACAACCTGACAACCTGCAGAAGCAGAGCCTTGCCTCCAGCAAATGAGCGAGATCTCTGTCCCTGGTGCACCAGCAAGAGAGGACCCGGCCAGGAGCCCCAGCTTCAAGTGGGGACTGACCGGCATGTAGTCATTGGCTATCTAGGCACCAGATGAACTTCGGCTCGATTCCAGCCCTGAGTCTTTTTTCAAGACTGGTGGTGGGCACCCTCACGCTCCTGGAGAGCAATAAAGTGAGCCAAACTTCCTGGAAGACAAGTTTACGATAAATATTCAATGTCTTCACGCCCTCTGGTCCAAGGTGTTCCCCTTTCAGGAAGCTATGAGTAGAAATGATTGAAAATGCAGACAAATATGCAAACAAAATGAAGTTCCCACGGCGTTCCCATGGCACAGTGATGACATAATACCAACAGTGTTTGAAAAATCCCTCCAAGATGTCTTGCTATAGGTAGCAATAACTAGAAGAAATTTACAGAATGTTTATTAAAATGCTTCTGAGTGGTACAATTTGTGGTTGTGATTTTATTTATGTATTTGTGTGTGTGTGTGCATATGTGTGTAATGAACACAGATGACTTTGATACTCAGAAAAAAATGCTTTTTTGTTTTTTTATTTTTTTATGTTTTATTTATTTTTGAGAGAGAGATCTTGAGTTGGAGAGAGAGAGAGACAGAGACAGAGACAGAGACAGACAGAATCGGAAGGAGGCTCCAGGCTCTGAGCTGTCAGCACAGAACCCGATGCGGGACTCAAACTCATGAGCTTTGAGATCATGACCTGAGCCGAAGTTGGACGCTTATCCGACTGAGCCACCCAGGTGCCCCAAAAATGTTTTTTTTTTAAAGGGGCCAGCATGGTGGTCCTATTCCCATCTATTCCCACAGGAATATCTTCAGTACTCAGCACGCTTTCTTTAAAAAGAACTGACTTCCGCGGAGAAATGGGCCCCATCCACCTCCCTTCTTTAGGATCCCTGGAGCCTTTGTCCAGACACCTTGATTCACTAATGCTGGTGAACTTGGATCAGTCCTTTAGAAGATTCCTTGCACTGAAACATGGGGGCAGCTCTTACCCCGGATGCATGAGCCATGCCACGCTGCCTCTTGGGATTGCCAGTCCTCACACCCGCCAGAGGTGTGGAGATGTGTGGACCAGGATGCCTAGGAAGGCATAACCTGGAAATGCCTGTCCTCTGGCCGAGGAGGCCTTTAGAGCTTGGAGAGAGCCAGGAAGCAGAAAAATAGTAAGAGCTTGTGCAAATGAACTTACCTCCCCTTACCTTCCGGTAGAGTGCATCTACCAGACCTCCGTGCTGCATCTCGAGGACCACACAGTGTAGACACAGAGTCTGCCCCGTGCAGTGTGGTTGGCACAGCAGACAGGCCAATTACCACTCATCCTGAAATCAAACTTCCCTCTCTAGTTTCCAGGAGTCTCTTTGGAAATAAGGCCGGGGGTGTGGAAGTACGTAAACTAAACACGCTGTGCAGGCGTACTTTTTTAAACAGAGATGAGGAAGGGAAAAGGAGCCAAAAACATTATGCACCGCCCCCGTGTGCCTAGTTTACACAGGGTGCCGTACATGTGTGGGACAGGCTGTGACCGGAGCCCTCGCCTCCGAGCAGATGCAGAGCTCGGTGCAGCTGCCCAGCACAGTGCGCCTTTACAGCAAGGACACGGCCCAGCGAGTGTCCCGAACACAGCTGAGCGCCATGCAGGGGCTCCACACTGGGGACTCTCCGTGGCACCTGGTACCACCAGGGAGTCTCCACAGAGGGTTCTGGAGAGAAAAAGGACACCAGGTGGTCAAACTGGAGATGGAGCCCTGTGCAAGGTGCCAGGAAGTCACGAGCGCCGGGTGGGCTCAGGGCAGCTCAGAGGCCACAGGCAGAGAGGAAGCCCCCTGGACTGACTGGGTGCCTGAACACAGGGTGGCCTGTAAACCCCCACCTTCCCAGAGGCTCTGCACCTACATGCTCTGATCTCCCTCCTCGAGGCTTCTCTCACAAGGGTGTCTAGCCGGCCGGCAAAGGCCCCAGAAAAGCGCTGGAGCGACCCTATTTGGAGCCTGTGGCGTCTTTGATCCTGTGTGTTAGGCCAGATCATGATGTGAAGGAGCCACCTGATACAGAAGTCCTGTCTTCAAGGAAACACTGGGTGCAGCCCCCAAGCTTGCTCAGAAGAATGTCGGAGGCAGAGAAGAGTGACCAACATCTTGGAGAAGCTGGGGAAACTGAGATCTGAGCGGGGAGCTGTAAGTTATTCGGAGTCCCAACGGGCGAAGGCAGATTTGGAAGCAATGGGGAAACCGCACTCTGAATAACCACAGCTTGGCTTTGGCCACAGCTCCCTCGGGGGCAATTCCCCCCCTCCACCCCACAGTGCCTGTTCACGGGCTTCCAAACCTTCCACGTGGAAGCTCCCCATCACCAGCCCCTAATGAAATGCACTCGGCCTTCCCGACCACGACTCCATCATTGCCGACCGCGCGGCCCCCGGGGTCCGGGCCGCACGCACTTGGGGATGCGCCACTCTGGCTGCAGGAAGCCAGTCTGCTGTGAGATGCCGGGAAATGGGCTGCAGAGCGCTGATATGTATTACTTTCCAAATTTATCACGGCTCCGTCTTCCAACATAGAAAAATATGGTTTTGATTTGATTGTCGACACATCTCCCAGCCCGAGTCCATCGGTCCTCCAGGACAGACCCCTCCCCGTGGGCTGGGCTCACAGAAGTGGCTGGGCCTTCTCGTAGAGTCCTGCTGCCCAGAAAGGCCCTGGCCTTGTCCTCTCCTTACTGGCCACCTGCAGACGCCCACCCAGCCTTGCTGGTCCTTTCCCGGCACCTCCCCAGGCCATCCACTGTGCTTTCCTGGCACAATGGGACCCACTGGCAGCAGCCATAACTCAAGTTCTCGAGCCCCTGGTACGTGCCAGCATGGGCTGCCCAGACACTCCCAGCAGGGGCCGTACGCCAGGAGAGGCGGGCCAGGATGACGGTGGTCAGTTCTTCGGGAAGGGGCGCAGGCACCCGGCTGGTCCCAGGTCAGGCCAAAACCTATGGGCCCAAGAAGCCCAGCTGTGCCCATCAGGGCCATCCGGCTTGCTTCTCTTCCTGGTTCTCAATCTCTCTGTCTCTGTCTCTTTGCTTCTCCCTCTCTCTCTGTCTCTATCTTTCTGTCCCTTTCTTCCTTTCTCTGTCTCTTTATCTCTGTCACTGTCTCCTTATCTCTGTTGGTGTCTCTGTCTCTGCATCTCTATCCCTAACAGTCTCTCTTTGTCTCTCTCCCTTTCCCTCCCTCTCTGTTTTTCTCTATCTTTACGTTTGTCTCTGTGTCTCTTTCTGTCTCTGTCTCTCTATTTATCTCTGTCACTTTGTCTCCATCTTTCCTCTCTGTTGCTGTCTTGTCTCTGTGTCTCTCTCTAACAGTCTCTTTCTCTCTGTCTGTATCTGTCTCTCCCCCTCCTCACCCCACCCTATGACCTCCAGGCTCATTTTCCCAGCAGTAGCTGCTATGTGCCCAGGGCCATGGGGGGCCTGTGGGGGTGGATCCTGTCCCACCTCTGGGCAATGTCATGCCACCACAGAGCCATCCCTGCTCCTCCCAGAATGTGAGCCCACCCCCTGTCCCCTCCCCACATTCCTGCCTCCCTCTCACCCTGGGGTAGAGAACAGTTGCTCAGATGTCTGATGTCTGTCCTGGAAGTCTGGGGTCTGTCTGGAAGCTTGCGGAGAGCTCAGGAGCCTTGTTTTGTCCTTTGCATTTGACTTCCTCAGGGTGGATTGAGTGTTCCCGTGTCTGTGATATGCCCAGGGCGAGTCAGCCTGGGCCTTCTCGCTGTCAACATCAGAGAAGCCAGAGGCCAAGCTGCCTGCAGCCCCCTGGGTCCCACGGCAGCTGCTCCCACCAGCTTCCCAGCCCAAACCCTCCGACTTGATGGCCCTGGGGATGGGGGAGCCCTCTCTCCCTACTCCCCACCCTCATTCCTGACTTGCTTCCAGCGTACTAGGCCAATGGCCTTGGGTGTCTGTCACATCTCCCATGTTCCTCTCTAGGGCAACTGGGACCATAGCCAGATTGAGAGCCAGGGGCAAGGAACCAAGAGTGCATGAAGGGTACCCCCATCGCTGGTGGGGGACTGTGTTAACAGAGGTGCCCAGAGAGATGCAAGCAGGGAACACAGGAGTGAAGGGGAGCACAACAGAGAGTGGTGGGGTGTGTGGTAACTCAGCAACCAGACTGGGCAACCACCCTCCTTTTCCACAGGGTGGCCAGATCCTCCGATGCTTTCAAGAGAAACTGCAAGTCTGGATTTTCACATGAAAATTTTATATTTTATGTTTTTATATGTTGGGACATAATTAAACATTTTTTTTGAGAAGCACTCTGTCGGCCAAATAAAATATACTGACAGAACATATCTGGCCTGCATACCACCTCTGTGACCTGTGTTTTCAGTCTCTTCACATCCACTCCTGAACCTTCCAACCCTATGGCAGGGGGGGTCCTCACAGGTCCCATGCTCCAGCCTAGGCCACGTGCTCTGGCCCTACCCTGGCCCTACCCTTAGAGCCACAGAGGTACTCAGAAGACCCCCTTGCAGAGGTCCACTGCTGTCTGCTCCTGACTGGTCACCTCCCCTGGCCTGCAGACCCCTGAGCCACCACCCCCCCGCTTCTGACACTGCACAGCCCATCACAAACAGAGCTGAGGCAGTAAGACTGTCCAAGCCACAGGGAGTCCCCAGAGGGCCAGGCTGTGGTTGACATGCTTGCTTGGGTTTCTTTCCTTAGGTTTAAACACAGCTACTTTCTGTCCCCAGTCAGGGGGACCTGCCAGGGGCCGAGGCACGCCACCCCCAAGGAGGTTCCGGCCTGCACACAGCCAGTCCTAGCATGGATGGGGCTGCCCCTCAGGCGGCGAGAGGCAAGCTCGTATGGGCCAGTCACCAGTGTCACGGAACTATAGCTGTGTGGTCTGGGCAAGTGACAGTTCGGCGTGACCTGCTGCTTCACCCATAAAGTAGGAACACGGATTACCTCATGCTAGATGAAAAGGGGCAAAACTTCCTCAAAGCCCCTCCCAACGATCCTGTGGGGGGTTATCATCACTCCCCCCCACCCTCCGTTCCACTTTACAAGTGGAGTTCCAGTGAGGTGGGGCTATCTGTCCCCGGAAAAACCCAGCTTTGAGAGTTTGGTTTTACTTGACACTGAGTCTAGAAACACCAGGGCAGGAATGAAGCCTTTCCAGCTGGCGACAAGGACCAACGTTCAGCTCCTTCAGCTCCCTCACCTTACAGTTAACTCCCTCCCCCAGGGTCTGTATTGGCCCCGGAGTCCAACATATGAGTACCGCTGGTTAAGCACCCCATGGGGGCTGGTCCACCTTAGCTCTTGACGTGGACCTGTGGGCTTCTACCACCTGCCCCCACATGCCTGGCTCCCACCTCCTGTGGGTACCACACAGGCCTAGAAAGTGTGTATATAACAACTCCTACACATCCTCCAGAACCTAGTTCAGACATACCTTCTCCTAGAAGCTGTGCCAGGAAACCCCAACCCCTCAGGCTAGGCTGAACCCTTTTCCTGGCCCTCTCCAACACCCATCTTTGCCTTGATAGGGCACTTTCCATGCAGTAGGAGTTCACAGTACAGTGAATGACATAAGTAAGCAAGACAGCCCCCTCTGGGGAAACTACTTGACCTGAGGGTTCCAGCAGCTCTTCCAAGGGCCCCCATTCCTTGCCTCCGATGCCACCCTAGGCTCCATCTGTAGTCTGCATTGGCTGTCCCACTCTGGGCTCTGGGTGAAACTCCCCGGGCCTCTATGTTACACTTGGCTCTCTCTGTGTGGATGGGGACACCTTCCCTTTCTTTGGCTTTATTTTCACACCAGGCACCAGATGCCTTCCCATCAGGGGCTGTGTGTGCCTTACTCAGGGCTGAGCCGCGATGAGGGGTAGGGGAGCTCCAGGCTGCCCCGGATGTGACATCCCGTGGTATCATTAGCACAGGAGGTGATGAGGTGAAGACAGTTTGTCAGCAAGGACTGGGGCTACATTACCATCTAAGTGATGCCAGAGATGGGCACACACTCAAAAATGTGAAAATATGCATTCCAGCAGTAGAACGGGGGCTAAGGGTGGAGGGGCACACGTCGCTCGGCAGCACAGCTCCCCCTGCTGGTCACGCTGACCATGCAGCTTCACTCACAGGCGAGGCCTGCAGCCGAGGGACAGAGGGGGACCAGCAGATAACAGGATGTGCATGCATGTACCATTCTCCTGTCTCTCTCTCTGTCACACACACACACACACACACACACACACACACACACACACACCAAGCACTCCCTCCGTCCACTGGCACCACTCGCAGACCAATTATATAGTGAACAAATTCAAAGCACTTACTGGATGCAGACAACTGCCCCAGACTCACCTGACCCAGGGTGACCCCTGACCTTCACTCCTCATCTTCAGTTTGCCACGGAGTCCTTCTGTCCTCCTTCCAGTGTCCCCTACCACCATAGAACTGGCCCTAGCCCCTCACTCCCTTGCTGGGCCCTGTCCATGCCCCCAATAGGCCCAGGGTCCAACCAGGCACCCTACCTCTGTACACTCCTGAGTGCACCGATCCCGCACACGGCCCCCTATTCCATATGCTTCCGCTTCCTGCTCCTGAGCCTCCAGGACCCCTGCTCCCTGAGAAAGCCCAGACTCCTCACAGTGGCAGTTAAAGCCTTCGCTGCTATGACCAACATGGGGACAGACTTCCCTGCCTCTTCTCTCCATGCATCCACCCTCCAAGCAAACCACAGCACCACAGCACCATTTCCTGAAAATGCCTCCCCCCTCCAGCCTCACACACACCTTTCCAGCCCCCCTTCCCTGCACAGGTGTACCCCACTTTACACACAGCCCTCCCCACTCACCCCCCATCTGTCTTCCCCACTCCTGTGCCACTTGTAGCTTCCAACCCCCACATCTAGAAGCACCTGCTCCCCTGACAGACTCCTGTGCCCACCCTCGTCCCAAGCTCAGGGTCCACAAAGAAAGAAGATCACAGGCCCCGGGGCCCAGTTGCCCAGGAGGAGCCATTGTAAGGAATTGTGCTCATGGGAAGCTCTGGTCCTCCAGGAGGGCAGCAGGCTGGCCTCCAGGGCCACATGTCCAGGGGTGAGACAGGGCAGCCAACAGGACTACTGTTCACGCCTGAGCTGCTTGAGCCAGGCAGGCTCTGCCCCAGAGCCCCTTCTCCATTTGCGGAGGCAGCCGGAAAACAAGGCCTTGTACCCGGCAGCCCATTGGCCCTGTTTGAGCAGCTCTCCTCAGGCAGAAATTTCCCACATCGCCTTCCAGCCGGGGCACTGCACCCAAGCTCTCCTGCCTCCACAGCAACGATGCCTTCAGCCTCGCTTGGCACTGTGTCTAGGCCCAGAGCACAGGGGAGGCCTGTGGGGAGGGTGGGGGAGATGGCCCAGCAGGCAGGTCAGGCTCCTGGCTGGCCGTGGCCCTTTGTAAGGAGCCCTGTGGCCCCCAGATCATCTCTTTCCACTTTCCAGAGGTGCCTTGGCCTGCATGGGGCATGGGGACCCACAGAGCTAAACACACATCACTAGGCCCCTTCCAAGTGACTGTGTCCCCAGGCAAATGACAGGAACTTTTCCTGCTTTGTTTCCTCATGCCCTTATGCATGGAGGATCCACGTGGTGATTAAGAGAGAATATTCTTTAGCATCTGGTACCAACAAGTTCCTTCTAACATATTCTTCTGCACTGCCGTCCACTCAGTCTGTTAGCCCCAAATTTCAGCTTCCTCAGGGCTCAGAGATCTCCCCCGGACACAGTGGGCTGATCTCTCCCCTTCCCACTGGGCAGCCCCATTCTGGCTTCAGGGGCCCAATGGGGTATATTCTATGCTCAGCCCAATGCCCAGTCTCCTAGGCCTTTAGGGTCAGGTGCTGGTATTTTGCTTCTTCTGAAGGCTATTCTGAGCTGTGTGGACCCCTTCCCCACCTGCTGGCCCAGAGGACCCCCTGAGCCCCACCACTCTGCTCCACTCCCCCCACCCCACCAGGCCACCTAAGACTTCCAGCCCTCTCTGTTCCTCTGACAGGTTCTGTGAGCCCCGGTGTCTTACTTCCTCATACCCAGCCCTTCGGTAGGGCCAAGGTACCCTAGCAGGGTTTTTGGCGGGGAGGGTGGAAGGGATGGTATTAAACACACAGGCATCCTCCGTGGTGCTCTTTGAGAGAGGACACGGAGACCCTACTAGCAACCTGGGTTTCTTGTCCCCAGGCCTCTTTAGAGAGACTGCCTTGTCCTGCCATCTGTGGCTTCCCTAGGCCTGGTCCCTACTCATGCAACAACCTGGCCACCCACATTCGTGATCCCTGAGCCCATGATCACACAAAGGCCCTGCTGCCACGTGGAGGCCATGACTGTCATGGTCATCCCATGGCCAGAAACCTCAAGACACAGGTGCCAAGAGCTTGGTGTCATATGCTGAGGTCCCCTCTGAAGGGATCCCTCCTTGATTACAGGCCTACACACATGGGTGGGCACACGCATGCATGGAGTGCCATAGATTCTCAGGACCTTTGAGCCTGCCCCACCTGCCCACACAGCCACTGAAGGTAAGACCAATAACTAGGCTTCTCCTTGCTCTGGGGCCATCCTGATAAGACCTTGTCCCCATTTCTTCTGACCATTGGTCCCTCTTCCCTCAGGACTGCTCTTAGCCATCATGGAATCTTGGCTTTGGGAAGACCCACACTTATGCCCCCTCCTCCTGCTAAGTAGAGGGTTATCCAATAGAGTCAGAGAGGCCGGGGTAGAGATGGGGTATGGAAAGGTCCTGAGACAAAGTAGTGGGAATAAGAGAAAGACAAGGCAAGCACAAGACAAAGGATTGAGTAGGTTGTAGAAAGAATCCGTGTCATGCTGTGGCCATGTCTACTGGCTGCAGTCTCCCAGGACATGAAGCAAAATGCATAAGCCAACACAACCAGAGTGACCAGACAGGACCCAGAAAGGCCACAGAAGATGGTCCCCAGAGGAACACTGCAATGGGCTTCCTGCTCTCTCCAAGATTCTATGTGCCTTGTGACTTTCTGGAGAAAATGGGAGGCTGAGCCCAGGAGCGGGTGCCCTGTAAAGGGCAAGGGTCACCTGCCTCTCAGGAAAGACGTGCTGGGTCAGTGATAGGGGCATTTTTAATGGGGTGTGAGAACCTCCATACCACTCACAGCGACAGGGCTCTACCTTACCAGGTGACCCTCGGTATCCCCTCATCTTCCCAATCTCCCAGACCTCCCCATCTCAGGGTCACCATGCCCCTTCCACAGGTCCCCATGCTCCCATACTCACCCTGTGTGGATATACTCCAAGAGATTAAAGTCCCTTCTAAACAGTGGTGCCAAGAACCTCCCCACCCCCCACCACTCTCCAGCCCCCGTGTGAAGGAGGGGGACCAGTTTTCTAGACTGAACTCCATCGCTTAGTCTCACGAGGGAGAGCTGGAAGTCAATGTGATACTGGACTCGGCCCGGAGGAGAGGGGAGTGTCCCACAGCCTCCACACATCAGCCTGGCCCTGCTCATTGGACGCTCCCTTCTGGGTCCGGGTCAGCAACTTCACTTTGGACCCCCGACTCAGGGCACCAAGGTCCTGGCAGCCCTCTCCTCTCTGAACACAGTGGAGGGAGGCTCATCAGGGACGCATTCTCATCAGAAAAGATGCCAGGGGCAGCGAGCAATGCCCAAGTTTCCCCTAGAGTCATGGGCAGGGCATATTTGGGCCAGGAGTTCTGGGCCATATAGCAGGACTCCCCCCCATCCAGGTCCATACCCATCACTGCCCAGAAACTCTGCCTGCTGTCCCCCACCTCCTCCCACCCTGCCCCACTAGCCTGCTCTCCACCAGGCAGACTGGGAGCCTGGGGCCTCACTCTCATGGATCCCCATGGCCAGATCATGGTGAGTTCTGCCAATGGCCCATGCGTAGGAGGTGGCATGTTGGAGACTCCAGTGCCCCCACCCCTACCCCAAGCTCACCCCTTCCTCCACAAAGCACAGGAAACTCCAGCACTGGACATGGAGCCTAAGATATCTGCTCCAATTTCCTCAGGAATATGAAAAATATTTGACATGACAGCTCAGTTGTCTTCAAACAAGATTCAGTGACCCATGCGGGGCACTTCCTTGATCCTAGACGTCTGAGTCAAACAGTGAATGTGGATGAACCCTAATACCCTGATTCGGGGCGTCAGGGAACCCGAACTTTCCCATGAGGACTTTGGGTTCTCAAGGCCAGAGCAATGGCCATCACTTCACAGCTGAGTATGAAGTGGATCATTTCCATTATGCAGGCTTGACCAGGCAGAATCGGGGTTTTGCTCCTCGAGGGTCACACTCCACCATAAGAAGGGTCATCTGTGAGTGCCCCCCACACAGCGGTACTCAGTAAATGCTGGAAAGGGTCCACTGACTTGAGGTCAAATGGGGGAATGTGGCCTCGCTGGCAGGCTTGACTCCCATGTGCACTGCGCCCACATGTGCGCCTGCTCCTAGGGCTGAGGGAAACACGTCAGGACAACGGGAAATCTTCTCCCTGGTCCTCTGCCAAGCAGGCCCAATGCCAGAGCTGCGGTCCAGGGTATCCCTGCCAAGTTTCCAGGCTCTTGTCATGCTTCACTCCGACCCAGGGGGAAACCCCTGCACTTTCTCACTTCTTTTAAGACAGATCAAATTGAAAAGAGTTGGCTCGCATCAAAAACCAAGCCTATTTTCTCTACTCACATTTTTTTTTGGAAGGAGAATCAAATTATTGTCCTTCTTTTCCATGAAATGCTGGTGATGGGCTCCAGGGGGATCGGTTCAAAGGCACCTGTTGCTAATTCCCAGGGCTGAGCAGAGATGGTGGAAACCGCCAACCGCAACAGGCTCTGTGATCACAAAGAGAAAAGGCCACCAGTGTTCTCTGAAGTCCAGTGGTGGCAACTTGCAGGAGATAACTGGGGCCCTAAAGGTGACTTGCTTGTGCATGTGGCAATGACGAGGCAGGAAGGGCGCATCTCAACAAGCCGGAAGGGCACCTCTCCCAATGGGGCCCTCTGTCCTGCACTTCTGGGAATTCACATGGTGGGGGGGGTGGTGGTGGGAAAAGTCTCTGAGAGTATCCTGGGACAAAGGCAAAAGGGCAAAGTTGAGCTCTTGCCCCAAGGTGAGCCTGCCAACATGGCCTGAGGCATTTGTGCCCTGTAGACGGACATTGTTCACTTGGTGCAGCAAGCACTCTTTGAACGCCTCTGAGGTATTTCAGGGGAAATCATCCAAGCCTCACTGAGAGCCTCCAATGCACAGAGTAAGGCTCGCCACCTGGACCTGCGCACAGAGGCCTCCGGGTCTGCAGAGAATGACGAGGCATTGGGCACGCAGTCAGCGACAGAGCCCATGACCCAGACGGCACAGGGAGAGAGTCCCAGGAGGAAACCACTCCTCAGCTGAGCCTCACTGGGTGACCCGCAAGGATGAGGACCCTTCTCCCCACACAGAAGATTTCCCAGACAGGACCTAAAATGATTGTGGGTTGCAGAACAGGTGTATGAGCTTCTATTTTTTTAACCTAAAAAGAAGAAAGAAAATGATACAGCTCAGCTCTGCAGACAAGATCACATTAGGCAGTTGCTGAAGGAATGTGTGTGTGCTGTCCCCATTTCTAGGACATTCTTGTCCCTCCCTCTCCTTCAAATCTGAGACCTTCCTTGATGCCCTATCCCCCTTGCCCCTCTGCTTTTTCCTCCCTGGCACTTCCCACCACTGACAGCACGTGTCTGACGTGTTTGCTTCACTGACTAGTGTTCCACTCTCCACTGACAACTTACATGTCCCATGATGTTTGTGTGGCCCTCGCTCTGCTCTGAGTACTTCCCACATATTAATGCATTTGACTCCGTCAGCACGTCCCGTGTGGCACGTGTAAAAGGATCTGTAAAAGATCCCCCTTTTACAGATGGGGAAACATGGGCCCGGAGATGCTAAGTGGCTTGCCCTAAGTGACCAACTGGTAAGTGACAGAGCAAAGATTAAGTCCCAGCCCTGCCTGGCCCCAGGGTCTGTGCAGTTAACCCCTGCACACTGCACTGGGATCCTTGTCGATGGTCTACAGTACTATATTCCCAGAGCCGAAACCAGCATAAGGGCTTCATAAGTATTTGTCAAGTTAGTAAATTTACATCACCACCCTGGCCTGTCTCCTCAGTAAGGCCTCCAACCTCTAGGCTCTGCGGGGCCTCTCAGAACTGGACCTATACCCCCAGCAGCCGTGCACCACAGCGAGAGCCCATCATCCCCCAGGAAGCACCGAACACACTCTGGGATGCATCTTTGAGGGGTCCCCACTGGCTTACCAGAAGCCCCTGGGGCCTGTGAAAACAGTGCACACACACCCCGAGTGAGGGTAGGATGCAAGACCATACCAGGGGCAGTGTCCACATTGGGATCAAGGCCTCCAAGCCTTGTGTCCACATTGGCAGCAAGGTGGTGCATAAGGCTGGAGGTGTCTTCCGGTCCCTGTATCCTTCCGCCACACAGCTTTCTCTAGTCCTCAGTACAGTCTAGAAGTCAGGGCCTCACTGAGGAGACAGCAGCTTGTCACAGAAACTTGGGAGCAATGAAGGCAGTAAAAATGGTTGAATCCCACCTCCCTGACTTGGAAGCTGTGTGGTCTTGGACAAATGTCCCCAAGCCAGGGCCTCAGCCCAGATCTGTGCGTCTGTACACCACGCTCTAATTGGCAACATGCAGGCTTCCCAACTTTGAGGACAGTCTTTCCTCCCTCCCTTTATTCAACAGCTCTGGGCTGAGCACCAAGTGGGCACCAGGCTGGGGACATGGTTCTAGGACTTGGTGACATAGCAGTGAAGAGTGGCCCTGTTCTCACGGCGCTTATGATCTAGAGTGAGAAGAAGGATAGTAAATACACACACAGTTTAATGAGAAAATAAAAGCAGGATAAGAGAATAGAGAGCTGAGTTCCAAGTCTTTTCCATCTTTCCTCTTAAAAGAATGTGTATTCACACAGTTCTGTCCCACAGAACTCCAGCAATGGGGCTGAGCTCCCCATCAGCCCAGGCGGGGATATTCTGAGAGCTCAGGTGGGGACCACACAGAAGTGCTGGCTCCACATCTTGCCAGCCTTGTAGACTCTGTTGAGGGAGTTCCCTGGGCCCAGGGAGCATGAGTGCAGCCCCTATACAGAGTTCAAGTGGGCCGAGTGGGCTCAGGTCTAAGCAGCACCTACCCTCTGTGTAGGCAGAGCAGCCAGAAGGATGGTGGGTAGGGGGGAAGGGCAGGCCACGTTTCCATCCATGCTATGTGTGAATGAAGGCAGGTACAGGGCAGCTGTGGGGCAGGACTGGGGGGAATGGAACCAGCCCCAAGGAAGGGTGTGGAGGCAGTTTCACATGGCCTGGAAAGGCTCATACTTCTACCCAATGGGCAGCATGATCGTCCAATGTCAGAGCACAGTCCTGGCCAAAGAGGCTCGGCCTGTGGGGGACTGAGGCCAGCACCCACCTGTGCTGCTTGGGATGAGGCTTGATCCACAGCCCTTGGTCTGGTCAGGCCTGGCCTGGAACCAATGGACAACAGAGCAGACAACAATGGCTTCCCAAGTAGGGCCCAACCAGCCGGGTCTATCAACCAAGGTGAGCCCAGCTCTCAGGACTCAAAGCCACTATGCCGTCGAAGAGGTTCTTAAGTGCATTTTGGGCACCAGACAATCTTAGGCTCAAATCCAACCTCTGCCCCTGTCAGCTCTGTGTCCTTTGGCATATTTTTTTACAGGCCCAAGAAAAGGCTTCCTAACTTGTCCCATGGAGGTGGTGACGTGTGCTTGTAAGGATGTCTTGAGAGCCAGCAAAATGGAGAACTTAAGCCTCGAGCCACAGCAAGTGGTTGTATGACTTACAGGCCACCGCACACGGCCGGACCGTGCTGCCCCGGAAACTGTCTGGCAGGCATGGGTGCGTAGGCTGCGCTGGGCTGGCACATTCTCATCTTGCCCACCTGCCCTGGACTGTTGATGTTAATGTCACAGCTCTAAAATATTATCACTGGAGGCCATGAGATTTCAAAAAAGTGCTTCCTTCCCAGAGCCACATTGCTCTGTCTATAATTAGTGCAAGTTTCCATGAGCATCTTGAAGAGGCGGGAGTGGTGGCCCGGCGGGCTAGGTTTGTTAATGTAAGGCATTCCTGGGGTTTCTGCGCAGCCCAGTCTGTGCTCCTCCATCCCTCATCTCCCCGGCCTCTGCCCTCGGCAGCCACCAGGCCCTCATTAAGGGATTAGCAACATTGACCATGCACCGCCTTGGCCTCGTACTGGAAAACTGCTGGGCTCTCCGCTCTGTCCCCCGTGCCCCTTATCAGCACTCCCCAAGCCATGTTTGTTCTGGGGAAATCAAAGCAGGACTTGTCGGAAATCATGGACTAATAGTGTCATGTGCTAATTGAAGACTCTGGGGCCGAGCATGAGGGAGGGGACCAGACTTCCTCCATTCTCGGTCCTCTGCTAATGGGATGTCAAAAAACACAGCTGGGGCTGCAGGCTGAGGAAACCCATGTTGCCAAGACCCGTGAGAGCATGATAAAAGGATGACACAGTCTGCCGTGTCTCAGGGAAGATGACAGGTCTTGCTTAACCAAGTGCTGAAGGGGATGTTCCTATCTAGGCTCAGTGCCTGGGTCACAAAGGGTGTGGCTGCTGGAGTCCAGCTGCATGCCGTAAACACCCCCAGCATTCCCCCATCCCAGTGGCCCTCTGTGTCCATGTAGGAGGGAGGGAGAGGACCTAGGGTAATATTCTCATGTTGTTCAAGACACATTGATGACTCACTAGAACATTTAGGACACTTCCGAGTGCCTACATCTCTGTCATTCAAAAAACAGATCGAAATTCAAGGATGATTGTGAATAATGGAAAATAACCAAACAACCATGGAAAAAAGTGATGTAACCTGAACAGCTTCTACTATTGTTCTATGTTTCCCAGACTCTGGGCCCACCAGACTATGAGCTCCTTGAAGCCTTCAGCCCCATCAATGTGACCCTTCTCTGCTCCTGTCCTCAGCAGAGCAGGTTCAAGGTAGGGTCCTGGGGCCATCTGAGTGAGTGAATGAGGGGTGGGACGAATCCCCAGGTAGCAGTCACAGCTCCCTCTGCCTCCCACACCCACTCAAGTTCATGGGACCCTGGAGACCTTGCCCCAGCCTCACCCCAGCACCCAGCCCTTGTCCCCCAGCTCTTAGCCATCTCCCTCATCCTTACCCCAGCCCCCAGCCCCCAGCCCTAGGCAGATGGGCTGGAGCCTCCTACTGCTGACTCCAAGGCAAAGGCTAAAAATGTGAGGTAACTAAGGTCAAGATCTGATCATTTCCACCTAGACAAGAGAACTTAACGTGAGTCCCTTTGCAGTGAGCGTTCGTATGCTCAGGAACTCTCTCCAAAGCCTCTGTGGACCAGGAAAGGGGCTACCTGGGTACAACCTGACCTGAGTAAGCATGACCTCTGCCAGGACCAGGAAGCACTGCAAGGGTTCAGGTCAGAGCCCCTGCCCCACCCACTGTCCTCTAGTCAGGACCCCAGCAAAGGCACCTGCCATCCAGTTGGGAGTGATGGTCAATAATGGCCCAAGACAATGGGGTCCCACTCAATGCACCCATGTGGCCACTCACCATCTAGTAGCCCAGGACACTGTCCAGAACTCCCACTGGAGCCCTGCAGAAGATGGAGAGTTCAAGGTTGGCTTGCCTGTGGCTTGTGTGGCAGGCCACAGCAGATGCTTTATGGTGCAATCCAATAATTCTCTGAGGAGAACTTCTAAGCCCAGCTCTCTTTCTTCTGACTGTTGTCATTGGCCCCTTTTGTTGAACATGTTATGTTCTTCAATTTCTTTGTCATTCAAGCCAGCTTCCTCTGACAGAATGAGCCTCACATATATTGAGTACCTACTATTTTCTAGGACAGGTTCTGCCAACTCAAACCTGCAGGCAAAATCAAGCCTGCTGCCTTTGTGCCAATAAAGTTTTATTGGAAAACAACTGTGTGCATTCAGTTACATTTTGTCTGTGGTTGCTTTCAGGCTGTAGCAGCAGAGTTGAGTCACTACGACAGAGACCACATGACCCACAAAGCCTAAAATATTTACTATCTGGCCCTTTACAAGGAAAGTTTGCCAACCGTTGTACCAGGAGGTCTGCAAACATTGTTTTGTTGCATCCTCTTCATGTCCCTGAGCAATAGACCTGATTGCCATTTGAAGAGAAGCCACCAAGACCTGGCAAAGTCAAATAAAACCCACAGCCGGTAAGGAGGTCAGACAGACCTCAAACCCATGTCATCTATCGAGCTCTGAAGACCATACTCTTGGCACTGGTCATTTCCTTCAAATCTTTGGTAGAGCAAGCCAATGGTGAACTGTAGCCTTGATCCTGCTTCTAGGGCAGCTAGGACAATGGCTCTCAAACCAGCAGGATGTCTAGTAACAGACTTCAACTTTTCTCCATAGAAAGCCTGATTAAAAGCAAAAGACAAACAACTTTCTCCCTATTATCTCCCAAGATGCCAAAACCAACCACCCAGACAACAAACTCCCTCCTCTTCCCCTTGGGTTTGTGCATAAAAGTCAATCAGTTAATCAGCCTCACCCTCTCCTCTACGATTCAGACACTGGGCATTGGGGGCCCGAGCTAGTGGAGAAGGTTGAACTACATGCACCACGGAGTCCTCTCTGGGACTATGAGAGTTCCCCTCACTCGGTAGTGAGACTCCACATAGCGAAGGAGATTAGGGGTGTAGAGAAGCTGCCAGAGGCAAGGCCTGTAATTACTTAACAAAGGGCCTTCTTGGGCATCAAGAACTCACTAGACTTTATCTTTAATCCCCAGGATTCCCCAGAAAGCAGACGAATTGGTACTGGACTCTTCCTTGTTGACTGCCAACCTGCGAACGTCCTTCCATGCTGGGAGAACCAACCTTAGGGTGAGCCTTAGGGGACACAGGGTGAAGCCACCAGTACAGCAACTAAGTAGGGTAGGCGAGAGCCATCCATCTTCCTGCCCCCTATACCCACTTGGCCACACCCCTTCAACTCTGCCATCCAGCAGTGAGTTCCTCCAGGGTTCAAGGGCAGAGATGGCAGCCCAGGGCAGGGGTGCTGGTATGGCAGCAGCAGTGGCCTGGGCCCCCATCCTTCAGGTGGACCCTGGTGGCCCCCCCTCAGATGATGCCTGTCTGTTCCCCACACCCGTGCACCAAGCTTCTTTGTCAGTCTTCCTGGTCTCTTCCAATAAACTCAGTTTCTCCTGAAGTTGACTCAGGTCTGTGCAGAAACAGAGCTTGGAGAGATTAGATGGCTCATGCAAAGTGACACACATCACAGAAGGCAGATCTGGGACTCCCTCTCTGCTCTTCTGGATCTAACAGGCACATGCCGTTCCCACTAGTCCACACAGCTGCTCAGGGAGTGACAGCACTTGTTTTAAAACCTCAGAAATCTGCCACCATGCAGGTGCAGCATCACACTGTCCTGTCCCCCACTTTAGTCAGCACCCCAGCCGGGGCCCCACTTGTGACTGACTGCTCAGCCCCAGGGAGAGCCTCTTGAGTTAACTCCTTTCTTCTTGAGAAACACATCAAATCCCTGGACTATCACGTGGTTTCCAGACATGGAAGAAGAGTTTTTAATCCAGTGGAATAGTGAGGAAGGTAGGGGTGGGCTTGGAAGGTGCCAGTCAGAGTGAAAATGGACAGTCTTACCCACACGCACCAGCCGGGAGGACTTGGGGTCCGCGGGGAACCAAGGCACTGGAGGGCCTGAGGCCAAGTAAAGAACAGAGAGAGCTCACCTGTGGTGACTTCCTCTGCCCCAGGGCAGGATATGCAGGGGTGTGGCCACTGGGGCAGAGTGCAGAAGGTGGGGCGCTGAGAGGGGCCTAGGGAGAGGGGTGGCTGCATGGGGCAGCAGGGCTGTTCCACACCTTCCGTTCTGACAGGAGTCTTGGGGTCTCAGTTTTTTTTAAATACCTGAAGCTTAAGTTTCTGGGCCTAAGGACACGTGGACGGGACAGGTATGGACCTTATCTCTGTCCTCTTGCTCCTATGTCAGACCCTCCAGGCATGGGCTATCAGGGAAAAGTCGGGCTCCTCCATTCGGGCACCCACGGGCCCTGATTTTGCCCCTTGTCATTTGACTGTGTTCCCTCAGGAGTGGTCCCGCCGAAGGTGATCGCGACAGCTCCCAGCTAAATGTTTTCCCTCCTGAAGTGACGTCAGCTCTCACGAGTACCAGGCGGACATGCTTGTTGGACGTGTGACTCTCTCATTTTTAAATCACAACACTGAAAATAAATAAGCTTTTATTTTTTTAATGTTTATTTTTGAGAGAGACAGAGTGTGAGTAGGGGAGGGGCAGAGAGAGAGGGGAGACAGAATCTGAAGCAGGCTTCAGGCTCCGAGCTAGCAGCACAGAGCCTGACGTGGGGCTTGAACTCACAAACCGGTGAGATCATGACCTGAGCCGAAGTTGGCCACTTAACCGACTGAGCCACCCAGGAGCCCCGTAAATAAGCTTTTAAAAAAAATTGTACTTGCTTTTGCAGAAAAACTTAAGAAATTAAGTCACAGTCTCTTCAGGCCTCCAAGTGTCTTCAAATTCCTGTTGAAAACTTGGACAGGGGACTTGTAACATCCTTGTCGCCTGTCCTTATTAACTCAACATTTTATTTAAATTGCACTTAGCACCTGCCTCCAATTACTCAGTTCTGGCAGAGAATGGAGCTACGGTTGAGCGCCCAGCTCCGCTATAGCACGGCGTCAGCCCAGGCGGGGGCCCAGCCCGGGCAGGCCATCATCTGTCTTCATCAAGCCCCATCTTCCAGAAGCCTGACAGCAGCTGCTCACAAGGTAATGAGGATGGTTAGCGTGGACGGCCGAGATGCTAGCGACTGCCTCCCAGGTGCCCAGGGAGCGATTTGTATTCATTACTGTTCTCCCCACGAGTGTCCCCGGGTTACACGGGCTGCTGGCGAGCCAGCCCGGGTGGCCTGGCCAGGCTGCAAAAGCAAGAAGGCAGACAAGTTAAAGACAGTGATGATGCAGATGATGGTGACGATGACAATAGGTGGTGGCTGCCGGGGCTGATGCCGATGAGCCCTGCCACTTGAGGAGTATCTGCTACTGCCAGGTCCTGTGCTACGCATGCGCCCTGATGCTGCCCAGGGTCACACCCACAGCTGTAGGTGACCCAGATTCTCAGTTTCATCTTCCATTTGATATCTGAGGCAATGGAGACTGACCCCGGATCCCTTGCCCAGAAAAACTCGAGTGTGTCCTGCCATAAAGTCTGCCCATGGCCTCCTTGAGAAAATGTGTGAGAAAATGGCTCTCTCCCGCGCCTTTCCCTTCCCGGAGATGCTCTCCAGCCCAGGGGGTGGGGGCTGGCTTCCTGTGGGCACAGGGAGGACAGGTCTGTGCTGGGTGACCATCCTCATGAGCTATTACCTCAAGCAAGTCCTTCACTGATGGGTCCCTTGATTCAAAAAGGGTTATTACTGAATGTATTAGAGATAGCCGTGTGTGTGTGTGTGTGTGTGTGTGTGTGTGTGTGTACCTGCATTTTACAAGTGGAACACAGTAGGTCTATGAAATAGGTGGGAAACATCACAATTCATGGGGTCAGGGAAAGCCAGGTCGGAGCAGCAGCTCTATTTCCAACTCTGGGATCCGGGGCAAGTCACTCACTGACTACAGCCTGCCTCAGAGCCGTACCCCAGGAGTGGCGCCCCAGGGTTCACCTTTAGCACCGAGGGAGGAAAGGTCTCTAATCTTGTAAGCCAGTTTATTCACACGCGGGAACACTGTCCCATTCAGCTCCGGACTCCGATCTGCCCTACCTCGTAACCATCTCTCTGGCCATCCTTTCCTCTCCCACCCCATTCCCACTGACCTGGTGGTGCCCCGTCACGCATCACCCACGCCGCTGCTATCAGAACAGCCGAGCTGAAATGCAGCTGGCACTGCTTCCCTGCCTAAAGCCATTTACAGGCTCTTGTCTCCTACCAAGTAAAGCGAAGCCCCCTCGGAACACCATGCCCCTTGGCATGGCCCTTGCTTAGCCCCAGTCTGACATGCAGCCAAAACCACTGGAAACCCCCCAACCTGCCTAAAGGCCCTGCCCCCTCCACCTTTTCACATCATCCAATCCCCAGGCTAGAAGGGTCATCCCTCCTTTATTATGCGCCAACAATCAGGCCGCATCCAGAGAGGGCTGTGTCAAAGTTACCCTCTCAGGGAAGTGTGAGGACAGGCCATGACCTGTCCATCTCGCCAACTGATCCCCAGTACAGCTGCCTGGAGAATGAGTCACAGAATCACCCGAATCTCAGTGCCAAGGGAACCTCTGAGGTGCAGTGGACCCAGCCCCCTTGGAAAGGAAGAGGCTCCTTCTGCATTATCCCCCAAATGGAGTCCAGCATCCCCAAACCATCCTTGATGGACAGCCTTCCCGGAGGAGCAACAGCGCTGAAGTCAGAGAGCCCCTTCTAAGTCTTGGCAGACCCCTCGTCTGTCTCTTTCTTAGGAACTATGGAACCACCCAGATGAAGTACCAGAAGGAAACAAATGCACCCGCTCCCTTCACCCCTGCTCAGCAGGCAGAACAACCCCTCAACCACCACCACCAGACAGGTTACAGGCCCCTCTGTTTCCCTCTCAGTCTCTATTTGAAACACCACCTTCGTGAGCTCTGAGCAGGCCTGTGGGAGCCTCTTGCCCTCATGCAGGCAGTCCTACCTCTCTCGATGAAGGGGGCACGGGCAGTGCACTTGTCCAGCAATGCTGCCCTGACTCACACTGAGCCACTGACTTCCCCCTGGGTCCCCACCCACAGGGGGCAGCAGAGCTTTGCTCCCTGCCCTCCGCACACATGATATTTCTGATTCTTTTACATCACTGAACTCAAGCAAGGGTTGGTTCAGTGAAGTGTGACGACCTTAGGGGCTGTGCTTATATAAAGAGCAGCCTGGGCCCCCTGCTCTGCTGGTCGCGATGCTCCCCAGGGAGCCCTCCCACCTCCTTCAGCGTCTCTGGCCCTGTCTCCTCTGGCACCAGACCTGCATTTCCATCTGAAAGTTCTACAGCAGGTCAAACTCACCATGTCCCTAACTGAACTCATTATTGACTCCTCCCCACTCACTCCTGTTCCCTGCGCCAAAGAATGACATCACCACCACCCAGTCCCCACGCCAGAAACCTGGGAATCATTTGAGATGTCTACCCCGCTGATGAGTTCGCGCTGTGGGCTGCATTACCTCACATTGCTTAAGCCCAGCCACCCCCGGCTTCCACCATCTTTCCCTGATTCAGACTCTCCTCTTCTTTGGACTATTTTTGCACCTGCCCCTAACTAGTCTAGTCCTAATGTGGCTCCCTTCCAAACCACCCTCAACACAGTTCTTTCGAAATGATCTTTCTAAATGTCCAACATGATTTCAGCCTTAAATATGTCGATAGTTTCCCATAAGCTTCAAAAAAAAAAAAAAATCCCAGCTTCCTAGCCTGGCCCACGCCTACTTCTCCACTCCTCTGCCTTTCCCTCCTGCCCTCTCAACACACTTTATTTCCCTAGGACCCCCCTCTAGGTTGGCTACTTTTCCTCCATTCCTAGCACTGAACACAATATAGGGCAGCAGCACTCAAACCTGAAATGTTTACAACACCACCCAAAGTTTTGCAGCCAGTTACGAGGACTCTGTTGATCAGGTCTCATGTGCGTGAGTAATCTTAGGTGGAATTTCTGAATAAAAGCTACATCATGCTCTCACCGCAGTCCAGAGGACCCATCTGGAGTTTCCCTCCATGATCAGAGTCTTGCTGTGTGCCTGGAGGAGTCAGTATCTTTCCCGGGCACAGAGGTGGGAATGGGGGAGAGGGGGATCCAGACCTGGGATCTCTGACAGCATTCCCGTTACATCATTTGGATTTCTTTATAGACTGGAGAGCTTACAGCATCAGCAAAACACATGTTTTTGTGATTTTCCCCGATTCCTGCTACCATGTCCTGTTCCCAGGCCACTGCCAAGCTCAACGGACAAAAGCCAGCAAGCATCTGAGCTCTCAAATGCACACAGCATAGCCCTTCTCATGGAAGGAGTTTAGAGAATGGAAAACAGAGTGTGAAAGACCCAGAAAATGCTAGAGAAGGTGTTGTGGCAGGGAACAGGCCAAGTAGTAATTGCTGAGACTCCATGCATTCCAGAGGTATGATCAGTGTAAAGAAGACCCAGGTGCCTGGCACAACCGTGCAGGCCACCACGGTCCCCCTGCATCAGCCACCATGGGGCCTGAGCCCTGGGCTGGTCGACTCTGATCTTTGAAACAGTGGAACTAACCAGAGTAGCATCCATTACCGCATTCTTCAGCCTACCTTAACTATGGCCCTTCCGTGGTAACCAGGGGCTTATCCAGAGAAGAGCTGGAAGTCATATCACCTTCTTTTTCAGACCTACCAGGCTTACAGGGAAGAATCTCAGACCTTCTGGAAAGAGAGGGAATCCTCCCTGGGTCCCTAAGATCCATTTCTGATGCGGTTATGGGCTGAGCTGTGCTGTTCCCCGAATTCATATGTTGAAGTCCTGAACCCCTCTAACCATATTTGAAAATAAGACTTGTAAAGAAGTAATTAAGTTAAAACAAGGTCTTCAGAGTGGTCCCTAATGTCATATGGCTGGTGTCCGTATAAGAAGAGGAACTTTGGGCACGGACATGTGCACGCACGGAGGGAGGGCCGTGTGAAGACTCAGGGAACGGCCACCTGCAAGCCAAGCAGAGAAACCTCAGGAGATACCAACCATGCTGACACCCTGGTCTTGGACTTCCAGCCTGCAGGAAGGTGGGAAAATAGGTCTACTGTTTCAGCCCCCCAGACTGGGGTACTGTTACAGCAGCCCCAGGAAATGAACACAGATGCTCAGGAGCTTTCGCCGTTGGCCAAGGGGTGAAGAGTGCAGCTGAGGGTGCATCACGAAGGGCTCAGTGCCAGAGGTCCTTGGCTGTCAGGTCCCAGAGGTCTGTGCCAGCACCTGCACTGTCCTCCCACTGGGGAGGACCTCTCAGCTCTGGTTCCTCTGGGCATCTCTGAATACCGCTCACTAACCATGTCTTGAGTGGAATTGGGTGGGTGGGACCTGCAGCAGATGGCCTAGAAGCAGAACACTGACTGTGGGGAGACTTCACCCTGTTTAAGGCAGAGCAGCGGGGAGCAGAGCAGAGGAGGGTGACTCCATGCGTTCCAGACATACAGCCAAGCATAGCTGGGCAGCCTCCTGGCTGGGGGTGGGGCTGGGGGGCAGAGGCTGGCAGTCCAGGCATCGCGTCTGGGGCTGTGTGAACAATGGTGGGCATACAGAAGGGCAGGGGAGAGAGAAGTTGCGGCAGCTTTTCTGCAGACAGACTGAGTAATGGGAAAAGGGAGACCGAGCAGGTGTGGCCAGGGACATACCTGGAAGGAGCATTCTCCCATGAAGCCCTGAGCACGACATATGGGCTGGGAGTCCCATCACATATTGGCCCTGAGAGCGTGGGTGGCACCTTCATGGCCCTGCCAGTGCTGTTCTTTCCTGGGGCCATGATGACTCCATCAGCAGGTCTTCCACACAGGACCCAGCCAGGCAGCCCACCCAAATGCCTAGTTCGGAGGTAGGCATGCAGCGGCTACTCCCTTCCCTCCTCCCCCCTGCTCCTCACTGGTCATCCCTCCTAACAAGCCACCTTTGCTTACCTCAGGAAACACAGGGGAGACCTGGATTTCCTGCTGGGAGACAGAGGAGCCCTCCAGAAATGCAGAAGGAAGGGCCTGGCCTTCCGCCTCCCTCACCCTCACCAAACTTCCCGAGGGCTGCCTTTCTAGCTCCAATACATCTGCATCTCAGGTCTGCCCTGATGTGCCCCATTGGGAAGGCTCCTGCCTCCACTCAGAGCTCCCAAGTTGTTAGTGCGTGTACAACCAGGCTGTGTGGACCCAGGCTAGGCAGCGCCAGAGAAGCCTCATGAGTGCTGGTAGCCACAGTTCCTTTCTCCTTAAAGAAAGAGGTCATTAATGCCCGCCTCGTGGGGGGAGGAGGATTAGAGGAAATGGGGTCTCGTCTCCCTGGCAACCAGCCTGATGTTTGGCACGTGTCTGGATGGTAAAGGGCACAAGGGCCCTAAGAAGAGAAGTGGGGGGTGTAGTGAGAGGTAAGGAGGAAGAGGGTGAGGGAACCAACCTGTGCTGGGCACCCCCTACCAGCACGCTCTGCAGTTCACTCCCACTTACTCATTACAATCATCATCTACAGAAAGAGAAACCGAGGCTCTGAGATGAGGCAGTCTCCCAGGCTCACAAGGCTGGTGATGGAGATGGGATCAAGATCAGGTCTGATGGGGCCAGAGCCCGTGGGCATTTCCTACCACTCAGGCTACCCTGCAGATCTGTGTGGGGATGGGCACAGTGAGGTGGCCTTTGGGCTCCATGATACTTTTCAGGGAACAATTCAGCTCTGGTCCCAGAGGACAGCCTCCCCTTCACTGCCCTCTGCCTCCCTGCAGTGAAATGTGCTATCTGAGCATAAGGGTACCTGTGGCCACCTGGTCCTGTCCAGATCCAGCCCACCTGAACTGCAGAGTGGTAGACAGACCTGCATGACCCTCCTTGGGAAGCTCAGTGCAGCTGGGGGACTCACTGGCCTCCACCCAGCTGGACTCCTCTTTCCCATGACTGGTCACAGGGATCTAGCCCAGGGGAGACAGGAACCAAAGTTCCAGCCTGTCTGTGGGTGGGCTACAGACTCCTTAGAGGGCCGGGCAGGAGCAGTAATGAACTGAGTTAAGTGCCCAGTGTGGGTTCTGGCTGCCCAAGAAGCATAAGCTTCCCAAGATGGGGGCAGCCACTAATGGCATCTACGGGCCACCAGGCTGCAACTTCATGTAGACAAGGTCCTGCAATTGGCCAGCACCTGCTCGCACTGCTCTGGGCTCACAGTCCATACAGCCATCCCTGCGCCGGCAGACAGAGGAGGAGCAAAGCCCCTGTGATAGCCCCCATCTGGCCACAGTCTTCCCTCTGTCTGCAGTCCCTGATGCCCATGCCCAACACCATCTCTTCCACCAAACCTGACTCAGGGTCCGAGTGGTGGCACACAAAGCAAGTGGGTTCTGGAGAGAAGCCTGGCTTCCTCTACCTCCAGGCTGTGTGACCCTGGACAGTTGCTGAACCTCTCTGAACCTCAGGTTCCTCACTTGACAGGGGGTTGTGAAGATCCAATGCAGTTATGTGTGTAAATGCTTTGCATGGTGCAAATGAAGTCCTCCCTGCCTCCCTGCTTCCCTGATATTAAAAAGTGCGGCATTGGGAAGTGTACTTATTAAGCCGATGCTCTAACAGGATTCAGGCCTGATGACAGCAATTCCCAGCCGAGGCTTATCTGTTGGCCACAAACTTCTGACCCAGAACAGATCTGGAGACACAGGTTCAGCAGCTGAGAGTGGGTGGGTGGGAGAAGGGACCCTGCCTCCCAGGACCCGCCCCCTGGTACTGGAGTGACAACTGCACAGGCAGGCAGCGCCACCTAGTGGATGTGATCAGCACCGTGAATCAGGATGCCCCTTGATGGGTCTCTCTCTGTCTCCCTCTCTTTCTCCAGCACACCCCCTACTGTGAACGCATACCACAGGCCCCTGCCCACACTTGCACCTGCACACAAACGTTCCCCAGCCTCCTCCCCGCTGCATCACATCTTGTAGCTGGTCATCAACAGCCAAAAACAACATGCTTCCTCTCTCTTTCCAAAAACTGATTTGGTGACTATGTGAGGACAGCCAAGCTGTCTGAAAAGGAAATGGGGTGAGGTCACATTTGCTTAAGGTCTAGTACATGCCAGCCCTCCGGCCATGAGGTAGGTGTCACTGTCACCCAGAAAGGTTAACTTCCCCAAGCCCACCCAGCCAGCGAGTGACTCCAAACCCCAGGCTTCACAGCTGATGCTTTCGTGCCTCCAAATTCCACAGGTTATTCCAGTTTTAAAAAGGGTTGCTATGGATCCTTGAACCAGAATTTCATTTGAAAAAGAACCAACTTGGCCCATAATTGTATTTTTGGTCCCAAGATGATTTTCTAAGTGACACCAGAGCCTCAATTCTCAGTAATCATTGTCTTACCTACACTGTCCTCTGTCTCCTCCCAGCAATGGGGTGTGTGTGTGTGTGTGTGTGTATGCAAGTGCATGTATGTGTAGGGTCTGTGTGGTGGGTGGCATATGTATGTGTGATGTATGGATGGGGTATGTGTGTAAGTATGAACGCATGTGTAAGTGTATGTGTCTGGTGTATGTATGTGGATGTGTGTGTGTGCATATGTGTGCATGGGAGGTGTGTGAGGGTACATGTGTGTGGGGTGTATGTGTGTGTGTGTGTGGCGATTGGAATTTGACGCATAGATGCTGTAGTCAGAGAGAGGCGGGATCCAATCCCAGTCCTGCTCCCTGGCATCCTGGGTGTGCCCACACTACCCAGTGTTCATGCTCTTACGTAATCCCACACCTTGAATGTGCGCTGCCTCTAGTGACTTGCTCCTAATGAATAAAATGTGGTAAAAGTGATGTGATGTCTCCTTCAAAATTAGGTTACAAAAATGACTGAGTTCTGTCTCACACGCTTGTTCTGTTGGAAGCCAGCTGCCATGCACTGACCTGCCCTATGGAAAGGCCTACGTGGCAAGAAGCTCATGAGATAGGCTTCCAGAAACAAGTAGCAAGTAACTTAGTGGCACCAACAGGCACTGGGTGAGCTTAGAAGTGGACCCTCCCCAGTCGAGGCTTGAGATGTGACCACAGCCCCAGCCAACACTGGATGCAGCCTGAGTCAGGGGGACTTAGCTAAGCCACACCCAGATTCCTGAGCCACACAAACTGTGAGGTGATACATGCTGTTTTAAGCCACCAAATTTAGAGTAATTTGTTACAGTCTTTTCCTTGTCTTTCTGGGACCCAGTTTCCGTGAGGACATGCTTAACACAGTGCCTGGCACATAAGAGACTCAACATTATTTCCTCTCTCCCTTCCACACTGAAAAGCAGACTCGGTATGTCGCTCTCCCAAACAGCATGGTGCAATGGGACCCCCTAAGTCAGGCTCTGTTTTGAGGCTGGAGGCTGACGGAGAGCCCGCCCCTTCCCAGCTTATGACCGGGACACAGCTTGCTCCTTCAGGAGCATCAGGACCCAGCAGCTGGCTAGAAGACACATCCAATGGTGTCAGCTTGGGCCTCCCTCCCTCTCCGGGTGGAGGGAGGGTGATCGTGTCCAGCCACAGAAGCTCTTTGACCTCTGCCCTCAGTGGAGGGAATAGGAACCTCTCCAGGACCAGGATAGGGCCCGGGCTCCAGCATTCAGATGATCTGCTGGGTGTTCTCTAGACCAGGGGTGGACAGCCTCTGTGGCAAGCTGACTGCCTTAATTATGACCCTGGCTATGTCCACAGCTGTGGGGAGGCACACCTGCCCAGCTCCTGCTGTCCCATCCCTCTGTCTGTCCTCTGGGCTGAAGAGTGGAGGCAGCCCTCTCGGTTCCCTCCCTAGTCCAGGCCACCAGCATGCACATCTTCAGTCTCAGTGGGAGGGTCCCAGGACCTTACTCTCCAGGACGGGCTCTGGAAACAGCATCTGGGGTGGGATGCTTGGTCACATCTGGGTGATGCTGTCCGGGACCCTCTTCTGCTGCTGTCCTTCGGGTCGGGTGCACTGGCGCTGACCCTGTAAAGTGCAGAGGACTCACCTCTGAGACCTCTGCACAGACCAGACTCCAAGACTAGGCTTCTCCCTGCTTTATTCTCCCTCACAGAAATCTGGGCAGCAAAGTGTTGTTTGTCATACTTTCTAGATGAGGGATGTCAAATGCCAAGGTGCCGGGTCTTTGGCAAGGTCATACAGCAAGGGCGGCAGTTCTTAAACATTCTTAAACCCTGAAATTCTTCGACACTTCTTCTGGCTGAGAGCAGAAATGCTTCTCTGCCAGTTTGGGGGCAGGCCGTAGAAAACTGGCAGGATCCACTTCCTGTCTCTCAGGACTTTGTTCTTGGCATTCAATCACCCTTCTATGAGGAGGCCCATGTCGGGGCTCACATGGAGAGGAGCCAAGGCTCCGGCCCTCAACTTCAGCCAAGCTCCGGCCACCAGCCTGCCCCAGCTCACCAGCCACCAAGTGAGGCATGTTAGAAATGGACCCCCAGGCCCTAATGGGCCCCCCACCCAGCTGGCGCGAGGTAGAGCCCACAAGACTTTCCTACCCCGTACTGCAGTTTCCTGAACTAAATAAATGTTGGGCTTTAAGCTACTAGGTTTGAATACAGCAACAAGTGGTGAGTACAGTTCAGCTGACTTCAAAGTCCATTCTCCTAGTACCCAGCAGGCGGCCTCCTGACCTTCTTGTTGCTGGGGAGCTCACAGGCGCCACACTGGAAGATACCCCCAAATCACTCTCCCATCTCACCAGGGCCAGGAAAGCCCCTTCAGGCATTTTCTCACTGCATGTCACCGCAATGACCACCTGCAGTCTAAGATGGCCCCCTATAGACCCCTGCCCTGTACAGTCTCTGTCCTTTGTCCTTCGGGGGTGGATAAGACTTGTGAATACCAAATCAGTCCCTCAATGACGTTACTCATACTCAGGGGGACTTTGCAGATGGCATTAAGGCAACTAATCAAGCGATCTTAAGTTAGAGGGCCTTTTCTGATGAGCCTAGCCTAATCACATGAGACTTTTAGAGCAGTTTTCTCTGGCTGGTGGGAGACGAGGTAGTCAGAGTGAGGGGGCTTGGGCATGGAGGGGGTCCCCTTTGCTGAAAGGGAGGGCCAGGGTCCAGGACCCAAGGGTGGTCACTAGGCGCTGAGGCAGTCCCCAGACATCAGCCAGCAAGAAAGAAGGGAGTTCAATCCCTGAACCACAAGGACCTGCATTCTGCAACCACCTGAGGGAGCTTGGAATCAGATTTACCCCCAGGGCCCCCAGCTAAGATCCTGGCCCCCTGATTGCAGTCTTGTGGGACCCTAGGCAGGTAGCCCGGGGGAGCCCACTTGGACCTGTGACCTACAGAACTAGGAGATGCTCGCTGCATGTCAAGTGGCTCAGTTTGTAACTCGTTACTCAGCAATGGAAAATTAATACGCCTCCCACCTTTTTCCTTCCAGACTCTTCCTTTCCTGGAAGTACCCTTCCTTTCTTCATTGCAAATGTGGTGACAGGTAGGCCTTCAAGCAGTGTCTGGGGAGGGAGTCTATAGCCTGGGCCCGGGCTCCTGGGCCAGCCCTGGGGAGTAAGTGGTTCCACCCATCAGCTGGTCTGAGTGTGGGCCTAGGATGAGATGCCTTCGTGTCCACCAGCTAAACCTCTGTGGCCTCCCAGAGCCATCGAGGGCAGGGTGAGCCTCCAGGACTCAGGATCCAGGGCATGGTAGCATCAAGCCTGCTGGCCTCGTTATCAGGCTTCTAGACTTCCCATTAGGGTGACTAAGACCAGCCTTAATTAGCTGAACTCTGATGACCTGGACACTCCCGATTCCCTCATTTCGGGACAATAATCGTTCCCTGTTCAGACAGACATTCCCCACAGGACCAGTCCCAAACTCTTCATACATCTCATCTAATCTGATCTCTGTCTAAGCCTGGCCTTCACTTCACTCTCACCTTCTCTGACCCCAGCAGCATTCTGATCTGAATCCACAAGGACACGGTCGAAAGAGCAAGCCCTCACGCTTGCTTAATGTGCTTAATGTGCTCAAAACCCCTCTCCCGCCTCCCCTTACCCCTGCCCGGCCATACTTCTAGGATAAGCTGACAACATAGCAGTCACCAGGCCCATTTTCCACATAGGAACCCTGAGGCTGAGAGCACTAACACAGGCCGTGCTACTTAGGATGCCACCCCAGAGGGGCTTCTACTCACTTCATGTCATTGCAGTGGCTGCTTAGGTTTTCAAGGACAGTGATTTTGGTCTTCATTTACCACTGAACTATCTTCATCAGAAAGAAGCACCAGCCTGGGTGTACAGCAGACTATTCAGAAAACTGCCCTAGTGATTGCAGGAAGGTATATTTACGTATCACATCAAGCAGGATAATGTTGATTTCTCCGTCTCCTCTCCATTTGTCTTATCTGGGTGTGTTTTCAGTTTATATAGATGTAAATTCAAGGGGCGCCTGGGTGGCTCAGTCAGTTGAGGTCCGACTTCAGCTCAGGTCATGATCTTACGGTTTGTGGGTTTGAGCCCTGCGTCGGGCTCTGTGCTGACAGCTTGGGGCCTGGAGCCTGTTTCAGATTCTGTCTCTCTCTCTGTCTCTCTGTCTCTCCCCTGCTCACACCTGTCTTTCTCTGTCTCTCAAAAATGAATAAATGTTAAAAAAATTTTTTTTAAAAGAAGTACATTCAAATCTCCCGTTATGCTTATGGTTTTGCAATTTCTTAGAATTCTGTTGGGTTTTGCTTTATGCATGTTGAGGCAGTATTGTCATTAATATTCCCGGGCTGCATTAGGTGCACACAGCTCATCACTGCAGACTCTTTCTTTTAGGATAATACACTGTCCCACATTTATCCCCCAAATGCCATTTGCCACCAGTTCTGTTTGGTCTGTTATTAATTTTGCTTCACTGTCTTGATTTAGGTTTGTGTGTGCCTGGTAGAGTTCATTTTTTTTCTGTCCCTTGATTTTTCTGCAAGGCTTTGTGGAGGTGCGTCACGTGTAAGCAGCATATAGATGGATTTTTACATTTTCAATCCAATGATATTTACCGTTTAATTAGGCAAGTTAAACGGCTCACCTTGTGTGTGATCGCTGATATAATGTGACTTGTTTCTGCTCTTTCATAGTCTCTGTTTGCCATGGCTTCTCTTTCTATTTCCGTTTTCCCTACAGAGTCAATTTTTCGCTTCTGTATGGTTTTGAAGTTATCATTACATTTCTGCCCTTGCAGTTGCTCCTTTACCTGTCCAGCACACATACCTAACTTTACCTTTTTCTCGGAGCAAGTCTGCAGTATTCGTTGTTCCCATTCTCAGTGTGCCATGGACCTTGCCAGACTTTGCTGCCCACGCATGCACCCTTGTCCTCCATGAGTTATTTCTGTCTGAAGTCGCTTTTACCTCTGACCTTTACACACAAAACGTCACTTTTAATTTTTATAATTAAAAGTTAATTATGGTTTCTGACACAGGTCAGGGATTCCACGCCCATTCTCAATGGTCCTTCTCAGGCCAATTTCGTCCCGGAAATGTGCACGTAACCCTCACCATATGCAGTTGTGATCCACATGAATAGCACTCACCCTTCTCCCAAGATTTCTCCTCTGTTTTTAGTTTTCAGATTTTTGACTATGTTGTGTCTTCTTGTGGACCTCTTGGGTGTGAAATAACACCAGTGCTCCAACAACATGGTCCAAACTTGTATTTAAAAAAAAAAAAAAAAACTTTGCGGCTACCCTTTGAGTCCACTGATCATGACCATTGACAAGCCGTGGGACGTCTTTCAAGGTCTGTTGGCGATTGGCCCTGCACCGCTGTTACTCAGTTCCCATCCAGACAGCAAAATGTGCAGTTGTACTGTCTCTTCATCGACCGGTTATATTTTTCCAAAATGGATTTAAGAAAAGGAGTTCAAATAACTGATTGTAAAAATAACTGATCTGATCATCACAAGGTAAGTATATTGCCATCCCTCAAAAAGAGAGAGAGATAAAATGCAACAAAGAAACAAAAAGCGATAATGCACTAGACAGACCTTGAACTGACAAGCACTGTTCAAACTACTCTTTGCAAGTGTAGAGAGTACAAGGAAATAAAGCCACTTTAATTCTCCCACGTTTCTAATATTTTAAAATATAGTGTATTAAATATGTGTTAGTTCTACTGTATTTTTCCTTCTTCTCTATAGTTATGTCAAGCAGTGAGAGAGTATTATTTAATGACTTGACAAAAATTTTTAAAAGGCACTGAACAATTGTAATTTGTCCCATTGATTATTAAGATGGCGTTTCAGTATTTCTGCTGCATGGTTATCTCTTTAGTCCCAGTGACCGTGCCAAACACAGACTGAACATATTCTTGTAATAGCTCTTATCCAGATCATCTGATGGATGTAACTTTGTGTGGCTTTTGTATATCTTTGTGTTCTTACTTCATTTTTCAGTTTAGCCTGATAGGAAAATCAAATCATAATTATTTTTCATCAGCATTTTGAAATTGTTAACTCCATGTGCTGCCGGCATCTCTGGCTGCTGGTGGAAAGACTACTGTCACTCGGTCATTCCTTTGAAAGTAATTTGTTCCCTCTTGACATTGGCACAGCGCGAGTATGATGGCTGGATGTCCTTTGCACACTTGTGTAGATTCACTTACCCACCACCTCAACCTAGACACAGAGCTGTCCCACCATCACACAGATCTGGGCCCCCCTCAGTATGCTCCCACCTACACACCCCCATTGCTAACTCCAAGCAACCATTCATCTGTTCTCCATCCCTAAAACATAATCATTTAGAGAATGTTTTATACATGAAGTTATGCAAGCCGTAATGCTTTGATAATGGCTTTTGTCCCCTCACTGCCCATCAGGGTCTGAAGCAGCCACCGAGAGTTTTCCAAGTTCTTTGCACATTCTAGGTATGAGTCCTCTCTTAGATACGTGACTTACCAATGTTTTACTTTCCTTTCATTCCTGAAGGATATTTCCACCAGACAGGATTCTAGATTCTTTTCTGTCAGCACCAGAAATGTGTTCCACTTCTTCCGGCCTCTGGAGTTTCAGGTGAACAATCCAAGGCCATTCTCTTTTTCCCCCTCCATTCCCTGTGCTGTCTCCCACTGCTTTCAAGGTTTTTTTCTTTGTCGTTAGTTTGCAGATGTTTTTATCGTGATATGTCTTCTTATCGATTGCTTTCAGTTTACCCAACTGGTCGTTTGTTCACCTGCTTAATCTATATCTTTAGGTCATTTTCCACATTTGGACATTTTTCAGCCACTGCCCCTTGGCATACTTTCCCAGCCCCACTTTCTTTTCCTCGTCTGGGACTCTGATGGGACGAATGTTAGATCTTTTATGTGGTCTTCCACCTTCCTGATGCTGTGTGCTTCATTTTTCTTTTCAATCTATTTTCCATTCCAAGGTCAGTTCCTAGCCTTCACCTTCCTCTAGTTCTCAGAAACATCTGACACCACTGTCCTCTCCCTCACTCCTGAAGCACTCTCCCCTGATGACATCATCTGGTTTTTCTGCCACATCAAGGACAGCTCTGTCTTTGTCTTCTTTGCTGGAGCTTTCTCATCTCCCCAACTGCTATGTTTTAAGTTTGTTTTTTTTTAATGTTTATTTATTTATTTTGAAAGAGAGAGAGTGAGAGTGGGGTAGGGGCAGAGAGAGAGGGAGAGAGAGAATCCCAAGCAGGCTCTGCACTGGAAGCATAGAGCCTGATGTGGGGCTTGTTCCCATGAACTATGAGATCAGGACCTGAGCCAATATCAAGAGTCAGCCACTTAACCAACTGAGCCACCCGGGTGCCCCGAAGTTCATGGTTTTTAACTCTTCTTTTTTCTGTCTACACTATTCCAGGTGTAGTCTCATGGCTCTTCCTGTCTCTTTCATGGCAATAGTGCCTACATTTATAGATGTAGCCCTGACCTCCCCACAAGCTCCAGACCCATCCCTGACCCCTCAGCATCCCCATTTGGGTGACGCCTGCAGAGTCACCCAGCAATCTCACCCTGCCCCTCGTCTTTAAACCAGAGCCCCGGCCTCTCTGTTCTCCTTCCCACCTCTACTCCAGACATGACTCTTGGGACTTCAATATCCACTCTGAACTCTAAACACCTTTTTCCCGTAATGTGAAAGCTTAACATTCTCAAATTCAACCCCTTTCCCATCGCCCCATCTCAAGGATCCTAATTACTTTATCAGTAACCGACTCCATTACTCCTATTAACCTTATCTCATCACGTACATTGCTCTGTGACTTGGCACCATGGCCTGGGACACTCATAAAGAAAGCAGAGTTGACCTTCCACTTTAGAAACCCCTGCCCTTGCGGTAGCCCCACCTTGTTGTCCACCCCATGGTGGTACTTTCACCATATCATTGGAGAATAATGCTCCCTGACAGACCCAACTGCCACCTGTCTTCCTGCCGTCCATGACTCTCCTGAAGTCCCCTGTCTTCTCAGAGGATGGGAGCCCAAAGCCCCAGTGCTCCTCTTGACTCTGCCCCTCTGTCATCAATGCCTGGGCTCAGGTGAGGAGAGAAGGTTAGGACATCAACCTCCATGCTGATGACTCTTCTGGAACTCTACTTCCCAGGCCTCTGGTGGACTTTGATTCCACTCTTTTCAGTGACACACAGACATTTCCTCACCTTAGGTCTCTCCACCCCTCAAGAATCCCTCCAGCTCCAGCACCAAGGCCATGCCTTCTGACATGGCCCTTATTGACCCCATCTACCTGCCTTTCAACCTCTCCCCAGTTCTTGTTCACCTGCTTTTTATCTACATAAAGATCACCCATTGTTTTCATCCTGCAAGTGCCTCCTGAAATCATTTTGAACTCTGCCCTTCCATACAGCTCGGAATCCTAGGCTCTCCTACATGTTTCCATTCCTGCCTTGTCAGGCACTAGCACTGTAATAAGCCACCACCTGGCTTCCTTTCTCCCCTCCAGGCCCATGCAGCATGGAGGGGGAAGCCATGTAACTGTGTGCCTTGGCTCCTTGACAAGCCAGCCCTTGCTAACCTCCACCGCCCCCTCCGGGCCGCTGTACAATCCATTTCTGCACCCTTTGCTGATGTTCCAGCAGATTCCCCCAGCAGCTGTTCCCAATCTTCCTCCTATCCCCAAATCCACAAACCCACCCCCATTTCCTGAACTCATACCAGATGAATGCACTTCATAATTTATTGAGAATTTCATCCGATAATGACGTTCTCACCTTCTCCCCCCTTTCCTCAGAATGTCTCTGCCTTCCCCCGGTGGGTCTTTATTGAGAAATATCTTTCCTCTTTTCAAGACAAACTTTTCCCCCTGGATTCTGGATTCCCTCACCTTCCTGATTCCTTCCTGACCGCTTTCCATTTTTCTGTCTTAGGGCTTCCTTGTAATTTTCTTAACTCTATTGAGAAATAATTGATAAGTCATACACACATTGAAGTTAAACATCTTGATGAGCCTGGACATAGGCACACACCGTGATACCATAACCATAACCAAGTCACCAAGGCACTAAAAATATGCAACACTTCTAACACATTTCCTTGTGTTATTTTTCCATTTTTATTTTTTGGTAGGAACGCTTAACATGAGCTCTATCCTCTCAATGTATTTTAACGAGTACAATTCCAGACCGTACTGGAAGGTACTATGTTGTATAACAAAAATATCTAGAGCTTATGCATCTTTCATAGCAGACGCTATACCCACTGAAAAACAGTTCCCTATTTCTCCCTCCCCCTAGCCCCTGGCAACAACCATTCTGTTATCTGTTTCTATGAGTTTGACTTTCTTAGATAGCTCATGTCAGAGGGATCATGCAGTATTTGTCCTGTGACTGGCTTATTTCACTTAACATAATGTCCTCTAAATTCACCCGTCTTGTCATAAATGGCAGGACTCCCTTCTTCTTTAAGGCTGAATAATATTCCATTGTGTATATGTACCACATTTCTTTACCCATTCATCTCTTGCTGGACATTTGGATTGTTTCCGTATCTTGGTGCTTGTGAATAGTGGCATAATAAACATGGGGGTGCAGATATCTCTTCCAGATCCCGATTTAAACCCTTTTGAATATATATTCAGGAGCATAGGGGCACCTGGGTGGCTCAGTCAGTTAAGTGTCCAACTTTGGCTCAGGTCATGATCTGACAGTCTGTGAGTTCGAACCCTGTGTCAGGCTCTGTGCTGACAGCTTGGAGCCTGGAAACTGCTTCAGATTCTTTGTCCCCCTCTCTCTCTGTCCCTCCCCTGCTCGCACTCTGTCTCTGTCTCTGTCTATCTCTCTCTCTCTCACAAAAATAAATAATAAAACATTAAAAAATAATAAAGAAGTACAATTGCTGGATGATATGGTAGTCCCATTTTTAATTTTTTGAGGAGCCTCCATGCTTGTTTTATAGTGGCTGCCCATTCTATATTCCCACTGACAAGGTTGTAAGGGTTCCAATGTCTCCACGTCCTTGCCAACACTTACTTTAAAAAAAAATAATTGCCATTCGAACAGGTGTGAGATGATATCTCACTGTGGTTTTGATCTTCATTTCCTTGATAGTGATATTGAGCATCATTTCATATACCTGGTGGCCATGTGTATGTCTTCATTGGGAAAATGTCTATTTAAGTCCTTTGCCCACTTTCTAATTGCATTATTTTTTTGCTATTGTGTTGTGGACCTTACATCCTTTTTTAATATTTTGGATATTAACCAAATATCAGATAGATGGTTTGCAGATATTTTCTCCCACTCCATAAGATGCCTTTCAGTCTATTTATTATTTGCTCTTTCCTTTCCTTTTTAATTTGACAGAGTTCCACTTGTCTGTTTTTGGTTTTGTTGTCTGTACTTCTGCTGTCATATCCAATAAATCATTGCCAGAAACAATGTGAAGTTTTCCCCCCACATTTTCTTCTAGGAGTTTCACAGCCTCAGATCTTACATGTAAGTCTTTCATCCATTTTGAGTTGATTTTTGTGTATTGGTGTAAGATAGGGACCCAGTTTCATTCTTCTGCGTGTGATGTCCAGTTTTCCCAGCAACATTTATTAAAGAGACTGTCCTTTCCCCATTGGATGTTCTGTCTTACCACTTTTCTTCCTCCACGAAACTCATGAAAGCCTTGCTGCCTTTCAGATTCCTGCCCCATCTCCCTCCCCACGTCCCTTCATGATACAAAGCCGAATTATGTGCTGCACGCATTTACCGCTTCCTGCCTTGCTCTCCCTCACACTCCCCTGTAGGCGGAGGCCCTGCCGCCCACTCCCACTGCAGACCAGCCAGCGTGGCACCTTCGTGGTTCTCTTTCTCTCCGTCTTCTCCACCGTGTGACTTGCGACCTCCCCATCTCGGTTTCTCTGATGTGACAACCACAGGCTCTCCCCCTCCCTCACATCAGTCCCCAGCCTCCTTCCTGGGAACCTCTGGAATTCTGCCTTTGACCTGCCTCTCTTGCTACATTTCACCTGTGATTCTCAACCGGGAGGCACAGTCCTTTAAAACTTATTATCCAAACTGGGACTCTTTTTAAGAGTGTAAGAAGTGCCATTAATAATTATGTAGGGCAACAGGTGTCAAGCAGGACTGTCCCAGTCACCCTACCTACTACTCGCTCTACCTGTAGGGGCTGTCATAAGGGTGGCTGGGATTTTTTTTAATGCTTATTTTTGAGAGACAGAGAGAGAGAGAGCGTTGGGGGGGGGCAGAGAGAGAGGGAGACAGAGGATTCAAAGTAGGCTCTGAGCTGACAGCAGAAAGCCCAACATGGGGCTCGAACTCACGAACCCTGAGATTATGACCTGAGCCAAGGTTGGCTGCTTAACCAACTGAGCCACCCAGGTGCCCCTGGGATTTGTTTTAATCAGATGGTCAGGCACGAAAATGATTTAAGACATGCAGACACAGGAATGACTGGCATGAAGGAAGAAGTTTGTTATACGCACAGGTGCCTAGCAGCAGCAGGCACAGCCCACTATGCAGGACCACATGAGAAAGCACCGGGGGTAGTAGGAGGTAGATAGAGAGGGGACAATGTGGCCAAGAGGCTTTATTGTGCTTTCCACAGGACAGATTAGATGAGGCAAGGTGTGCAGGTTAAGGGGTGGATAGTGTGAATAATTTCAGCAGGTTCTGGGGCACAGGGTATGTGGTACCTGGCCCCGGGGTGATTAGAGCAGGTGGATAGGGACTCAGAGTGTGAGAGCCCCCAAAAAAGGATGTGGTCGGGAGTGGGCTCTGGACTGGTTGGTTTGCATTTGAAAAGCGCACTTCAAGAACTTTGGCTGGTCCTAGGAGGGGCATCGGGGCTCCAAGATGTCAAAGCATCAGAACACCGGGAATAAGACATAATTAATACTATGGTCTATCAGAGTCCCTGAAGAGACTTTCCCAAAAACTACACTCTACCCTCCCCCACTTCCTACCTGCCCAGGTAAGAATGACTTCCTAGGTGAGCCAATCACCAGTGCACGTACCCCAGCCCTTGGGTGTATGAGAAAAGGAAGCATGAAAACCTCTGCTTTATACACGGCCACCCGACGCCACCTCTTACGCTGACTTGACACACCCTAATACCTCAATTCCAAGTCTGTGTCCTTAGCCTCATGCTCGCCATACCCCTGAACTAGAGTTTCACCCTTCTGACTGCTACGGCCTTTACTCCCATTCTTTCCTCAGCCCGGAGCCCCTTTTAACCCAATTACACCTGTCAAAGAGTCAGCTTTCGTTCAAGGCCCCATTAAAATGCTGCTTGCTGGAAACTCATCTTGGTCACCCTCTCCCAAGCTGGACCCTGCAGCCGTTTATGGGACTGCCAGCACGGCCCCAGCGCACCTTCCACCATGCACACCCCCTTGTTGGTGCGCGACAGTCTCCTATCTGGGTCCTGTGCAGGGAGCAGGGGAAGGAGGGGCAGCCGCTCTGCCAAACGCAGGTTCTCTTAGATTGAATTCTGTTGCATTCCTCCTGAGTAACGTGTGTGTGTTAATGTGCCAATGTGTTACTCCCTGGCAACATATTTAAATGAGAGCAGAAGCCTCTGGGAAATGGTATCTTTAGCCAGTGTTTCTCATAATACACTCCAGGGAACACAAGCATCCTGGGTGGCAGTGGGCATTGTGCAGAACAACAAACAAGTTTGACTCTACGTTAAGCAGAGCTACATTTTTGCTGAACTGTGACACTTCTCACAGCTTTAGATACCAAGGAGCCTTGAATAAAAGCAATCCTCCCAAGGGGAGGAGAGGAGAATTTGCAGCCTTTTTTTTTTTTTTTCAACATACTTGGCTTTTATTCTCAGGCTCATGGGACCGGTGGGTTTGAAAAACACCACTTTAGTCTAAAAGAAATGCTCTCGGGAGGCAGTGGGGCCGTGCATGTGCAGATGGGTCTGGGGGCAGGTCACATCAGCTGGACTGTCACCTATTTCATGGGTGTGCAATCATCCCCCACCTCCAGTTAAGATGATCTTTGTCCAGAAAAGCTAATATGTCCCATCTGCTCTTTCTCTGTGGTCACCCCCAGGGACGGAAGCTAAGCCAGCCCTTCCCCCTCGCCCTTGGCTTCAGTCAAGCGAATGAGCTTGCGGTTTCCTGAAAGTACCTCGCTGCTTCTAGCCTCTGCGCCTGTTCCCACACCACGAACTTCAGCTGAAGTTCATAGATACATAGATACTGAAAATTACAGATTCAGAACTGTATCTCCTAATGCACATAAAATCTCACGTATATAAACATGTATATAAATAAACCATATATCCATGGGGTTTGGAATGCATACATGTTAGGTTATATATGTATATGTGTATATACCTAACAGGGAGAAAGAGCCAAAGTAGACAAAGTGAAAATAACAGGTCAAGTGGATTCGACTATGGATCCATTTTTCAACGTTTCCAATGTCTTACCTCGAATGTCAAAACCTACCGTGTTTTTCTTCTCAGCTTGCTCTCCTGCCCACCAGAATGACCGCATCTAACCTGTCCTCCTGAAATCTCCCATTGCCCGCGCCCCCCAACCCCCACCCCCGGGTCCCAGGGAGTGACCCTGCCCCACTTCCCCAGGGACTAGCCTCGCCTTCCTTCATTCCCTCGGGCTGCTCCTTTCCGGGCCGCCTGCAGGTGGCGCTGCCTCCCCTGTTGGGCGCCCGCGGGTCCTCAGCAACGGAGAAGCCTGCCGTCCCTCACCCCGCTGCAGTTGGGGCCAGACGTCAGCCAGCGTGGCCACGGCACCGGCCCTGAACCCCGAGAACAGGCAGGTTCCTCTGACCTTTTGTGCTTCTCCCTTTTGTGCTTCTCATCTCTTCAACAGTCACTGTGAGATCTGGCAAACATGGACATTTTAATCTTCCAGAAGAGTCTGGAAGCACCATGTGAACAGCACTATGTCTACTTCTGCTTACTAGGTTCTCCTTGACCCTTAAAAATGCCCCATAATACTAAATGATAGAGAGTAAGTGAATGGATAAATGGAAGTAAAGTTTATGACACCACTATTGGAGAATCTTGATCTGATAAGAACAGAAATTGTGGTTTGGCAAAGACGCTCCCTGAGAATGCCTCGCCCACCAACTCTTGATGTCTAATTAAATTCCTCTCAGTAATTTCCCATCCACTGACCTCTCATGACCCACACTCTGTCCTTTGGTGATACATCCCTAGCTTCCTCTGCTCTGTTTGGAGTTGGGCTCAGGTCTGCAGTGAACTCTCCTCCCTACTGCAGTTATTCAGATAAAATCTGTCTTGCTGCTTTTAACAAATGTCCAGTGAAATTTCTCATCGGGTTACAAATGTGCATACACAGACCCCAGTCTGGGCTTCCCTCAGCTGTCTTGGGCAAGTCTCAATTAAGCATTCCAGGTCATCATCTTGGACACGCTGACTACTCGGCTTTTTGTGACGAGTCAGAAGGTGACTGTCACAGTGCTGTGTGTGCCTCCCTGGAGCGGAAGTGGTGCGTCTGCACTTCCATCTGAGCCAATACTGTGTCGTTCATCATGTCAGAATTGAGTCTGGGCCCACATATCCCACAGCAGCCAAGGGTTATTGATCCATATTGTCCCTCAGGCTACCAGAATCAAAGATGGCATGTCTAGAATCAGGTGGTCATGGAAACTGGAGAGAAGAGTTGGGGAGTGAACACTGGTCCAGTGGCTATGATCTGCCTGGGTCTATGTTAAGCACCGTATGCATGCGAACTCACCCAATCTTGAGAGCATCCTCCTTAAAGAGATATTCTCACCGAGTTTCCCAGCTGGGTGCTCATCATATGGCCCCTCTCTTCACAAGGCGTCTCAGTAATTGGTCTAGCCTGAGCTTCTTTACAGCAAGGTATAGGCCTCCCCAGAAGAAGCAGAAGCTTCCAGACTTCTTAAGGACCAGACTCAGAACTGGCTTAAAATGATCACTTGCCTGCATCTTGTTGGTCTAGGCAAGAGAAAGATCTGGCCCTGGGTCAAGGTACCAGGGATTGAGAGTACTCTCAAAACAGAGCACTTTACAGGGAAGGGAGGACTGAAGGTGACTGTCTTTGGAGACCACTTACTGTCTACCCTGAACCTGGAAGTTCTACCTTGGCAAGGAGCTGCTGGTAGGTGTTCTGCTCACGAAGGCCAGGGAGAAGGTATCAGAAATCTGTGGGGTCATGAACAAGATGTGAACTTGACATACCGGGACCAGATACAGGTGCTGAGGGAGTCAGAAAGGGATGAGAAGACTCAGTGCTGAATTCTAGGACAAACTGACATTTGCTTACTATAAGCCACATGCCACAAATCCAAGATGGCCCTGGAGAGGGAACCCTGGCCTTTTCCAACCTAGGTCTGGTGATCACGGGGCCACAGCAACCGGGCCACCAGTCCGGAAGAGGCTTGGGAACCTGAGGAAACGGCTGTTCTCAGGGCTTGCTGGTGAGGCAGGTCGGGTGTGGAGATGTATCAGACTCCAAACCTCACCTTCCAAGCTTTCCCAGAACACAGCCTCGGAGGCGAAAACACCTCCTGGTTGTTCTCATTCCCCAAACGGCTGTGTTTTATGATGTGTTAAGTTTTGGGGGAAAAAAGAAAATTCTTCCAGCTGTGCAGTTATCCCAGCTGAAGGCAGTGCAGGATGGTGATTTATGATCTGCTGAGTGCCAGCAGCGTGCTCGGCTCCGCGAGAGGAGTGTCCTGCCCAGGGCACTGCACCCCGAACCACAGATACAACCTCCATTGAGACCCTCCAGGCTGAGGGGCCTCCCTTGTGGGTTCAGGACTCCCCACATGCTGGAACTTTCCCCAAGCCCTCTGAGCTATTGGCCTGCTGTTCCAATTACAGTGAGAGGTTAACGGCCCATCAGGATATCTCAGAGCACGGCCTTGGTTCCTGGAGGTTCTTTGGTGTGAGCAACGGCCTCCTAAACTAGAAGCGCTGTGGGCATCTGTCCCTGGCCTCAGACTCCTGCAGCCTTGCCCCTACTTGGTGCCTGGGCCCAGGGTGAGCAGGGCCTGTCTTTCCTGGAGGCCAACCCAGTGCCCTCAAAGGAGACTTTGTCTGCCAGCTCCCCTCCCTTCTAGACCCGGATGTGAGGGCTGCTCTCGCCTGGTCTCCTTCCACAGGAGGCAGAAGGCTGTGCCAGTGAAGACGACTTCTCAGCTTACTGGTTACCCAGTGGCTTTTGAGCAGAGTAACCTTATTAGAGGTGTCCTTTAGAGAGAGGCTCTCCAGGAGGGCCATGCACAGTGGCTGTTGTGTGTGGGCATGTGGGTGGGATGTGGTGGGGCATGACAGAGGTGGGACAGGGCTTGGTGGCAGGAAGACCATTTAGAGGTGGTTATAAAGGATCTAACAAGGCCTGATCCGATGGCCTCCCTCCTTCCCTCTTTGGTAGCGCCTATTCCGCCCTCTCAGGGCTCCCCAGCAGACGCCCCCTACCTCCGCAGCTGCCCGTAACTCTGGGTCAGTGTTGGCTGGAGACTGGGATGAGCAGCCTGCAGCGTGAGAACTGGGGTTTTTAGTCGCACTGCCTGTATCAGGGCCGTAGAAGCCACCTGAGCCAAAGGACCAGTGCTGAGCCCACCAGTGGGCTCTGTGGGCCAGTGCTGCTGGAGGGTAAATGACAGATGCGTGGGAAGTCCCAGCCGTCCGGTGTCCCTGCCCAATGGGAGGCCCACTTTCACCTCCAAAGCCAAGCAGAGAATGGCTCCAGCCAGAGAATTCTCCTACACACCACACCCATGCAGCCCTCCACTTCCCTACCCCCTGACCACAGGGGAGCCCTGAGCCCCACCAGGAGAGCCCGTGCTGAGCACCAGGTAGAAGGAAGGAGCGGCGAGCTGAGCACGAGTCCTCACCTCCAAACAAGAACCAATGAACCTCCCTCTCCCTCCCTCTCACCTCTCTATCTCTCCGTCTCTGTCTCTGTCTCTCTCAGGAGCCTCTCCGAGCTGCGGAGCGGAGTCTCTGTGCTGTGCAGTGACCTTGCTCTGCAAGGCAGAACAGACCTCACGCTCCGAGGAAGCTGAAGCCACTCTCCCCACCGCTCACACAAAGACCCGGCACTCGACTAATATTTAGCTTTAGGACGAACTCACTCCACTGCCCATTCTTATCTCATTTATTTACTTTATTCGTTCATTTCACTAATGTTTCTGGGGGCCAGAAAGGACGCGAAGCACTGACACTACAAAATGAACATGGCAAAATTAGAAATGCGTTAGACCAAGGTTAACTGAGAGCTAAGTGGTGAACTTACCACCCCAACCATAAACTTTCAAAGCTGTGGCTTGTTGTTTTTTTGTTTGTTTGTTTGTTTTTTGTTTTCTTTCTCGGGAAGGAGGGTGGATTTTTGTAAGGTGAAATTCACCAGAGGTGTGCCTGTTCTAAACCCACCCCGGTGCCGAGCTCCCCATCTGAAGGGACAGCAGGGGGAAAAAGAAGTTACATGTGACCGAGAAAGAGACAAATGAAAGCCGAGCCCAGTGAAGGTCCTGCCCAGCCTGACGCCCACCGTCTTCCTTCTCCCCAGCCTGGAACACGAGGGTGTCACGTGTGCTCCATGGACTGAGATGTTTCTGGCCCAGAGAAGGTCATTACCCTGAATGGGCCTCAGAGTGGGTGAGAGGATGAACAGCCGCTGCTAGTCCGGAGGAGGAGGAACGCATGAAAACTGCACCCACAAAAGAGGACCTGGTGTACGAGGCCAGGGCTAGTCCCCAATAAACACCAGCCATGCCACACGTGAAGTGTGTCACTCCCAATGGTAGTCTTTTCAAGGGCGCCTGGTTGCACCAGTCAGCTCCTTCTCTCTCTGTTCTCATTGGTGCCTTTGGTTTCTCGTTCGGACTGTTCTCAGTGAGTGAGTGGTCACTGGTGAGGGTCTAGGATGAACAGGGCTCGGAATCACATGCCCACCTTTGATCACTGGCGCCTTCTTCGGCCCCCTGAGACTCACGGAGCAGAGGGATTAAAATATTGGAACAATGACACACGTAGAGACCAGGATCCTGGGGTTGACATACACTGTGGCTTATTTTTAACCAGGAGTCTTGGTTTATCTGTTATTAGCAGAAGTTGTTGGGCAAAACGGGAATGCCAAAATTCAGAAGGATTAGCTTCACGGAGATTTCCCAAGATGTCTTCTACAAACAACAGGAGTTAAAATGGCGACTGTACTCTCATTAGTCCTGGCTGGCCTCTCTTGAAACATGGCCTGGGAGAGAATGAGGCCGAAGGTGCCATTTCGTCTGTCAGATGTTATCTACTAACAACTCCAGTAGGCGCTGCATAATGAAAATTCACTGTGTCGTTTTTCATTCCCCCAAAGAAGGACAAGTCCTGAGGGTCCTCTGTGACAATTCTTAAGCTATTTATTCTTGGCCCTGCAGTGGCTCTTGGTATCTCTAAAAGCAAAAGAACATTTGTGGCAGCCTGCTTCACCAAAACACGAGGAATATGCATTGCGCAAATAAGGTATTTGCATTCATTCACTCATGCAAAACTCTGAACTACTTGGAATTGAGCAGCAGGGACACACACAGAGGACAGTGGCACTGAGAACACATTTAGAAACGACAGAGAAATTCCCAGCTGCCCACTGGGCCCCCAGCCCTCAGCCCCAACACCACCTTCACCGTTAGCTGGTAAGGAGAAGGGCTTCCTTTCAAAGGGGAGAAGAATGACCATGGAAGTCATTCAAAGGTACTAGAAGGCGGGAAACAAACAGCCCAAAGGTAACACTCAATAGCTGACAATTGGGGCTGCACAAAACAGGAGCTGAAGGCGAGAGAGAGACACGCTCAACAAAAAGGTAAAGGGAAAAGAAACGCTTAAAAGTGAGTTGGCAGTGCTTGGGGAAAAATTCTTGATCATTGATCTTCTTGCTGGCTCGGCCATTAATGAGTTAAATGAAAACAATGAAATGTGCTCAGTATTTGTATGAGAATTCGGTTTTCAACACAGTGGATTCCTCCAAAACAGCATCCAATGCTAAGTAAGTGAAACAATATCTACAAAACACCCCAAGTGAGAGAAGAGGGACACATGGATTTTTATACAAAGCCAAAATGTCATGTACGCATCAAAACATCTTCAAATATGCCAGAAATCAAAAAAAATGTGGAACTCATGAGTGCATCTTGAATAAACTGTTGGAGGTTGGACTCTAATCAACCTAATGGAATTTCCATAGATCCGCTAGAGAGACAAAACCAAGTTTGTTATTGCATTCAGATATTTAATTCACTCATCCCTCGTCCTCCGGCCATAATTTCATACCAGGGGCGGAGAGAGAGATGGCATTTTTGCATGCAAGCTGCCCTCCAGGCCCAGCGGATGTGAGCAGACTAACGTGCTCTGTGGAACTCCAGGAGGGGCACGTAAAATGCAGTGTTTCCCAAACTTCTTTGATCAAAGAACCTTTTTCCTATGGACTCTCAGGGGACGTTTCTGTGGATGAGCCTTAGCATTTCAGGCTTGTGTGCTCATAGCGTAAACCGATGTCTGGGGTGTGAACCACACTTCCAGACACTGACATTATGTGATAGGGAAGTACTAACAACGTCTTTGCTCATTCACTCGCCACTCATCTGACTGGTACCGAGGACCTAGGTAATCGTGTCTCAAAACAGAATAAAGCACAAGGGAGCCGCGGAAGAGCTCGGAGGAAAGCCGGCAGGCAATAACTGCGTAATGTGATGTTTGCTGCCGTGATGGCACGCTCACTGTGAGGGTCCGGGGCCACGGTGACAAACGCATATCGTGTTTCTGCGTCTGCACCTGCATTTCACAGCTGTGCTCACATTTGGTAGGAGAGGGCTGGGACTGAATAGGACACTGTTCCCTCCTGCCCTGCTCAGAAGAAAGGTGTGCTGTAGGGAAGGCGCAGAAGAGCCAGGAGGTGCACACTTGCCTGAATGTCCATGTACTCCAGTGTGAGCAACCAGGGAGCGCGTGAGTACACTCACAGGAGACAGCGCTGGAAGCCATCTTTGGGCGCACCAACAGCAGAGGCCTTGGCAAGACTAGCCTCCCCAGCCCAGGGCCCCTCGGCCCGCAGGCTGTTTTAAGATCTCCCAGCCTGCCTCCCAGAGCATCGGGGCCTGCTGGAGATCCTCCTTACCTCCCCCCTACTCCGCTCCCAGGGCCCTGGCTCCTCACACCCCAGTTCCTTGGAAGGACACCCAGCTGGGCACAGGTACAGGTCCAGTCCTGGCCTCATCATTACAGTGAACTCCAACCATAGTGTATTCCCAGACTGTTCTTGTCACATGATTTTGACTCCCTTTTATAGAGCACGCTTCCATCTCCCTGCTCTTAACATACTTTTTCTGAAGGTCTAGAACTAGAGGAAATATAAGCACCCCCTGATCAATGCCAGGCCTTCCTAAGAAATCCCTTATTCATGGTCCTTGCCTCTGTCAAGAGCCTTGACAGTCTCTTTGCTTCCTGGGTGACTCTCTCCCGCAGAACCTGACCTGAGAAGTTAAGGGGTGGTCACTGTGCCTGAATGCCCCAACAAGAATGTCAGTTAGCTCTGGAGGCAGCCATCAGTGCCAGCAGGCACAAGCATTACCTCCCCCAAGAGGTCATTGGAACTCTCATAAAAATACGCTGGCTCCCATGCCAGCCCAGGCATCCGAGGCCGGCCCCAACATGCCCCCATTCTAACTGGCAATCCAGCTTGGACAGTCACTAAGGGCCCACACACTGTTTCATTTTGTAGGTCCAGTAATGCTCAGACTCTGGAATGCTGTGCCTCTTGGATTTGGGCCCTTGTTGCAAATGGCTTTAATGTTGCACATTGTTTTCTGCAGAAATGAGCACTTTAGCACTAGGATACTGTGCCGTGGGATGTATTTTCCTAGAGAAGAAAATACTGCTAACACAGGCATTTCTGTTGGGCCTGCGAAGTACTTTTTTTTTTTTTTATATGTTGGGTTTTTGAAAGGATTGGTACCAGATTGCTAACATCTTCGTGGTGATCCTGAGCAGAAAGGATACTGGAAGAGAATTTGAAAGGTGCTCTATGGGATATAATTAATCCAAATCGACTCTCTCCATATCTGAGAGAGAACTTTAAGAACCATCACCAGTGAGGAAGACGTGATCTTTTGCATGAAAGGACATTTCTTTGGGGTTATTATCTAAGCCTGGCTGTGTGGTGGACTCAGTTTCCTCAGTTCCACTGCCCCTTCGCCACACTTCTCAGAAGACAAGTCCAAAAAAATACTTGATTTATAAGGAGGGGAACAGTATTTACTATTAAATGAATATCTGCTCTAAGTTTTCTGTAGCTATCTGCTCATAGATTAAGGCAAAATTCCCTTCTAGTCCTAGTTTGTTAAGTCTTTTCTTTTTCAAAATCAAGAATGGATATCAAATTTTATCAGAATTTTTCTTCTGCATCTATCGAACTTCCCATAGGATTTTCTTTAATCCATGAGTGTGATGAATTATATTCACTAGTTTTACAATGTTAAACCAATATGGTATCCCTAGAATAAGCCCAATGTGATCATGATATAGTATCCTTTTTATATTGCCAGGAAAAATTGTGAAGGGCCCTGAAATGAATCAAAAGAGTTACTTGATGTTCTCAAAGGAAAACTAGAAATTTTCTAATTTTAAGTTTTCTGATTTTATGGGAATCATACTTTGTATAATCTTTGATATTTTACAACTCTGTAAATTATACATAATTAAAAGCTATGCAAATGATTCTTACCCATAGTCATCCAAGTTAGTTCTGCTCCATGGAGGAATAATTGACCCTTCTTCCTGCCTGCTATGGTAAAAGCCGATTTATCATCTATTTGTAAATTTCAGCATTCATGTGTGGTTTTTGAGTTTTCCTGCAAAACAGCTAATGGGCTCCCCCATTAACTGATGAGTTAAATAAAATCTTGACTTGTGTATATTTAATATTAAATGAAAGGAATAAATACATTTTCTTTAAAAATTATCTTCTAACAGTTTATTTATAGATTCAATTTGCTACTGCTTTAAGATACATGCATATATGCTCGTAAGTGAAATTGACCTGTCATGTCTCGCAGTTTCCTTTTTGGGCTTTTGGTATGGCTGTTATGCTACCCTACTTCTTTTCTCCCATATAATTGTATAAGATTGGAATAATTTCTAATTCGTTATTTGGTAGAGCTTGCCAGTGAAGCCACCTAGGCTTGAACATTTTATTGTGGAATGTTTTTAATTATGAATTTGATTCCTTGAAATTTTAGACCTATTACATTTGGTCTAAAGTTTTCCATTTGGATGGTGTTGGTTTTAATACTGTTCTAGGAATATGTCCATTTCAAATTTATTGGCATAAACTTATTCATAATATTCTCTCATTTTATTTTTTTCAGTTTTTTTAAATCAAGCTATATAACTGACATAAAACAGTATATTTGTTTCAAATATACATAATAATGATTCAATATTTATATATAGTGGGGAACGATCACCACAATAAATAAGGTCAGCTAATGTCCATCACCACACATAGTTCCAAAAAAAATTTTTTTTGGTTATGATTAGGACTTTTCAGATCTACTCTTCTAGCAATTTGCAAATACGTAACAGCATTATTAACTCATCACCATGCTGCACACTACACCCCCAAGCCTTATAACTCAAAGTTTGTACTTTTTGACCCCCTTACATATTTTGCCCATCCCCTAAATCTCCAACAGCCAGTAATCTGTTTTCTAGGTCTATGAGCTTGGTTTTATTTGCTTGTTTAAATTCCACATATAAATGAGATCATATGGTATTTATCTTTCCCTGTCTGACTTATTTCTCTTAGCATAATGCCCTGAAGCTCCCTCGATGTTGTCACGAATGGCAAGATTTCACTTTTTGTGGCTGTATAGTAGTGTGTGTGTGTGTGTGTGTGTGTGTGTGCATGCGTGTGTCTATCACATCTTTATTCATTCATGCATTGATGAACACGTAGGTTGCTTTCATATCTTGGCTATTACAAATAATAATTTCTTTTCTATATATGTATTAAGGCTACAAATTTCCCTTTAAATACTGCTTTAGCTGTCTCACAAAAGTTTCTAAATGTAGTATTTTCATTATCAGTTTAAAAGTTATTTTAATAGTATGATTATTCTTTTGTTCTATTATTTGAAAATACATTTCTTAAGTTGCAAGTATATGGGGCTTTCCAGTTATCATTTTGTTACTTTCTAGCATACTTGCATTTGGTTTAGAAAATGCATATGATTTCAGTATGGATTTTGGAATAAATTGGAACTTACTTTATGTTCCAGGGTATGGTCATTATTGGTGGGAGCATATTGTTTGCGTCACAAGGGCTTGAAAAAAATCTATATTCTGGAGTAGTTGGGTGCAGTGTTCTATATATATTCTTTGGTCAGCTGGTTACTTCATGTTCTTCTATAATCCTGCTGATTTTTTTCTTTTTTTCTTTTTTCTTTTTTTTTGGCTTAAACACCAGAAATCTGTTTTCTCACGATTCTAGAGGCTGAAAGTCCAAGAACAAGGTGCTGGTAGGGTTGATTTCTTCTGAAGCCTCTTTCTTAGGCTTCTGGAGGGCTATCTTCTCTCTGTAGTGTAAATGATTTTTGTCCACTTGCTCTATTAATTACTAAGAGAGATTGGTTAAAATCCCCAACTATTATTTGTACTCTTCATAATTTTCAATTTTTATATAAAAGTTTTGTTTTATATATATGCTTTATATATTTAAGGTCCTGTTATTAGGTGTATGCAAATTTAGAATGTTCAGTATACTTCCAGTGAACCTCTCTAGTAATACCTTTTGCCTCGATTCCAGTCTAGAGCAACATACTACACCAACTTTCTTTTGGCTGGTGTTTGCATCCTTTTTTTTTTTTACACCCTTTTATATTCAACCACTTTGCATCCTTGTGTTTTAGATTTGTCTCTTGATATTTTTCATTTACCTTAAGCATTTGACCCATTTATCACTTACTGTAATAACTGATATCTTTGGGCTTCAAGCTATTTTCCTATATGCTTTTTATTTGCACCATCCTCTAGGTTTCTTTCCTTTTCTCCTTTCCTTCCCTTCCTTCCTTCTTTCTTCCTTCTTCTCTTCCTCCCTCCTTGCTTCCTTTCTTTTTTTCTGTTTTCCCCATTGTTACTTTCTCTTAGTTTGGAGATTATATACTCTTTTCCTATTCTTTTAGTAGCTATAATAGAAATTATAAAAAGCATTTTAACATTATCAAAATCTAACATTAACTTGTAAATTTATCCTTCTTGTGAATAATACAAAGACATTAGAATGTTTTAAATTTATTTACATCACTTCTGAACAACATGATAGTGTTATAATGTATTTTAATTAATTATGTGTATTCTAAATCCAACAAAAGATTTAACCCATTTTCTCCTCTTTATTCCATCATTAATCTGAGATCTTTTTTAAAAAATTTTTTAGAGAGACAGAGAGAGCACGGGAACAGGGGAGAGGGGCAGAGGAAGAAAGAGAGAATCTTAATCAGGTTCCATGGTCAGTGCAGAGCTTGAGGCAGGACTTGATCCTATGACCCTGGGATCATGATCTGAGCCAAAATTAAGCATCAGATACCAACCGACTGAGCCACCCAGGTGCCCCTAATCTGAGATCATTTTCTGCCATTTTCACTTTTAGAATTTCCTTTAGGAAGCTCTGCTTGAGGCCAACTCTCAGTTTTGTTGTGTCTGGAAATGTTTTTGTCATTTTTATTCCCGTAAGATTTAGAAATCAAAATCTGGGCACTAGTGATGCTCGTTTTTACTGATTGGTCACTGTTTCTAGGCCATTTAAGTTGACAGAGCATCTATCATCTCTATCATCTATTATCTATCTATCTACCTACCTACCTATATGTATCTATATATCTATCATCTATCTGCCAATCATCTAAATACTTTCTTAGTTCATATTGTCATTTCTAAGTGTGAACTATAGGGTTTTTACTTAACTTCTGTATTACACCTGTATCTTTTTTCTTTCACATTGAGAGTCCTCATTCACAAGGACACAAATGATGAATGAATTCAAATATTTTATAATTACTCATTTGCTTCACCCAACATTACAATAGTCTCAAAATAGCAATTCAATACTACTCTACCAATTATTACCAAAAACACTTCAACATTTTTTGCCTATACTATGCCTACACTATTCTATTCTCTCCCATTTTTAAAAGATTATATCTACCTTGTTAGGTAATATAGCCATTTGCAAACTATAATTTCTCCCTTTCAACTCTATATTTTAAAAAACATATATCCATACATTTATAAACATTACATGTATATAAAATAATACATATATAATTAGAATATATACATATGTCATTAGGTCAATCACTAAGTATTTTGGTGATTTATTTTTTTTAATTTTAATTTTTTAATGTTTATTTATTTTTTAGAGAGAGACACAGAGTGCGAGGGGATAGGGGCAGAGAGAGAGGGAGACACAGAATCTGAAGCAGGCTCTCGGCTCTGATCTGTCAGCACAGAGAATGACGCAGGGCTCAAACCCACAAACCGTGAGATCATGACCTGAGCCAAAGTCAGATGCTTAGCCAACCGAGCCACCCAGGTGCCCTTATTTTGGTGATTTTAAAGCGTGTTCTTTAGTAGATTCCCCAGGAAGGATGCTTGGAAACAATTTTTCTCCCATGTTGACATCAACATGCACCTTTTATAAATCAAGGCTTATATTTTTTCCTTGAAAATCTTAAATATATTATTCTATCTTTCCTGTCCTAAAATGTTTAACGTCAAAAAGACTGATAGTAATCTAATTTTATTTTCCTCATATTCTTTTTGCACAGATGCCCAAACCATTTTTTCTTTTTCTTCAAACTCAACTAATTTTACTAAAACATTTCTTGGTATTGGTCAAGCTCATTTGATATTCTCAGGCATATACTGTGGTATTCCAGTATGTAATTTTAAATATTTTTTACTTCAGGAATATTTTCTTAAATTATAGTTTAATGTGTTGCTCTGTACTCTTTCTTTGATTTTCTCTTTAAAAGTTCTAGGGGCGCTGGGTGGCTCAGTCGTTTAAGAGTCCAACTTCAGCTCAGGTCATTATCTCAGGGTTCATGAGTTCTAGCCCTGCATTGGGCTCTGTGGTGACAGCTCAGAGCCTGGAGCCTGGTTCCGATTCTGTATCTTCCTCTCCTGCTCGTGGTCTCTCTCTCTCTCTCCCGCCCCCCTCTGTCCCAAAAATAAACATAAAAAAATAAATAAAAGTTCTATTATCTGTATGGTAGTCTTCTTTGCCCATCATTGATAAGCCATGCTCTCAGGCTGTTTCCTTTCTTTACTTTGTTTTGAAAATGTTCCTCCTTGGAAACCTATTTCTCTCAAGGCATCAGTTATTGTGTGTTCTAACTTAGTCTTCATTTTTTCAATTTTTATTTCTAATTCTCGATTTGTCATACCACTTTGAATTTTTATCATTCTGATTTTTGTTATTTGTGTGTCCTATGTAACTTTCCTAATGTCTTTAAGCTCATTAGGTTAAATACTAGGTTATAGTTTTGATCTGTTTTTTGACCATGTCTTTCTGGTATCCCTTCATTGTCTTTAGGGATGCTATTAAGTCCCCTAGCATTGTTTTTCCCCTTATATTAACTTGTATGGGATTTAATCATGATACTTTCCTATTGTTCATTTTCATGTGAATTTAATTTTCCTGAACTTATAGGTGGTTTGTTCATATAGCTCTGTTACCTTCATTGAGCTCACTTCTGAAGTTTTCTGCCTCTGTTCCCTTCATTCACTTTTATATAGACCTTCTCTTTTCTTCATCTCTATTATCCCCGTTTTGCTAAATGTTGATTCTACAGTTTCTCCTCAGTGTGGGACTCAGTTCTGGAAAGGAGTCTTAGCTGATCAGCTCTTACAGTAGATAAAAGCTAGATTATTCCAACTCCTTTAGGCTTTACCAAGTGCTCTTCACACTCACTTTTGAAGCAGACAATCACCCAATTTCAGCTACTGTCCTCACATTAGCTCACCACACTTTCCAGTAAATATCTGATGAGTATTTTGTCTGTTTGGGGGTCAATCTGTTTGTAAATGAAATGGATTCTTCACCATTTGAGAAGTACTGATGAAGGAGAGAGGAATATTAGGAGACTTCATAAAAGAGGTGGCTTTTAGGGTGGGCTATAAGGGCAATCAAGATAGGAATGAAAACGTTGACATTCCCTATGGGGAAATAGGTTCTACTTACATAAATGGGTTAGAAAAAAGCTTAGGATGGGAAGCTGCCACCATGGGGCAAAAGCGCCCAAGGTTAGCTAGCGAGATATTGTAATGGGATCACGAGTAACTTGTTATATCACCTGCAGGAAATTGCTTCCATCTGACACCAATTACTATTGTACTTTGTTCATAAATACCACTTGCCCCCCAGATCCTTTGCTTCCTACACACACAAGTTAATGATTACTCTCTGTTTTCTCCACATTCATGTGTGCAAGATCTTGATTTCTTCACGTGCACCATGTGGGTAATATCCTGTAAGCTCAATAAATACAGAGATGAATCCCCTGTTCGGGTCTCTTGTCTCCTCCCGGACACTAGCCTCTCTCATATTCAATTCTGTGTCCACTCTCTTGCTGGACAAGAGAGTACTCAAGACTCATAGTCTGCTGCAGTTCTCCAGGACTCTGCCCTTGGCCTCCATCTCACTTTCTTTGGGGGAGCCATTCCCATGCCTTCAAGCATCATCTTCAAGGCAAACATTCCTCCAGATCCAGGTCTTCATCCCAGACTTGTAGAGCCACTCGGTGGTCCCATAAGCATAATAAATTCAACACTGGACTCGGTGGTCCCATAAGCACATGGCTTTCTCCAAAACTTTGGTCACTGCATTCCACATGTTTTTATTTTCTCTTCAAAATATTTTCTAATTTCTCTTGAGATTTTTTTCTTTGACCCATGGGTTATTTAGAAGTACACTGTTGGGCTCCCTGCATGGCCTACTTGGTTAAGCATCTGTCTCTTGATTTCAGCTCAGGTCATGATCTCACAATTTGTGGGGTCAAAACCGATTCTGTGCTGACAGCATGGAGACTGCTTGGGATTCTCTCTCTCCCTCTCTGCCCCTCCCTGCTCATGCTCTCTCTCTCTTCTCTCTCAAAATAAATATATAAAAAGATAAGTACACTGTTCATTTTTCAAGTATTTTGGAACTTTTGAAATATCTTTATGTTATTGATTTCTAGTTAATTCCATAAACATACCTATATAGTTCCTTTGACTTATTTTATGAGCCAAACTATAATCGCTCTTGGTGAGTGTCCCACATACACTTGAAAAAAAATGTGTATTCTACTGTATTTTGGTACAGTGTTATATGAATATCAATTAGGTTAAACTGGTTTATAGTTTATTAAAAATCTTTTATATTCTTACTGATTTTTCTATTTATTCTATCAAAGAGAGGAATGGTGGAATCTCCAAATACAGTTGCGGACTCATCTTTTCAGTTTTATCACTTCTATCAGTTTTTGCTTCATAAATGTTGATGCTCTGGATTTGAAATGCTACCTTTAGTATATAATAAATTTTACAAATATATGAGTCTATTGAGTCTCTTTCTTCACTCTGTTGTTCCACTGATCCGTGTGTATCCCTGAACCAGAATCACATTGTGTTAACTGTGACTCTAGATGATACGTTGATTGTTACTAAGGCAAATCCTCTCTCTTCCCCACAATTAACTCTTCTTTTTCAAAAATATATTGGTTCTTTTCATGTATTTACTGTTCATTGAGAATGAGAGCATCAACTGGTCAAGTTCTTGGTAAGTTAAATCTTAAGTATTTTATACATTTTACATATCCTTGTTGCTCAGAGGTATTTTTCCTATTGAAGATATAGAACAGAGGGTGGCAGACTTTTCCTTTAAAGGGCCAGATGGTAAATATTTCTAGGTTTTATGGGCCATATGATCTCTGCCACTACTAACTTGGCCATTGTCACTATAGCACAAGAGCAGTCATAGACGATATGAAACAAATGGACATAAAACTTTATTTACAAAAACAGGCAACATGTCAGATTTGGCCTGCAAGCCACAATCTGATGACCCCTGATGTAGAAAAAAGAGTAATTTTTACACAGTTATCTTGTATCCAGACTCCATAATGATTTTTCTAATACTATATTTTAGTTGAGTTTATTATTTCTATGTGAGCAAATATACAAACAAAAGATCGTTTTGTTCTAACTTTTCAGTATTTATATACCATTTACTCCTTGTTGTAGTCTTTCTGTATTGCCTAGATAACTCCAGAGCAACGCTATAATGCTAACAGAGGAGTTACTGTTTTTCTGACGGGAAGGCTCTATTTTTTTACCTCCCAATATGATGTGGCTATTAGTTTCTAAAAAATGTTTTTTCTCACATTCAAGTTTCAGATATGATAGTTACACTAGGTGTGTTATAAGATCCCTTCTAATTCAAATTGTTATATGATGAGGTCATTACTTACTGCTTTTTGATTATGGCTATAGACAAATTAAGTATTCCATTGAGCAATCCATCATCCCCACTGAATACCACTAACCTAGTTTTACTTAATGGATACTTTCCAAATCTTCTGGTTCGATTACTTAAGCCTCAAGACATTTAAGAAAATTAATTCTTTCCAGGTATTAAGAAAAAATAAGTAGGAAATGAAACTTTTTTGTTTTAGACTTATGTAAGGTGTTTTCATTTAAGATTTTTCAGTAAGAATAAATCACTGAAATGACCTCTGAGTAGTAAATGTAAAGTTAATTGAAAATTCAATAATGTTCTAGATAGTTTAGGGGGGAAAACCCCAAGGAAACAATAAATTGCCAAGACTTATATGAGAATGAAACCTACAATGTTTATTTCTGAAAAGATTTGGTCCAACATGTAAGTCCATCAAGCACATGCAACTTTAAAAATATGTATTTAAAGCTGAAAATTAATAAATGCATATATGCTTTTATTTAAATATTTTAAACATTCCTCTAAGCATTCATATACTCACAAAGGTGTCAGTGGGAGTTTCGTATTCATAGTCTAGGCAAAGATTGATTTATTGTTGGTATGAAACTTAGTATTTCAGTCAAACGTTTTCAATTTGGAATTCGCTCTCCAAAAATGAAATAAAACAAGTGGAATCAGTATTACCATATTTACTTATTTAATTTCCCTGAAAAACTAAAAATTAGTCCAGCTATAAAAATACGAGGCACACATTGAAGAAGAAATATGGTTACCATCCAGAATTGTGACATTTTTCTTTACAAGAACACTTCAAGACCTAGATAACAAAAATAATTCAGGCAATACACAGCACGTCTTTTCATTTAAGTAACACCATAGAATCCTTCTCAGGAATGCTGTTGTACATTATATCTATTATTGTACAATAACAGAGAGAAAATAAAATGAGGGACACAAATATTAAAGTCCAATCATCAAAATGAAATTAATGTTTAGCATAGATTATTATTTATATGAACAATGTAAATAGGTAGAATCATCAATTTGATTTAATATAAAATATATTTCTGGCATATAATTATTTTTAAAATGAAATTTACTAAGATAATTCAACAAATTCAAATATTCATTCAGCCAAGGGAACAAAATAAGCCTCTTAAAAATTAAAGATTTACAGATTAATATTAGAAATTTTCTCAATAAAATACATGGAATATTCTGATCTCCATTGAATTACACTGTACAAAGACATGTATCATTTGCTTTATAGCTTATAATCAGGTAACACTGGTCACTAAAATTCCTTGACCAAAATATCACTGTAATTATATGAGGCGAAGTCCTATAATAAGATAGATGTAATAAGGGCCACATCTCTTCAAAAAGAGAACATGGAAGTTTTCATTTCACAACTATGAATTTGGTTTTCCAAAATCTGGTTCCCAAAGCCAACTTTTAAATGTTATAGCAGAGGTGGAGCAGTAATGGAAAGAAATGATTTAATGGAACTCTCAAAAAAAAATAACTATCATCGATCTTAGTTTAAGAAATAGATTTGGCGTAAGAGATACACAGAATTATGTAATAATGCTAATGTTTATTGGTTAGCTAAAGGGCAAAGAGTAAGAGGCAAGTAAAATGTAATACGTGCTTTTAACAAAGCAGACTGAGTAATATGTTAAGTGTTAGGGTGGGATAGGAAAGAACTCAAGCTGGGCAAAAATTTCCTCTTGGACTTTCTATATAAACATCTATTTTAGTTTTGGACTGTTCACCAGTGTGCTCATGTGATCGAGCAGAGGAACTCTGCCCACCCACAAAATACTTCCCTGATCAACAGGTCCTTGTGCAACTGCTCTAGAAAGGCAGCTTGTCCTCTGAGGTCCCTGAGGTCCCCCCAAGAGTATGGAACTATAGGAAAATGGAATCCAATTTGTGTAAAAAGTTAATCCATCCTCATTAGCGAACTGAGTTATTCAAATACCAGCTAAAAGTACATACTCTAGCTAAAAAACACAGGTAAGTATCTGTCTTGAAAATGCCTCCAAGAGGTCATGATGTGATCTTCCCTTTACTGGCCCTATGTTCTCCCAGAATAGGGGCTTTATAAGGTCCTGGAAATCCTCAGCTCCCTTTAGCTGCCTGTCCAAATAAAATCCTAATGAGTATAGTTTAAGTCCTTTATTGGGCTCTGTAATCCCTTCAACCAATTAGCCTGCAATTGTTGTATGCAACTTTTGTTTCATTGGAAGATGTGGGAAGATATTTTTATATTATCTAAGTAAGATTAATGAGTAAACACTGTTCACTGCAAACCAAATGATGCTGCCTTCAGGGAGTTGTCAGAAAGTCAAATGATACACCAAGAAAGCACATTGTATGCCTAAGCAAAGCCCTTCAGGACAGCTGGAACACGTTCTTTATGAGGAAATTCCAAGCCACTTGGTAATTTCAAGTGTGAGGCAACAGAAGTCTTTCTTAATCGAAAGTCAGAAGCTTCTGAAGAACTTCAAGCACAACTTTATAACAAAAGTAATACTGCTCCTATATACATATATATGAAAAACAATAGAATGTTAAGTAATTGAATACCAATATCCACTTTCAGAGAACACAGTTGTGATTTTCAACCATAAAGGAAAGTGCTCAAAAAAGAGCAAACATTAAACCAAGAACTTCTTTACATATATAATTTTTTAAATATCAGGAAGAAAAATGATCATAATATAGTGCTTGGTCTAGAATTAGTTAACTCAAGGCTTAACTGAACACAGGGGAAACTGACCCTCCATCTCAATCTCCTTAGAATGCCCTGGATAAATCATGCTTAAAAATTTTTTTTAGGTGTAGCCTCAGGTCTCTCAGGCAACCTTAGTTCAAATAAAATGCTTCATCTATCATTCATCATTGGCCTAAAAACAGGTCCACCTAAAGATTTAGGTGGACCTGTTTGTTCTCATTATCCATGCTTTCTCTTGACTCTCCTTCTCAATGATTAATAACTAATCTGTAACATAAAAGCTATCTTTTTATGACATACCAATGACTTCGATAATTTAGTGACAAATAAATATCCCCAAACTGCTATCCAGAAACTTGTATATCACTTTAGATATGTTACTTAAATAGCATGGCATTATGGACAAATCATGTGTCTGGGCATCAGGAGACTTCCATTTCCCTCCTGGCTCCACCATATGCTATATGACTGACTTCACAGAACAGACTTTACTCTGAATGTGAAGTACTTCATTGGTAGCATCAGAGAAAAATTAATGTCTACCTCCAACAGTGAGAATTCAATGACATCATGTAGGTAGAAGAGATTTACAAATTACAACATGCTAAACATATTAATCTTTATATTCTTTATTCTTTTTATTAGAATTTAGGTAGTGAGGGCTTACCTTCGTTTGAACCATGCCATAACGCTGTTGTCTCATTTGGGCCACTATATTCTTGATGTTGAACTGCAACAGGATGACAGTGATTTTGTATTATTCACATGGGGAAAAATACAAACCCACAGATTGCCAAATGAGTACTCCATAATTCTTTCCACTAAAAAAAGATGTCAAGATATAACCAGAAAGGTCTCATTTTCAAACTATAAGAAAAGGCACTATTTTTAACCTAGCCTAATGGATAAGGAAGACTTAGTTTAAAAAGGTTTCCAGGAAAAAGCAGGAAGCAATCATTTATAATAAGAAATGCTCTCCAAAAGAAATAACAACAAATTTGCTCCTGTGTCTACTTTTCTGTCCTCCAAAGGGAAATCTTAAAACAGGACTGTAATTCTGGAAAAGTCTGAGCATAGACTACTTTTTCTGGCCACATTAGTAACACAGCTGTTTCTCATTTAAAGAGCCCTCTCAACTCAAATGGAGACCCTAACAACAGTTGGCTCAAGACCAGATTCTGCACCTGTGCATGGAGACCAGCCTACCCAGTGTGGCCGCTGAGCGGGTGCAGGTCTGCAAGGGGCTGTTGCTCATCCGCAATGAGATGAGGCCAGAAACTGGCAGTAAGTGTTTAGTTACTCTTATGGCAGTCTGTCAGGGATGCAGAGTCAGGAGCATTGCCAGTGGAAGAGGATATAGACCAGCTCAAGTGTTGCTGAGCTTGCCTGGAGAATCACAAGTGGTGTAAGCTGGGGACCAGTCATGTCCAGCAAGAACACATAGACACATGAAATTTTAAGGTTAACTATAACCCCAAAATATATAAATCAGAGAAAATGTAAGCATTCCTTGATTTTCATAACTTTCCATTTTTATCATAATTTAAAAATTTAAGTGAGCCTTTGAAATTTTTGATATTGAAATAATTATAGATATACAGTAAGTTGCAAAAAATATGTACATGGAGATCTTATGTACCTTAAACCCGATTTCCCCCAATTATGTCATCCTACATAATTATAGTACAATAACAAAACCAGGGAATTGACATTGGTATGATCCATGGATTATATTTTGATTATTATTCAAATTATGTCAGTTTTACATGCAATCACTTGTGAATTTGTGTATGTATGTGTGTGTGATTTTATGCAATGTTATCACACGTAAGACTCAGGTAACTGTAACCACCATCCAGATATATAATTGCTCCACTACAAAACTTTCTCATGTTACCCATCAGAACTACTCACCCAACTCAGTCCCTAACCCTTGGCAACCAGGTGTTTGGTATCCATCTCCACTGTTTTGTTATTTCAAGAGGATTGTATGAATGGAATCATGTAATACCTAACTTTTTGAGGCTTTTTTTCATTCAGTATAGTTGCCTTGAGATCATCTGAATTGCTGTGTACAGTAAAACCTTGGTTTGTGAGCATAATTTATTCCAGAAACATGTTTGTAATCTAAAGCAATTGTATATCAAGGTGAATTTCCCCATAAGAAATAACTGAAACTCAGATGATTCATTCCACAACCCAAAAATATTCATATAAAATGATTACAATACTGTATTATCACATAAAATAATAAAGGAAATACAAAATAAAAAGAAAAATAAATAAATTAACCTGCACTTACCTTTGAAAACTTTTGTGGCTGGTGTGAGGGAGACAAGAGAGAGGAAGGTTATTGTGTAGGATGATTTTCACTATCACTAATGGATGGTGTCTATAGTGTGGTATTAATAAACTCTTGTCATATACAGTATTTAATGTAACTGGCAGTAAGGCAGCAAGGAAAAGCATCTATATCTGCAGGATATAGGATAAGGATCACTCCTGACCTAGAATGAAGCAAAGCATTCCCAAGCTTACTCTTGTATGGAATAGCAAAGGACTGCCCATAGGTGCGTTAAGTGACAAAAAATACACTAAGGCTAGTTGTGGGTACCTTCCAACATTCTGAAAAATCAGATTTTTATCAAACATTGTGGCCTGAGACCAAGCATCTGAACATGGGAGACAATCACCCACAATCCCACAGTGAGAGAGAGAAAGAGAGAGAGAGAGAAGAACCATTGGCTCAGTTGTGAGCATATAGCATTCAGTGTGATATATTATTCTTATTGGAAGATATCTCTTGTTTATCAAGTTAAAATTAATTAGAAATGTTTGCTCATCTTGTGGAACACTTGCAGAACAAGTTACTTGCAATCCAAGGTTTTACTGTACATCAACAGTTCACTCCTTTTTATTGCTTAATAGTATTGCATTAAAAAATAAATAGAATGGATATATACCAGTTTGTTTAATCATCAACTTACTGAAGGACGTCTAGGTTGATTCCATTTTGGGGCTATTATGAATAAATCTGCTATGAACAGTTACATACAGGCTTTTGTGTAAGTGTAAGTTTTCACCTCTCTGGGATAAACACCCAAGAGTGCTACTGCTGATGTTATATGGTAAGTTGAGTTTAGTTTTGCTTTTGTTTGTTTTAAAGAAATTGTAACTGTTTTCTAGAATGGGTATACCATTTTACATTTGCACAAGCAACAAATAATTAATCCAGTGTCTTTAGCTCTTCATCAGCATTTGGAGGTATCACTATTTTTTATATTAGTCTTTCTGATACATGTCTAGTGATATTTCATCATCGTTTTAATTTTATTTCTCTAAAAGCTAATGAAGCCCAACATCTTTTCACATGGTAATTTGTAATCTTTTTATACTCTTTGGTGAAATGTTCGTTCTATTTTTTGATAGATTTTACCCATTTTCTAACTGGGTTGCTTTTTTTTTGTTTTTTGTTCTTTACTATTAAAGTTTGAGGATGCTTTATATATTCTAATGTAAGACCTTTGTTGGATATGTGATTTGCAAACAGTTTCTCTAAGTCTGTAGCTTATCATTCTCTTCATAGGGTCTTTCACAAAATGAATTATTTTAATCTATTTTGCCCTTAAGAATGTTTGTTCTCATCACCTGTATTCAACTCAATACTTAAAGTTCTAGGTAACTCAATACTTAAAGTTCTAGGTAGCTCAATCAGGCCATAGAAAGAAATAAGAGGCATACAGACTGGAAAAGAAGAGATAAATCTGTCCCTATTTGCAACTAGAATGATTGTGTATGTAGAAAATCCCAAGGAATCTAAAAACAGAACAAAATAGAACAAAAAAACTCTTAGAAATAGTAAGTTCAATAAAATCAGAGCATACAAGATCAACACACAAAAATCAATCACATTTCTATATGTAAACTATGAGCAAGTAGTAGCTTATCATAAAAACACAATACCATTTAAAATTGCTCCAAAGATAATGAAAGAGGATAAATCTAATAAATCACATATAGAATCTATATGCTGAAAATGACAAAATGCTGATGAAAGAAATAAAAGAAGACCTAAATAAATGGAGAAACATACCATGTTTATGAATTGGAGGATTCAACATAGCAAAGATGTCAATTCTCTCCAAATTGATCTACAGATTTAAAGCAATTCCTATCAAAATCCCTGTAAGCTTTTTTTTTGTAGATATAGACAAGCTAGTTCTAAAATTTATATAGGAAAGCACAGACCCTATAAAATTTAAAACAATTATGAAAAAGAATAAAGGAATCACTCTATCTTACTATAAAGCTACAGGAATCTATAGTTGTGGTATTGGCAAAAAGATAGACAGATGGATCAATGGAACAGAATACAGAACCAGAAATAGTCCCATACAAACATGCCCAATGGTTTGGACAAAGGTCCAGAAGCAATTTGGTGGAAGAAGAATAGCTTTTTCAACAAATGGTTCTAGAAGATTGGACATCTATAGGCAAAAAGAAGAGAAAAGAAAAAAAAGAAAAGAAAAAAAAAAGAAAAGAAAAGGAAAGAAAGAAAGAAAGAAAGAAAGAAAGAAAGAAAAAGAAAACATAAGTAAATCTTGACTTAAATCTCACATTTATACAAAACTTAACTCAAAATGGATTATGGACTTTGGGGTGCCTGGGTGGGTCAGTTGGTTGAGCATCTGGCTCTTGCTTTAGGCTCAGGTCATGATCTCACAGTTCATAAGTTTGAGCCCAGCATAGGGCTCCACACTGAAACTGCAGAGCCTGCTTGGGATTCTATCTCCCTCTCTCTTGAGGGCCCCTTCCCCCCTCAAAATAAATAAACTTTACAAAAACGGATTATGGACTTAAATGTAAAACATAAAACACTTAAAATTTAGAAAACAATATAGGAAAAATTATTTATGACCTAGGCTAGGTGAGGAGTTCTTAGACTTGAAACCAAAAGCATGATTCATAAGAGGGAATATTAATGACACGAAATCTTATTGAATTTAAAAACTGTTGCTTCTTTGAAAGCCTGTTTTTTAATTTATAAGGTTAAGATTAGGCAAATTATGGAAATGAATTTATATTATTTGAATTCATTTACTGATGGCAAAACAAGTGTCCCTGGATTATCTTGTCAAACAAAGACACAGCTTTCTGAATGTAGCTGTAGCTGTTAACCAAATGATGACAATGGAAGTGACTGCAAAGAAATGAAGGCAAAAAGAGTTCATGTTCATTTTACTTGGAACTATGATTCCTTATGTATGGAATCTTATAGCCATTATTGACTGTGAATTGCTAAAAGCACTCTTGTTTTAAATGCAAAGGTGTACTGGCTAACAGAGTAAAGGGACTATTAAAATTTATTGACCATTTACATAAAAAAAGAAATAAGTTCAAAGACAAAAGAATTATTTAAAAGAATATTAAAATTGGGGCACCTGGGTGGCTCAGTCAGTTAAGCGGCTGACTTCAGCTCAGGTCATGATCTTGCGGTCTGTCAGTTCAAGCCCTACATCGGGCTCTGAGCTGACAGCCCAGAGCCTGGAGCCTGCTTTGGATTCTCTCTCTCTCTGTCTCTCTCTGCCCCTCCCAGGCTTGTGCTCCATTTCTCTCTGTCTCTCAAAAATAAATAAATGTTTTAAAAAAATGTTAAAAAATAAAAGAATATTAAATTAAAAAGTCAACAGAAGCTGATGTTCATTATTTTTCACATGTAACATTAATGCTCTGCAGACTTAGAAAATAGCACTTTGAATTGCTAAGACTAAAAACCCACATACAATTGCCAGGACAATGATGAAAGAGTACTCAAGATGTTTACTTGGAAATTTGGGGTACATATGTGTTATAAAAGACAGAGTACCATTTTCTTTTCTTTTTCCTTTCACAAAATTATTGCCCCCTTCAGTGCTCATGTCCCACCAGTGAAGAGGCTGGACAACAGTTCGGGGCTACACGCTCCTCTGGCACAGGTGCACTATAGAAGCCCACAGAAAGTTCTATTTTCTGACCACACGCCAGCTTGACAAATTCACAGGCTGGCTAATGATATGAAGTGGTACCAACTTCTTTTCCTTTATGTTATGTTATTTTATTTTAAGTAGGCTTCATGCCTAGTGTGGAGCCCAGTGCGGGACTTGAACTCACGACCCCGGGATCAAGACCTGGGCTGAGATCAAGAGTTGGATGCTCAACCAACTGAGCCACCCACGCACCCCTGAAGTGGTACCAACTTATGAAGCAAATAAAAGTATCACAGTATTTTCCATTGCAACTTAATGAATAAAGAGATACTGGAAAGGGTGATTCTTTCAGTATATGCATTATTTGAATGTGATGTGACAAGAAGGAAGAGTTCTTCCTTTTTGCTCTTTGATTACTAACAAACAACTAGCTCTAAACTGCATAGAAATGCAAAGTAGTACATTGTAAACAAATACGATTTGAAGCTTAAGTTTTGTAGAGGGTTATGTTTTGGTAGCAAAGCCACAATGACAAGAAAGTAGTCTGAAGTATTCAGATCAAGGAATTTGTGCCAGAAGATAAATCACAACTGCTTCATCAAGAGAGTCTTGCTACAAACAAACAAACCCAACTCTGCAAGATAAACTTGACAGTGTGCACAGGGGTGTAGTAAGAGTTTTTAATTATGTAAAGGCTAATGTGCTAAACTTTGGATTATTCACTTCATTATGTGATAATATGGTAACTGGTAATGACTAGAACAACTGTTACTGCACCCTAAAGACTGTGAGAGGGGAAAGGTCTATCGAGACTGTTTAAACTACAGAGCATTCGGGGCGCCTGGGTGGCTCAGTCGGTTAAGCGTCCAACTTCGGCTCAAGTCATGGTCTCATGGTCCGTGAGTTCGAGCCCCACGTTGGGCTCTGAGCTGACAGCTCAGAGCCTGGGGCCTGCTTCAGATTCTGTGTCTCCCTCTCTCTCTCTGCCCCTCCCCCGCTCACTCTCTGTCTGTCTCTCTCTCAAAATAAAAAAATAAAGACATTTAAAAAAATTTTAAAAATAAATAAATAAACTACGGAGCAGTCTCAGTGTTTCTGCAAGATAAGAGCCAGTGTGTGCCCAACATTTTAAGAATTTTTAAGTGGGCATGATTAAAAATGAAAATGGCCATAAAAGTAACAAATAAAAAGAAAGAAATGGTTACATATTCTCAGATTTTCATATCCTTTAGAGTTATAATTGATCAACTAATCTTAAAATGTCACAGGTCACAAATGTCCACCTCACATAGCTGGTGTGCACTTTGCTGCATGTTACGACTCCCCATGTGAGTTCCACAACACGCAAACCGGTCTATACTCTGTTCAGTAAGACCAATCCACTGGTCATGCTCTTGGATATCACAGCAATACATCAAACTGCTCTGAAAGTTTCTAAATGTTCACTCTCAATTTCTAGGAACTTATCTTACTGTAGACAACAACTCCCCGACCCCAGATTGGTGCTGGTCCGAGACCACACTCTGAGGAGGTCTGGTGGACAAAATTTCTGAAAAGAGTAGAAAGGGTGTCATTAGGAACATTTGTGAGTTCCAGGTTCTATGGAAAGCCAGTAAGGAAACAATGGATATATTTTCTCTTTTTGAATTACTCCATCAAATCTAAGCATCCTTAATTGTAAAATGCATCATTATTTATGTACCACTAAGAAAAACACTGTCAATTAAACCGGCAGATGACTTATTATAAAACACATTCGATAAAGTGGGAGAAAACAGTGCTCCTTAGGAACATAGAATATAACATTTACAGTTTTTATAGTTTCTACAAGGAATATAAAATAAGGACAAATATAAATAAATTATTTAAGAAACTATGATGGGGAATATATAAAAGAAAATTATACTAACACTTTCTGCTAAAAGGCTCAAACAACATTAGTTATGGGAATGGGTAATATCAGACTTATACTACTAAAATTTTCAGCAGTTTTGAGCACACTGGGGGGACTCTCCAGTTTGCATTCAGTTTCCAAGTTTGCTTTGGAAAACCATTCCTCTTCTCACTCTCAGTCTTATGTCCTAGAATATTCCTGACTGGCCTAAATAGCCCAGCATCTCCCCACAGTGATTAGGTCAGGGAAGGGGCTATAACTCAGAAATAATAAAATGCTGGGAGATACTGGTTCAAGTTTCTGACAAAAAGTAATTTCCTCTGTTCTCCAAGGAGCTGCTGGGAGAGACCATTTTCTCACCCTCCCACATAATATAGCCTGAGGATAATGAGTTCTGGAACCAAAATAGCCATTCTACTGCCACAGGAGAGAGTCTGGCACTGTCAGGGTTTAACTATGGAAGGCCCAAGAGAGCAGAGACTTGATTGCTGTGACGACAACCTAACTGTAGAATTTGCCTAGCAGGGCAAATGCCTGGTCACCCGTTTTCTCAGGACTGAGGTGTGGCTTTTCGCATTCCTTGTGCCCCTGGTAAGAGCTGTTCTTGCCCCAGTGCCTGCTAATAAACAGATGTCTTCCCCTTCGCACTCCTGCAGGGCAGGAAAACAGTTCAGTGAGTCTGTCTTTCTGGCCACAAATCTAAGGTCACATTCCCTAATCAGTTTAATCAACAGTAAAGCTAAGAGTATAATCAATAGGTATTTGAATGTGTCTATCTCTCAGCTGGTTCCAAATTTAGGAGGAAAGCAATGAATTGTGAATGCCTGATCAAACCCAGCAATATTATTATCCTTACTTTACATATGAAAACACTGGGTTTCAGAGAGGATGAGCAATTTGCACACAGTCACCAATTTCTGAAGTATGAGGCAAAACTGGCAGTCAAAGCTAGGGACCTCTCATTAAAACTCTGAAGTCTACATTTTTTCCGATGTGCTTATGTGCATGTAATTTCTGTTCATTAAAAACAGGCATACTTCATCAACATTCTTTCACAGGATTTTTAAAGCTGCATGTGTGGGTAGAGGGAAGGGAAAGGGACACGAACCCACAATCACTGTGCACCTACTGTGTTCCCAACAAGGCTCCACGCCACGCATTTGCGTTATGTACTTTAACCACAACGCCCTCCCGGAAGCCACACCACTTGATTGAGAAGCAGGTACCCAAAGTTCACATGCTTCCTCTTGACTGAGTTCTCTTGAAGGCCAAATCTTTAGGTACTAGAAGGCTGTTAAAAGTAGAGGGTTTACTAACAGCATCAAGTCATCTGTGTAATTTCACTTACTGGAAAGTTCTTTTCGATGGCACAGAACACGACATCCACACATAGGAACACCCCCGTGCGGCCCACGCCAGCACTGCAGTGAACAAGGACAGGTCCTGTAAGGTGGCTCTTCCTCACATAACGCACGTACTTTATGAAGCCATCTACTGGGGCAGGAGTGCCATGGTCTGGCCAGTTGATGAACTGCAAGTGTTTTATACAGTGACTAGTTCCTGTCTAGAGAGAGAAGGAGAGAAGGGAGAGAGGAGGGGAAGAGAGAGATTTATCAACTTCTTGTCTTAAAGATCTCAACTCAATTTCCAATATAATAATAATAATAATAATAATAACTCTATGGTCATACAATAATGCAAATAAGAATACCAACAGATAGCATGAATTAATAAGAACTTTCAGGGGTGCCTGGGTGGCTCAGCTGTTGAGTGCCTGACTCTCGATTTCAGATCAGGTCATGATCTCACAACTTGTGAGTTCGAGCCCCACCTCAGGCTCCCTGCTGGCAGTGTGGAGCCTGCTTGAAATCTCTCTGCCCCTCCCCCACTTTGTATGAGCACGCACACTCTCTTTCTCTCAAAATAAATAAATAAAATTCAAAAAAAAAAAGAATTAAGCACGGATGATGTGCCAGGTACTATCTAGAGACTTCGCATGTACTCTCTCATTTAATCCTCACATCAACTCTGGGAGGTAGGCACTGCTTTGTCCTCCTTTTACAGGTGAAACAGTAAGGATCAGAGTAATTGAGAGATATATGCTAGGTCAGAAGTCTCACATGTCTAGAGCTCGGACTATAATGTAGGCCTCCTGAATTCAAATCTACCATCTTTCTTCTGGACCATGGTGGTGCAGAAAAACCGAGAATCCAAAAGACTTCAGAGTGAAAGATGGGCTAACACATTAGGAAAAGCATTCTATCTTAGCTTAAAGGTTATGATACAAAATTTAATTAGAACAGGTGGGTGTTGCCAACTTGCTTGACCAGGGGTGCACTGACCTCTTCTGGTGATAAGGACAGGGTAGCCGGTGACCAGGTAAGTGGGCTGTGCCCCAAATCTCATGCTGATCCCCCTTGAAGCACCGTCATGAAACTCTTCTCAGGGTCGACTAATAAAGCACTTCGAGTTGGCCCATTATCCCCTCCAAAAGGACGGTGCTTTCCCGGTGTAAAGCCCTCATTTTCCTGCTCTGGGCATCCCTGCAGAGAAACTCGGGATGGGTTTCTTACTCCTCCCTTGCTTTTCCCTAATGCAGCCCTTTTTTCATTGGTATGTAAAATCGAATGATAAAAACAATACTGAAAATCTGGTGAAGGCACCAAAGTGAGGATAGCTTTACCACACATTTCAGGGGTTAAATCTCTCCCGCCCCTGTTGACCCCTAAGAATCTGCACAAAGGTGGACTTCACCACTCTCCTGACCTAATCACTTAGACAGAAACCCAGATGCAGATCCTTCAAATATGAACCCCATGGTTCTGGACCCTGTGGGCCTCAGCTCAAAGGCCACCACCGCTTTGCCAAGGCTTCACAGGTGGACCTGAGCATTTGGGTTCTTGCAGACAGATCATTCCTCTGTGCCTCTCACCTGCCTGTACTCTCTAAGCATACTGTCTTCCTCCTGAGGTAACGTGTACCTCACACGTCATTTGGAACTTTCTTCCCCACCAGACCATAAGTGCTCTAAGAGCTGATAATCTGTGTGTGTGTGTGTGTGTGTGTGTGTGTGTGTGTGTGTGTGTTTTCTGTCTCCAGCACCTGGCACAATGCCTGGTTAATACAGGAGGGGAGTGAGGGTTCAAGCAAATCCCCTCAACCTTAGTGCACAGACCAAGCACAGCACCTAGCACACAGCCAGCAAGTTATCCATCAGTGTCAGCCATCATTCTTGGCCTCCCTGGTCACACCTATGCTCCAATCCTCCTCACTTTTCAGTTCCATCTTTCCCTCTCACCCTACTCCTGTATTTCATCAACTTCTCCCTTTGCACTTAGGTGCCCCATCCCACAGTAAGCTTTTTGAAACCCTCATCATTTCCCTAAATGCTTTGTCCACTTCCTTCCTTGCCTCCCTCAGCCCTTCACTCTCTGCAGCCCCCTCACCGAGGCCACCTATTCTCCCATTCTCCAGGTCCCACAGAGCATAGAGATCAGGTCGCATACTCCTCGCTGCCCATTCCTGTTTCCAGTTCATCATTCCTTCTTGTGTAAATACCCCTCTTCCTTTTAAGTTTCATACTTCTTAGCTTCATCTTCTCATTGATGAGAAGTGGCTTTAGCCTCTAGTCCATCTACTACATTCACCGAAGATTCTGATCTTCTCTTTACCACAGACTCTGACATCATCCAGGACAAGTCCAGGGTCTTAACAGCCCAGCAGACACTCTAACTTCACAGTATTTGTATTTCTCCCTTGTAGAGGAGACCACTTGCTTCTTCTGGTCCTCAGAGTGATGGCCACTCCTTGAACTTAACCATCACCTATAATGTCCAGTATCAAAAATCTTCCCTCCAAAAACAATGTGACCAAATGGAGCTTTCCTGTCCTTTATGCCTCCATTTACTCCTAGTTGACCCGCTCCTGATTCCTTTTGTCTCCCTAAGTTTAGACTTCATGGTTGATTGTCTGAATCTCTCTCTTACCAAACTGTTAACTCCTTTCATCCTTTGAATTTTACCACACACAGTGGACAACATCTCTCCCTGGGTCAGCCCCTTAATCTGTGTTCAGGAATCCCATAGTTAGGCTGCTGGGAAGGAAATAATCACATAGATTCATATTTTATTGCTACTGAAAATTTATTGGCTCCAGCATGTATCACCTACCTGCTAATCAAATCCACTTATAGCAATGCTCCTATAAACCATTCCTTTTGCATTTTTTGATTCTATTAAAGCAAGAAATCTATGAGTTATTCTAGATCAACACTTGCAACTATAACTTCCTACAATGATACAAACGTCCTAATCTGTGCGACCCAATATGACAGCCAGTAGTAACATGTGACTAAACATTAGAAATGCAGCTGTTGTATACAATGTTGTGCAACATTGTATTTGTTGTTTAATATAAGTTTGAATAATTTAAATTTAAGCTTAAATAGCCACATGTGGCTACTGTATTGGATAGCTTAATTTTTGACCACCACTCCTGTCACTTATAAGTCACAAGTCACTATATATATAAGTCTGCCAATTTTATTTGAAAAACACCAAAATCTCTGCTTTCTATCTCAATGCCAACCGCCCTGCTTGATCGCGCCACTTTCTGACTAAAATTCTTCAATGTCTCCCAATTATCTTCATAATAAAGTTTGTGCTCCTTAGCCAAACTCCAAGATACTTCATGTTCTGACTGGTCCCTGCTTACCTTCTGGAGCCTCACCTCACCTCTCACTTTTTCCTGTGTTAAAATTTTACATTCCCAAAACACTTAACTACTTATGTTTCTCCATACACACCCCATGCTATTTTATATCTTGATTATCTACTTTTTATTGACATCTTTCTTATTTGGGTAGTTCTCAATCCAGACGTCCCCTCCTCCAGTAAACCTTCCCCCGAACCCTAAGTAAAGCTCAGTACGTCCCTTCCAGGCCCCCAAAGCATTCCATACAGATCTCAGTATTACCACAGACCACAGTAACTAAGAGTATCAGTAAACATTCCCAAATCTCCACTACTCGGTAAGGTAGTGCTGGCACAGTGGTAAGCAATGTACCTGAAAGACTCCATACATATGTCACAATAGGCAGAAGCAGCCAAAGTGCATCCCAGGATTAGGCAACTTCCAATACTGATGCTCCCCACCCCACCTCCCCTGCTTAGGTTTTTCATCTCTTCATCAGAGTTTGGTTAAGCAAAAGCAGATATGGTGGTGTCTTGGTTTCTAGTACCAGGGAGAAGTAAAAACAAGTCCCTCAAAAAAATACCCACAGTCTATAACACAACCTAATCCTCACTTCTCATCCTGACGTGTGGCTTATCTAATGAAATATATATCTAATACTGATTTTTTTTAAAAACTTACAGACTTCCTCACAACTTGAAATATTCGGATGATGAAATATTGAAGTATCTGATAGTTCTCCAGGAAGATACGACAGTTTTTCAATTCCAAAGGTTTCTTCATAGAAATGGGCCAGTAATGGTGGCATTTGACAACTCCACCTTCTATCTCTTTGGTTATCATGACAATGACATTAGAGTTATTTTCTAAAACCATTTGCCAAAAGTCATCTATGGTACTTGGCAGTGGTCCTTGAGCAGCAATATAAAAATACTCTTCTCCAGAATTGATTATTCTAATATAACTAGCATTGATGTAGTCTTTGTTTTCTCCAAGAGGAACACGTGTTGAATCATCTATCATAAAAACAGAAATAACCGGTAAAGGAAAAGTAGGAGACACAATTCACCCTGGATTCATGAAAGTATTTCATACTGGTAAATTCATTCATCTCTTTGACCAGTAGTGAAGATGGCATAAGAGTGTTATTTCAAGAGTTTTAGGAGTCCATGACTTTAAATTCTTCCCTCTCCCAAACATATTGGCATGACCTAAAAAATATACAATGAGGTGTGTTTTTTGCTTTCATCTGTTTCTACGAAACAGAAAAGGTTGCCATTGGTATCCAGACATTTTGAGAGATTTCTGTTAGATATGGCACAGGTATGATTAGGCCAAGGGAGTTACCTAACGTTACCTAACTCCCTTGAACTGAACATAGCAAAGGAGGAGACCTCTGAGGAAGCAAGGGAATGCCATTCTCCATAAATCCAGAGAACCTGTAAGCCCAGAGCAGTAGAGGCCAGGATTTAAAAAAAAATTGACTATGATAGTTGATCAGATACAAACCCTAGGATTAATGGAATGCTACTAATGCTCCAAATACCTGATAGTCAACTTTTATGTCCATCCTCAGCATTCACTGGGTGAAATAGTATGCTAATCAAAGCAAAGATATTATGGTAAAATGATGCTATGAAGGAGATTTGCTCCAAGTAACATGGGACTCAGGTAACATGGACATTGCAACAAATATGAAAGAGGAAGCCAGTTACTTGGCCTACTCACAAACTTCACTGGCCCCGGAGCTCTTTCTTCATTTTACATAGACATTTGGACCTCTGGCTCAACCACTGCTCCCACACAGACAAAAAATGCCCTCAGCAAAGGACAGATTTTCCCTGCCATGCAGTGGTCTCACCAATAGCCCCTCCCTACTACTCAGAGTCCTGTGGGCCACTCATCAGGCCAAGAAGATATGACTGAGATAACTAAACAGGGTCTTACACAACTTCTGATGGAACCCTTTTCCAAATTCCAACATAGCAAACATAAACTTCCCCTTGTAAATATGAATAAATAGGAAAAACAATTGCTAGATATATGAAGACGATTACTACTTCACAAAAGGAGACAACTTTTCAAAGTCATAGCAAATGCTTTCCTTTCTCTAAGAAGGAAGAATACTTTAAAAACTCTTATTTTTATTTAAAATGAAATATGAGAGAACATTATTTTATTATTTAAAAAGAATAACCCATGTTTATTGATATGTTATATTATTAAATTATCAAGGAAGTAACAAAAGCATTATAGTGAGATCTTCCTCATATATGAACATATATACAAATACATTATATAACTTAATGTAAATATAATAATAATAATAATAATAACAATAATAAACTTGGCAAGTATTTACCAAAATACTAGTAGTGGCTATTTTATTATCTAATTTTTTATGGTGAATATGTACTACTTTATAGTAGAAAAGTATTTCTTTATTTTTAAAAGGGAGATTAAATGTGTGAAAGTTAAACAATCTAAACTAATAAATGCTTGCTTTCAGATAAAAACCACAATTACTCAATTAAAACCTCTAAAGTGAGAAGTGAATAGAAAAACAAATTAGTGATTTAGAGAACTAGCTTAAAGATTTTCCCCAGAACTCAGAAAAAAAGATGAAAATAATGACAATAATGAGTTAAATGTTAGGGAGTATAGAGCATACAAAGAAAATACATAAAAGGAAGTTCAGAAGCAAAACTATGGAATACACAGTAGTAAAGAAATAGCTCAAGTGATCACAGGAGAAATGTTCCTCTAAGAGAAGAGATAGTTGTATGTTTTCATGCTAACATGCACCCCAGGCCCAAGCAGCATGTATGTACCCTGCATGCATCACCTCGTCTGAACCTCAGAACAATCCTTTGAATTAGGTATATTATGCGTGCTTTTCAGATGAGACACTTTCAGGCAAAGTGGCTAAGTAATTTGTTCCACATTATGCAGCAATTCTAGATTCCACAGTCCACAAGTCCATGATCTGCTGGCCCTCAAGGAAGACTCAAGTTTGCAGATGGAAAGACCACATCAAATGCCAGACAACATTACTGAAGACAGCCACTAAGACTTCAAGACTAGCAGAGCATAAGGTCACAGAGATAGGAAGCAAAGCTTTGCTACTGGACCACTAGAGGTCTTAGTGATCTGTGCCACTCCCGTTTCCAGTCCTCAATTCCTGAATCCTGGCTGTGGCAGAAATAGCAACATATACTGGATGCTAATTTGCAGCACATATGACCTCCGAGAGAACACTGCCCCAGCCAGCCCTTTAAGGTACTGCCACCTAGCTGGCACTGTAACTGAGTCTTCAAAAAGCCATTCCACTGTTCTATCAAGCCAGCCGCTGCAGGAGGATGAGGAATATGTTAAGACTAGTGCATTCCATGAGCACGAGCCCATTGCCACAGATCATTTGCCTCAAGGTGAGCTCCTTGGTCAGAGGCAATGCTGTGTGGACTACCATGTTAGCTAAGGCATTCTGTGGGTCCATGGAGGGTAGATTTGGTAGAAGTACTGCATGCAGGGAAGGCAAATCCATACACAATGTCTATTCTGTAAAAACAAACAAACAAAGGCACTGAAAATAGCACTGCTCCTTCTGGGATAGAAGTAGTTTAATGTAATCAACCTGTTGTCAGGTATCTGGCTGAACACCCTGGGAAAGAGTGCCACATTGGGCCTCACTGTTCATCTCTGCAGCTGGCAGACTGGGCACTCAGCACCAGCCATAGCAAGGTCGACCTTGGTGATGAGGAGTTCACGTTGCTGAGCCTCTTCATAACTTCCATTCTTGCCAGCACAGCCACTTTGTTCATGAATCCACTGGCTAATGCAGGGGTGGCTGGGAACGTGACTGGTATGCACAGAACGAGTCATCCTATCCACCTGATTATTAAAATCCTCTCAAGTCACCCTTCAGTGAACATTCACACACAACACAAATATCTGCATGATTTTTGCCCATCCCAAGGGGTCTAGCCACATACCCCTTCCTCAGAATTCCTTGTAACCAACTCTCCAATCATGTTCCTTCCGAGTCCCAGACCATCCAGGTAAGCCATTGGCCACAGCCCCTGAATTGGTACAGATTTGTACCTCTGGCCATTGTTCCTTCCAAGCAAAATGGACAACCAAGTATACTGCTCCAAGTTCTACCAACTGGGAAGATTTCCTTCACCACTGTCCTTCAGGGATGTCCCCTCCAAAAAGGCTGTAGTGTTGCTGCTGCCTACTTCTAGGTGGTACCTGCACATTGTACCATCCATAAACAGCATCCCAGTTTTCTCTTCCTCAGTCAACTAACCATAGGGAACTCCTCATGAGGCCACAGACGCAGGCTGGAAGACAGGAGGTAAAGGAAAGAGGACCATGGACATTTTGGTCCCTTCATCTAACTTACTTGTGGCTTCAAGGCCTGCTCAAACCCAACCTTGTATCTACTACTTCCATTTGATGATGGAGTGCTGCTTTGCATGCTTTCTGGTTTGACGGTCTATAGTTAAGTGTCCAGTCTCTACTAATAACCCATCGCAGGCAAAAACTGCTCCTTAAAAGGTGAGTGGTTATACACAGAGATTGGCAGGGCTTTTCTAAAAGCCTGAGCTCTGATTCAGCTGTAGGGGCCCGCCAAAGGCTCCAAACAGTATCCCTAGCTGCCACTGACATTGCATCTACTGGATCATATGGCCCAAAAGGGCAGAGCAATGTGCACAGTAGCCTGGACTTGAAGAGCTTGTTCTTGTTCTGGGCCCTACTCAAAACCCATCTTAGTAAATGAGCCAGGGTAGCACACTGAAATGAGGGATATATTACCTCCAAAGTCCAAAGAGGCTCATTAGGCATTGTACCTCTTTGGGCTGTAGGAGAGGCCAGATGCAACATATTACCCTTCTCCTTGGAAGGGAATATTTTTATATTCTCCACACCACCGGACCTCTAGAAATTTCAATGAGGTCGAATTTTTGTTGGATTCATTTTCCACCCTGTGACACACAAATGTCTTACTGGGAAGTCTGGAGTAGTTAATTGCACTTCTTATTCCTTAGATTCAATCGGCATGATGTCAGTGTGATGTCTTAAGTAAGGGAAAGGTAATCAAGATCCCTGGGAACTATGACACAGCACTGGAGACTTGAACTATTCCTGAGATAGAGCAGTAGATGTGTATTGTTGGCCATGCCAGCTGAAAGTAAACTGCTTCTGGGGGTCTTTCCTAATAGGTTTGGAGTAAAAGCATTTGCCAGATCAACAGGTATACACTAGGTCCCAGGGGATGTATTAATTTTCTAAAGCAATCAAACCAGACATCGTATAATGGTTGCACTTACAGCCGCCACCTGCCTAAGCTTATAATAATCTGTCATTCCCCAAGATCCACTTGTTTTCTTTGCAGGTTAAATAAGTAAGATGAATGGGGATACGGTGGGAATCACCTCCTCTGCACCTTTTAAATTCTTAATGGTGGCACTAATCTCTCTGCATTCTCTCAGGAATGCAGTATTGCTTTCAGTTTACTGTTTTCCTAGACAGAAGCAGATCTACAGGCTTCCACTTGGCCTTTTCCACCAGAACTGGCCCCACTCCACAGGTCAGAGAAGGAGTGCGAGGATTAGGCCAGTTGCTGAGCGTGCCTATTCCAATTATGCATTCCAGAACTGCAGAAATAACCACAGTGGTTCAGAAGCCACCGAACCCACTAAGAAATGGACCCAAACTAAAACTTCACTGCTTATCTGACCTCCATAAGCAATACTCTTCCTGGTGGGCCAGGGTGACACTTTTGGTCTCCTGGAATTAGTGTCAGATTAGTGCCAGTGTCAGTAGTATTGGCAAAGAAGACTCTTCAGCATTTAGGGGTTTGATGTGCCCATCTCTACCAGGACCTTCCCATATGTTTTCATTCAAATTTTCAGAATCCCATTCTTTCTCAAATTCTATGCCCTCACTGTAATGGCAAACACCCTGCAAAGTATGGGATTCAAATTGCAAAGTAAGTCAGCCATTTATAGGATGAGACTCTGGGTTTTATTTTCAACAGTCTCAGCTCCATGGCTATAGGAGATAAGGGTTTCTTTCAGGGAAAACATGAATACTTTTAGGTCATTTATGTGATGATTGAGCTGGAAATTCAAATCCCTGAGATCATCCTTTTCCCCCCTACTTTGTCTGGCACAATTAGAAACAACCATCCAATCTCATTATATTTGTTAGTTGACAAAAATGTTCTAAGGTACAAAATACGCAGTCATCCAGACCTTGCTTCTTATAAGTATTTGTAAAGGAATAGCCAATGGTGAGATTTTATGTATCTCTATTACTATTATTACACCATGGATTATCACTGCTCTCTTTACTACTACTAGAAATAGAGCCACAAGTGCCTTTAAATTTTATTAGAGTAGGAAACCAATTCATAAAACTCATCCTTAAGATTCTGTTCCTCTGGAATCATTCTTGGTACCAAAATTTTTATTAGTCAGTGTTCTCCAGAGAAACAGAATTGACAGGCTATATATATACAGTAGGAAGATTTATTTTAAGGAACTGGCTCACACAACTGTGCAGCCAGTCTGAAATTTGCAGGTCAGGCTGTCAGGCTGGAGCTCCGAAGAAGAACTGATGTTACAGTCTTGAGTCCAGAGGCAATCTGGAGGCAAAATGGCTTCTTCTTTGGGGAACTTCAATTGTTTTTTTTTCTTAAGGCCTTCAACTGATTAGATGAAGTTCATCCATACTAGAGAGGGTGGTCTGAATTACTTAAAGTCCACTGATCTAAGTCTTAATTACATCTAAAAATACTTTTACAAAAACATTTAGACTCGTGTTTGGACAAATATCTGGGTAGTGTGGCCTAGCCAAGTTGACATGTAAGATTAAGCAGCACACAACCTAAAAATTTTAATAGATGATTGGAAGGAGGAAGGTCTTCTTGAAACTTAAATTAGTTCCCAGAAGACCAAGTGAAAGAAAGCAAGACCTAAATCTAGAGAGAGGCGGGGGGAGGTACATACAAAACTACCAAGAGGCAAAAGTAAAGAAGTAATTAGGGAAAAGATGAAAGCCTTAGAAGGAAGATCCAAGAGACTAACCCTACAAATCATAGGAGCTCCAGAAAAAGAAAAACAGAGTAGAGATAGGAAGAGCAATTACTAAATAACTGAAGAAACTCTCCTAGAGCTAACGACTGAGTCTGCAGATTAAAAAGTTCTATGAATTCTAAGACAAATGAAATGAAATATACATGGCACCATTTCTGAATTCCAGGAAAAAATAAATGCCATAAGGTTTCTGAATGAAAAAATATGTTTCTTATAGAATAAGGTCAGTGGGGCACCTGGGTGGCTCAGTTGGTTAAGCGTCCAACTTTGGCTCAGGTCATGATCTCATGGATCATGAGTTCGAGCTCCGCATCGGGCTCTGTGCTGACAGCTCAGACCCTGGAGCCTGCTTCAGATTCTGTGTCTCCCTCTTTCTCTCTGCCCCTTCACAGCTCATACTCTGTCTCTCTCTCCTTCGAAAATAAATAAACCTTAAAAAAAAAAAAAAAGAATAAGGTCAGGGCACCTGGGCGACTCAGTCAGTTAAGCGTCGGACTTTGGCTCAGGTCATAATCTCATGGTTCATGGGTTCAAGCCCTGCATTGGGCTCTGTGCTGACAGCTCAGAGCCTGGAGCCTGCTTCGGATTCTGTGTCTCTCTCCCTCTCTGCACACCCCCACTCATGCTGTCACTCTCTCTCAAAAATAAACATTAAAAAAATTTTAGAATAAGGTCACATTACCATTGTATTTCTCACCTGAAACACTGGAAGCTGGAGGACAATGAAGGAACACTCAGAAAAACTTAGAAAAAAGGAATGAATCCCACAATTCTAAAATTAACAAAAATATTCATTATCAGGGTAAAAATAAAAAAGGAGAGAGAGATGCAGATAAGCAGAGTTTGAGACAACTATATCCACTACATAGCCCATGTCTAACCAAACAACTAATGAATCAGAACAGAGACTGAAATTAAGGGAAGACAGAGAGAAAGGGAAATAGCAGAGAGCAACACTCTTTGCAAAATACAGTTTTATTTCTATATAAAGAATGGTGGAGAATCTATCATTTAGGTGCTAAAAAATGGTTCCTGAAATAGAAAATAACATACAGCACAAGAAAATCTTTAAAGAGTCTGGAAAAAGAATTAATATAGAGAAGCACACTGCATGGTGGTTAAACCTAGTTTTGAAATTCAGACCTGCCTCCTATTTGCAGTGTGACTGGTGGAAAGGTAATGAATTTATTTTAAACTTTCTTTAAAGTAAAGATACTAAGAGTACCAACATCATGGGGTTGTGGTGAGGATTAAATGAGTTACTATCTGAGAAGGACTTACAGTAGCACTGAGTACATATAACTACTACTACTACTACTACTACTACTACTGTTAGTGGTTGTGGTAACAAACATAGTGACCTCAGTAAAGTATAGAGTATGGGTGCTTGTTGAATCTCTCCTTTAGAGACCTCGTATTTTTCTAACTATCTATATGTTATAACGGTAAACTGTACAAAGTATAAAAGGTGTAATTATCTTTTGCACTTCTCATAAACCATCTTTTTAAAGTGTATTGAGGGGGTGCCTGGGTGGCTCAGTCGGTTCAGTGGCCGACTTCAGCTCAGGTGATGATCTCATGGTTCTTGGGTTCGAGCCGCACATCAGGCTCTGTGCTGACAGCTCAGAACCTGAAGCCTGCTTCTGATTCTGTGTCTCCCTCTCTCTCTGACCCTCCCCCGCTCACACTCTGTCTCTCTCTCTCTCAAAAATAAATAAACTTAAAAAAAAATGTATTGAGGTATAATTGTCATAGATGTACACCCACGAAACCCACACTAAAGGAGAGAGAACACTTCCATCACTGCGAAAATGTTCTCATGCCCTTTCATAATCTATTCTGTTTGCTCTACTCCTGCCCTCACAGCAACCACTGATGAGCTTTATGAATTAGTTTGAATTTTCTAGACTTTTATGTAAATGAAGTGATACAGTGTATCAGTCTGCTCATGCTGCCATAACAAAATACCACAGACTGGGGGTGCTTAAACAAAACACTCATTCCCACAATTCTGAAGGCCAGAAGTTCAAGACCCAGGTGTCAGTGGGGCTGGTTTTTTATAAGGCCTTCCCTTGGCTTGAAGAGGCCTACCTTTTGCCATGTCTTCATGTGGCCTGATGTGGCCTCTGTGCCCATACATCCCTGGTCTTTTGAATATTCTAACCACTTTTCTTACGAGAATACCAGTCAGACTGGATTAGGGTATACCTGAAGGGCCCCATTTTGATTTTAATTACCTCTTTAAAGGCCCTACCTCCAAGAACAATCACATTCAGAGGTATGCAGCAAAATAGTTTACTATTTTGTATACCTGAGTGGTATCCACTGAATGGAACTACCATATTTGTCTACCCAATCTCCTGTTGATGGACACTGAGTTGTTTTCATATTTTTGCTTTTGCAAATAAAACTGGTATGAACATTTATATACATGTCTTTATGCAGATACATGCTTCAATTTCTCGTAGGAATGGAAATGCTGAGTAATGTAGTAGTTTCATGCTTAACTTTATAAGAAACTGTTAAACTTGCTTCCATTGTACCAGGTGTAAAATGTATCTTATTATAGTTTTAATTTGCATTTTCTTACTGATTAATGATATGAACATCTTTTCACATATTTGTCATCCATCCATCTTCTTTGAAGTGGCCACTTAAATCTTTTGCTCACCTATTGTCGGTAACTTGTCCTCGTATCAGGTCATAGAAATTCTTTACATATTCCTTTTTTTAATTAAAAAAATTTTAATGTTTACTTATTTTTGAGAGGGAGAGAGCAAGAGCGAACAGTGGAGGGGCAGAGAGAGAGGGAGACACAGAATCGGAAGCCGACTCCAGGCTCTGAGCTGTCAGCACAGAGTCCGACACAGGGCTCGAACTCATGGACCACGAGATCATGACCTGAACCAAAGTCAGACACTTAACCCACAGAGACACTCGGGCGCCCCAATTTCTTTACATATTCTAAACACAAGTCCTTTGTCAGACAAATGTTTTGAATGTGGTTTTCTCCCAGTCTGTTGCTTGCCTTTTCATTTTCATAACAGTACATTGAAGAGAAATATTTCTTTTTAATGAAAGAAGTCTAATTTTTTTTTCTTTTATGGTTTGGAGTTTTTGTGTGTCCTATTAAGAAAAACTCTGCCAAACCTAAGGACACTAAATTTTTCCGAAGTATTCTTCAGAAGTTTTATGGTTTTGGGGATGTTTGAATTTTGCGGAGGTCTGGGTGGTAGGTTTTCCTGCTTCGGAGGCAGCAGTGGTCTTTCAGACCCGGAGCGTTCGTCTACTTTTAGTTCGATTGAGGTTTTACGCCAGAAGCTGCCTCAGGATGTCTTCATCACATTTTGCCAGTCGACACAGAAAGGATTTAAGTATCAACATGATTAGAACTAAAATTGCTCACAGGAAATCACTGTCTCAAAAAGAAAACAGACATAAGGAATATGAACGAAATAGACACTTTGGTTTGAAAGATGTTAACATTCCAACCTTGGAAAGTAGAGTTCTTCTTGAATTAGATGAGACATGTCAACAGCTTGTTCCAGAAAAGACCAGTGTCAAACCAAGGTCAACACAAACTACTCTAGGTGATCAACGAAAGCAAATGCTCCAGAAATACAAAGAAGAAAAGCAACTTCAGAAATTGAAAGAGCAGAGGGAGAAAGCTAAACGAGGAGTATTTAAAGTGGGTCTTTATAGACCTGATATGCCTTGTTTTCTGTTATCAAACCAGAGTACAGAGCCAAAAAAGGCTGTTCCATCTTCTGTACGGATTACAAGGTCAAAGACCAAAGACCAAATGGAGCAGACTAAGATGAATAATGGGAGTGATGTTCCAGCAATCCGACCCAGTCAAAGACAAACTTCTGAGAGAAAAGTGTTGGACAAAGAGAAAAAAGCTGTACAGCCTGTAACGACCACATCGGTGAGAATGACTCGATCAGCCACTCAAGCAGCAAGGCAGAATGCCAGAACAGTCTCATCTACTACAACAAGAAAGCCAGTCACAAGATCTAATGATAATGAAACAGAGAGAAAGGCACCAAATCAAGGAAGACCTGCCAAAAATATAGAATCAAAACCTGACAAGGTCATTTCTTTTAAAGTTGATAGTGAAGAAAATATTTTGGATTCACAAACCAGTGCAACAAATGGAATGGATCCAGATGGAGTCTTATCAAAAATGGAAAACTTACCTAAGACAAATACTACAAAAATGAAAGGAAAGAATTCCTTCGCACCTCAGGATTTTATGTTTCAGCCATTGGATGGTCTGAAGACATATCAAGTAACACCTATGACTCCCAGAAGTGCCAATGCTTTCTTGACACCCAGTTATACCCGGACCTCTTTAAAAACAGAAGTTGCTAAGACTCAAGAAGCAACAAAAGAAATTCTGGCTGCACAGGGTAAAACTTCTGTGAAGACAGTACATCAAGATTCAAATAAACTGCAGTGTCCTTTGGGTTCTCTCACAGTTTGCAGTAAAGAACATGTCTTAGATAAAGATGAAACTACTACTAAAAATTCAAATGGCCTTCCAATAAAAGAAGTCTCATCACTTGAAATAAATGAAGATCAGGCATCTCAGCCACAACATGATGTGCCGTATTTCAGAAATGTTCTTCAGTCAGAAACTGAGAAATTTACTTCGCACTGTCTGGAGTGGGACAGGAAGCTTGAATTGGACATTCCAGGTGATGCTAAAGATCTTATTCGCACAGCAGTTGGACAAATAAGACTCCTTATGAAGGAAAGGTTCAAGCAGTTTGAAGGGCTGGTGGACAATTGTGAATACAAACGAGGTGAGAAGGAGACGACCTGTACAGATCTGGATGGATTTTGGGATATGGTTAGTTTTCAGATAGAAGATGTAAACCAAAAATTCAACAATTTGACTAAACTTGAGGAATCTGGATGGCAGAACAATAATAATACAAACAAAAAAGTCTTTCGGAAAAAAGTTGTCTCCGGTGTAGCAAGTAAACCCAAACAGGATGATGGAAGAATTGCAGCTAGAAATCGCCTAGCTGCCATAAAAAAATGCAATGAGAGAGAGAATGAAGCAGGAAGAACATGCAGAGGCAGCAGCCTCTTTGACACCAAAAGAAGTTGATAAAATAGTGTTTGATGCTGGGTTTCTCAGAATTGAAAATCCTGTTAAATCCTTCTCAGGACTTCCTGCCCCTTCTGAGCGTCTTTCTCAAAGACTTAGGACCCCTAAGTCTGTCAGCAACGCTGTGTCTAAGAGCAGGGCTGAGATGGGTGTTCTGACACAAACTGTGTCATCACAGAGTCCTGATCCTCCAAGTACCAAATGTGGACATGTTGAGAAGGAGACTTCGCTTTCAACTATTCCTAAAAACAGCATAGAAGATGCTCCGTGTCCTGGATTACAAGATTTAATCAAAGTAAATTATGATACAAACAAGATAAACTTTGAGATGGACCGTTTACCCAGTGAAAGAATGAGTTTGCCTCTACCTGTTGGTGAAGTGAGAGATGATATTAATAGTAGGAAGAAATTTCAGATGATGTAGAAGGAATGGAACTAAATTCTTCAGTTACAGCACAGGATGTTTTGATGAGCAGCCCTGAAAAAAATATAGCATCACAAAATAACATCTTACAGGAAGAGGAAACTAAAATTTCTCAGTCAGTACAATTTGATACTAAAAGTCTCACTACTGAATGCCATCTTCTTGATTCGCCAGGCCTAAACTGTGGTAATACATTCACTCAGGTGGAGAGGAGACATCCAGATTATGCCAGACACATTTCCTTTGGTGGTAACTTGATTACCTTTTTACCTCTAAGGCCCCTCAATGAAGAACAACAAGAAGAATTTTGAATTTAAAAATGTATCCAAATATTTTTCTTCATATTATCAGTGCTGTGATATATTTTTAGCGTTTTGAAAAATTGAAGAGTATGTATTTGTGTTCCCTTCTGTTCAATTTATATAGTGTCATAAAATGTTTTAATATTCAGTGTTCATCAGTTTGTTTTAAATACAATAGGAAGTGGGGATATTTTGTACATTAACTATGCAGAATAAAAAATGTACTTGAAAAAAAAAGAAGTTTTATGGTTTTAACTCATATTAGGCCTATGATCTATTTTGAATTAATTTTTATATAAGGTGTGAGATAAGGATATACATTTTTAAATATATGAATACACAGCTGTCCAGAACCCCTTATTGAAATTACCCTTTCCCCATTGCTTGTATCTTTAAATTTAGATATTATCTGCTCTGAGCTTCCTTACATAACTGTAGACAGCACTCCATGACATATATGTAAATGTGCTCTGAAAAGTGGAAAACTAATAGAAATCTAAGTCACTATCATTATTAGTAGATCCTGACCCAAAGATAAGAGACAGAAAACGTATTAGGCCACAAGTCAGAGAACATGACATGTGGTATGGCCTCGCTCCTGTTAGCCTTCAAAACACCTTTTAAACTCGGAGTTACTCCCTCTTTTGTGAAGTACAGAAACTATGGTATCCAATGGTCTACTTCAGGAGGATTTCATGAAGATTATATAAGATATATATACATTATATACATATAATATATATTATACATTTTAAAATGCTTTGCAAATTGTAAAGTGCTGTAATACTGCAAAATATTTTCTTTATACCTAAAAATCCCTGGACTACATAGTAAGGCCCATTCCTACCTTGCGCAGTAGTATAGGTCCATAAATATGACTGCACAAGTGCTGCAACTTTGCAAAAAGATCCTTATAATCAACAGGATACATTATTACTGTTCTATAACCTTTTCCAGGGCACTATTTCTTCTTAACTCTATTCAGTGTTACTACTCTTCTTTTTGCTTCAATTCATCTTTGTTGACCAAGCAACTTTTGATAACCCATTTTTATAAAATGTAATGTGGGCTTATCATGAAAAATAGGAGGCAACACAACTATAATATGCTTTGCTATCTGCGCATGAGCTGAATAACAGGCACACAGTGACCAACTGAAGCCATATTTTAAAAGAAAGAAAAAAAAAGTAATCATGATGCACATCTGTTATTTACATAGTAATCTGCAGACGAAAGAGCTAGAAGTGATTATGCGATTATGTGTAATTATGCGATTACTCATAGTTAATATACTGTGATTACTGAAATTTGAATTGTGTTGCTGGGGGAATGGTGTTCTTAACTGAACACACTAACTGAAATTTGTGCATACTGGAGCTGTGCAAAGTGAGGACTGCATACACTTGCAGGGTGCCAAGGTATGTGAATCTCCCAGTTAGTCTTCTCCGCATTTGAAGAGAGGAATAAATTAATTATTCCCTTGGCTTGCTTGATGTGATGCTTTTTGAACCTTCTCTGTTACTTCAAGAAATGTGTGGTAAAGAAATCAAAGAAACTTTTGAGGAACCTGGGTGGCTCAGTAGACTAAGTGTCCAACTCTTGATTTTGGCTCAGGTCATGATCCCAGGGTCCTAGGACTGACCCCTATGTTGGACTCCACATGAATGTGGAGCCTGCTTGAGATTCTCTCTCTGTCCCTCTGCCCCTTCGCCCCCCATTCGCATGCATGCACATGTTCTCTCTCTCTCTAAAAGAAAAAAAAAACTTTCTTTGATTGTTACTTAAGGAAGCTTATTTGAGATTAAATTACACTGTGATGTAACGTAGATAAATCAGTGGACTTTAAAACAGAACTTGGCTGAATAACAATTGATTTTCTTTTAAGAGAAAAGCAAAATGTTTTACATGATTTTCCTTAGTTTTAGCCATTGAACTTTTTTTGTTTTGTTTTGTTTTGTTTTGTTGTTTCAGGAGTAAAATTTAGTGAGTCATCAGTTACAACAACACCTAGTACACATCACAAGTGCCCTCCTTAATTCCCATCACCCATTTAACCCATCCCCCCACCCAGCTCCCCTCCAGTAACCCCCGGTCTGTTCTCTAGAGTTAAGAGTCTCTTGTGGTTTGCCTCCCTTTCTTCTTTTATTTTTCCTTCCCTTCCCCTATATTCATCCATTTTATTACTTAAATTCCACATATGAGTGAATTCATATGGTATTTGTCTTTAACTGACTTATTTTGCTTAGCATAGTACATTCTAGTTCCATCCACGTTGTTGCAAATGGCAAGATTTCATTCTTTTTGATGGCTAATAATCCATTGTATATATATACCACATCTCTTTATCCACTCATCAGTTGATAAACATTTGGGCCCATTCCATAATTTGGCTATTGTTGATAGTGCTGCTATAACCTTGGGGTGCATGTGCCCCTTTGAATCAGTATTTTTGTATTCTTTGGATAAATACCTAGTAGTGTAATTGCTGGGCCATAGCATAGTGCTATTTTTAACTTTTTGAGGAAACTCCATACTGTTTTCCTAATCACTGAACTTTACTTTTTGTATCTTCACATCTCTTTTCTCTTTAGTGGTCACTCTTCTGGTACCCAGAGTAAAGAGTTGAAGCCAGATGAAATGTAAAATGTACCCCATATCCTAAAACAAGTTTCTTGCAGTTCTCATTGTAAAGGCTAGTTTGTATTTGGTTCCTTGAGGGTTAATTGCACATGTAGGAGTAGAAATTATATAATTGGAATCTCTGACCTCTCAGAGTAGCACGAAGTTGTTGGTATTATCTCTTAAAATGTCTAATAGTGGTTCATTATCCTGATTTCAGTAATATTCAACAGTGTGCTCTGTGCACTCTCCCCACAGAAGATAACAGAATTAATGATTTTAACTATCTGGTAAGGTACTCATTACTTTATAATCATAAAGCTATTTTAGATCTGAATGAACCAACTAAACATAAAGGTATTTATCCAGTTATGGTGGTCACCATTCTCCTCTAATTTCTATGATAACCACCTCAAGTCTAGTGGGAGAAACAGGAACATAAATAGATAAATAAAATATAATTTGGTAAGTCGGGGAGGGTGGTCACAAGATGGTATGAGACTCTTGGAGAAACCCCAAACCTAGCTTTGAGAAAGACGAGGAAGGTCGGGCTGAGCTAGCTCTGAAAGACAGTAGGAATTACCTCAGAAAAGAAAGGAGGATGGATGGTTCTTGCAAGAACCTCGGGTTCAAAGGCCTGGAGACAAGAGAAAGAGAATGAATTCCGGAAACCAAAAGAGGTTATGTGAGAGAGCTTTGGCAAAGGAGGTGAAATAGATGCCGTGATGCTAAAGAGCTTTACCATGACAGTAACAGGGAGCCAAAGAAGAGCTTTGATGGGATTTGTGTTTTAGGGAAGTCATTTTAGTAGCTGCTGTGGGTAGATGGGCACAGAGGCAGTGAAGAAGACAGACCAGCTGAGAGATGAAACAGGCTTAATCTAAGCAGTGGTTGGAACTGAGAGATGGTGGAAGATTCTGGAAGCATTAAGGAAGTAGAACCAAAAGGACTTTGTGACCACTTTTGAATATTGCAGGTGACTCGAAGTTTTCTGGCTTGGACAACTGGGGGGTTACATTAAATAAGATATAGAATAAAAGAGGAAGGTCAAGATGGAGGAAGAAAAATGGTCAAGTAACATGAAATTTTTTTTTCACTTTGAAAGGAATGTGAGGCATAGAATGAGATTTCTTGCCTAAAATTAAAAATATGTTGTGTTTTGTTTCTACTCTTTGGATGGCCTGAGATAGATAAATCCTGTGAGTACCAGGGTGGGAAGGAAAGGGACACTAGCTTCACCCAGCCTAGGGATGCAGTGTGGAGGGCCCTTTAGAGACAATCAAAGAGCATCCTTCTGCTGCAGGGTAGATTGGTAATTTTATTATCCAGGACAGAGGATATAAATAGTCCCATTGTATCTGTGTATCTAAACAAAACGGCCAAGGAAGGTGGTCAAGGCTTGGGGTACCAAAAGTGACAGATGTCTCAGACTACTAGACTTTATATTTTGGATAGTTCATGGCCTGAGAAGTAACATATGCATAAGAAGAAGGTTGGGGGCGCCTGGGTGGCTCAGTCAGTTGAGCGTCCGACTTCAGCTCAGATCACGATCTCACGGTTCGTGGGTTCAAACCCCGCATCGGGCTCTGTGCTGACAGCTCAGAGCCTGGAGCCTGCTTCGGATTCTGTGTGTCCCTCTCTCTCTCTCTCTCTGCCCCATGCTCTCTCTTTGTCACAAAAATAAATAAACATTTAAAAAAAAAAGAAGGTTGAAAGACTTCTGTAAGTAACCTTATGTTAGTTGCTGGAAGAAGTACCTGTAATCGAAGACTTGAACTTGACCATATTCTAGCATATTCAAGAATATGCCCAGGCCACCCACTCCTTGCTACCGGAGCTCTCCATCGTGGTCACAGTTCAAATGCCTAATATTGAAAGCCATACAACCCACTTTTTATCTTTTCCCAAATGTAAACAGGAAATAAAACCATTTTTAGCTTACATGGAAGAATATCTCGATATCTGTTTTTGTGTCTGTTGCGTAGGTCATTCCCAGAGTTGAACTCACCAGGGAGGTTCTTATAATCTAAAGTCTTTAAAAGGTAAGAAATATAAGTCATGTATTTACTACAACAAAAAGTAAAAGAAAAAAAAATCTGCCTTTGCTTAGTGTTCATGCTTCTATATGGCATGACCCGATGTTAAGTGTTGTATGATAAGTGAAGCCAAACCCCATTAAAAAATACTATAGAAAGGGGTACCTTGGTGGCTCATTTGGTTAAGCGTCCGACTTCAGCTCAGGTCATGATCGCTCAGTTCGTGGGTTCGAGCCCTGTGTCGGGCTCTGTGCTGACAGCTCAGAGCCTGGAGCCTGCTTTGGATTCTGTGTCTCTCCCTCTCTTTCTGCCCCTCCCCCACTCGTGCCCTCTCTCCTGCTCTCAAAAATAAATAAACATTAAAAAAAATACTATAGAAAATATCTCAAACTTGAGATATTGCTTGATAAGAAAATGCTAATCTCTCTAAAGATACTTTTTTCCCTTAAACTTCAATATTTTTCCTTCTTCATAAAAAAAAGCCAATACAGAACATTCCCTTCTTAGGACCTACCCAAAAAATCTATCATTTTATAAACAAACAAACAAAAATAACAGCAAAACATATATATAAATATATAAACCAAAAAATATAAACAGACTCATAATTTACTCCTTGGCCTATGAAGGAATTCTAGGTAGGATATCAATTAAGGAATTCTTCCTTTCAAAAAAATTACCACGTTTGAATTCGGGAAACACTGACTGAACATTTAGTACGTACTCAGCACTTTTCCAGATACTGGAATACAAAGATGAACCTGAAAATGGCCCCATCCATAAGCAGCTATGAGAGCAGTCAGAGGGGGACCTATGAGATCACTGTACAGAGATGCTAGTATAATGGTAACACCAATGACTGCCACCACAAGTTAGTCATATGGAAGTACGTGTGTGTGTGGAAGGAAGAGAGAGCAGAGGTGAGCAGGTGTCACTCCAGGTAGAAGGAAGGAATAAAGACACGGGGGCTTACATCTCCTCTCAGGGAAACAGTGAATAGTGTGATAGCAAGAGCACAGAGAACATAATCTAGCCCACAGGGAAACTAAAACTACCCAGGAAGGCCTTGTTTCATGTACAAAAGAAGCAGAGATGTATCCAGTCCTATTCTATTAGAATATTTATGGATAAAGTCTGTGAGTCTATACTTTCCAAAGCTCTTTAGTAACTCTTGGATAGTCAACTTGGCACCACCAGTCTTTAAATAAGCTCTGGCAACTACTGGCATGGCCCATGAGAAGCTAGTGAAGGTGTTATGCAGTAGGATGATATGATGAGATTTTTACCCTTGTAATCTTTATGCAAATGAATCCTAAATTTAACTTGGGAAAAATTATCTGTAGGAAGAACTAGAATAGTTCTGTAAAAGAAGAGTAATGAGGGAAGACTAGTCTTAACAAACGGTAAAAGACCCCATAAAGCTACACTAATTAAGAGAGTTCGGTAACAGCATATGAATAAACAAATCAATGGAAGAAGTCCAAGAATACATTAAAATTTATGTATCACTTCAGTATATAATAAAAGTGGCCTTTTACATTACTGAAGAGGAGTTTCAAGAGGATCTTGGGACAATAGGATAGTTATATAATGTGGGGTCCTTAACAAATACCTTCTAAAAATTAAAATCTATTTGGATCAAAGATTTATACATTTAAAAATAATTGAACATTTTAAAAGATATTAGTAAAAAACATGAAATAATTATTATGATCTTAGAGTGAAAGGGCATCTAAAGGATATAGAAAACCCTGAAGTCCCAAAAGATTTGCATATTTGGCCACTAAAAGTTACCTATTTCTTCTTGCTAAATGTGTATGTGCATGCATGCACACATGTGTGTGGCACAAATAACAAGGGGGAAAAGTTACCATATAAAGCACATACAAAAAAGACAACGTCTTCATTATATAAAGTTATCGGTTGATAAGAAAAAGAATAAACAGAAATTGGGCAAAGAATTGGAACTAACAGTTCACCAAAATAAATATAGAAGGCTTAAAAAATATGGAAAATAATTCCTCTGTTCTCAAATAAGTGTCAATTAGATCATCAACAAGAAATCATTTGTCACATAAGAGATAAGCAAAGATCCGAAAATTAAATAGCACAAAATACTGGTTGGTTGCATTCCTAGTCATTTGTTCTAAAGAATACTCATGCAGGGTCGCCCAGGTGGCTCAGTCGGTTAGGTGTCCGACTTCAGCTCAGGTCATGATCTTGTGGTCTGTGAGTTCAAGCCTTGCATCAGGCTCTTTGCTCACAGCTCAGAGCCTGAAGCCTGCTTCAGATTCTGGGTCTCCCCCTTGTTCTCTCTCTCTCTCTCTCTCTCTCACGCGCGCGCTCTCTCTCTCTAAAAATAAATAAATATTAAAATATTAAAAGAAAAAACAACAAACAAACAAAAACCAAAGAAAGATACACTTGTGATGGAGTCTTTCATTAAAAAAAAAAAGGATACACATACATATATACAGGCATATGAAGAGGGCTAATTGCTGTTCATAACAGCCTAGAACAATCTAAATGAGCAGCATAGGGGACTACTTAAAGAAAAGGGGTCTTTAGATCTATACAATTAAGTATACTATGCAACTCTTAAAAAGAATGAGATTTTAAAAAAAGGAATGAGATAGAGCTATATGTACTGATAAAATATTTGGAAATTATTTCGTAGGTGAAACTTTTTTTTAAGAAGGAAAGGGTAATGGTGAATAAAGTACATACTAATGCTTTTCTGGACACTTATCTGACAAACTTAATAGTGGAAAAGGGAGCCTAGGAAGTCAAGAGAGAAAAAGAAAGCGATTTCATCCATTTTAGAACCTTTTATGCTTTTTAACTTTTTTCTTTTACTATATACACTTATTCCTTTAAAAACAAACAATATGTAAAAACAAAAACAAAATACTCCATTTAAAAGCAAAGAAAAAAAAGGGAAAAGAAAAAACCCTCTGGTGGTAATGTGGAAAATCACATATAGACTTTTGTGAAAACCAAAATATTTACCATAAATTCCTGGAGGATATCATATTCTGCTACTTTTTTCTCAAGCACTTTAAAACAATCCTTGATGGTTGATCGCTCATGAAAACTGAACAGTAATGGTCGAACATGAGCCAACTGAGCTAGCTCCATTTCAGAAACAATTTGTATACCTAAGAAAAAAAATTCACATTTGTGAGTTACTTGTAGCTATGTGAAGGGAGATATTCTTTCTGTTGTTGTTTTCTCTTAAGACACAGCCACCTATGGATTACTGAAAATTTATTTTTCCAGAAATGAAGAATCTATTACTTTGAAAGAAAGTATCCTTGGTTTGGAAAAATCATGATCATGCACTTTGAAATTACACAAAACCCACTATTCTTGGAAAACACTGTTAAGTGCTATATAAATAAAAGATGCTAGAGACTTAGAAGTGTTCTGTGTAACAATTTGAATTGAGTGTATGTATTGACAATTATGCCAAGGCAAGTATGTGCAAACAAGACTTGATGGGAAAAAGTGAGAACTTTTGCCTTCCCTCAGACCACGGATTTAACATCCCTGGAGTTTGAGAGGAGAGGCTATGGAGAGTCTAATGCATCTCTTACTGTAAAATAAATCAAGGACACTCATGCACACACAGACACACATACAACACAAATACACACACACAACCCCCAAGGAAAAAGAGGTTCTATATGATATAATTAATAAGACTAAGGATATATATAATATATAACATGTAATTATATATTATATGTATATATAGATATACATTATATAGTTACACATTCGTAACCAATAACAGTAGAAGAGAACACATGCTATTCAATAGTACACATGGAGGGTTTTTTTTAATGATGATATTTTATGTCATGTTGACAATCTAGATTCCAAATATCTGAAATTTTACAGATCACATCCACTGACCAAAATGCAATAAATCTAGAAGTCAATATTAAAAGAATATTTTTAAAATTTCAGAATTTTGAACTAAAATGCTCAAGTGAAGCCAGTTCTCAAAATCTCTTTTCAGAGTCAAATAATATGAAGAAAAATCAAAATCAAGTTAATACCAGCAAAAAAAGTAATAATAATTGTATATATATATATATACAAGAAGTAATTCCACAAAAGAATGGGGATAAAAAGCAGAAATTTCTAAGAATGTGTACAGCCCTGTGAAACTCTTCTCATCTTGGAACCCTATTTTAACCAAAAGCTCTTTGTAGGAGTGGGAGTAAGGGACTGTTTTTTTTTTAAATTTTTAACATTTATTTATTTTTGAGAGATAGAGAGAGACAGAGCACAAGTGAGGGAGGGACAGAGAGAAAGAGAGACACAGAATCCAAAGCAGGCTCCAGGCTGTCAGCACAGAGCCTGACGCGGGGTTAGAACCCACGAACGGTGAGATCATGACCTGGGCTGAAGTCAGAAGCTTAACCAACTGAGCCACCCAAGTGCTCCAAGGGACTGTTGGTTGGGAGAGACAGTCACAGAAATCCTAAAAATTCTCACAAATATCTCTAACCTGAATATGAGAGGAGGTCTAGGAAGCCCAGAGAGGGAGATAAATTCTACAAGAGTAGAAGCCATTTTGATCATCATTGATGCCCAACAGAAAAATCCTAGAGTTTCCCACGTATTCCAGCCTTGCTAGAACAAAAGCTGAGAAAAGGAGAGAGGAAATGAAAGAAATGGTAGAATGACTATAATGGACACTGTTGTTGACACCGATTCTACCCTGATGGTTACTTAAAGCCACATGTGATCATTCCACAATGATTCCGTTGCCAGTGAATAATTCAGCAATATGTAGTGATTTGAGCCAATGGGATGCAAGAAGTCTATTCAGGGCTTATGCGCAAGGAAGAGAAGCAAGCCTCTCTCTCATCTCCATCCCCTGCCCAGATGTAAATACAGAAATATAAGGCCCTGATTTTTACAAGGAGCCCTACTGTGACACAAAAGGTAAGAGCTGAGTACAGCAAATATGAAAAATATACACATAAAGAACGTATGGTCTTAATGACATCACTGAGCAACTGATCAAATTGAACTTGGAACACTTCCTACCTCTCTATTTCCATTATGGGAAAAAATATATTTCTTCATCATTAAGAGCATTTTGAATCTGGTTTCTTTTTATTGCAGCCTGGTCCAAGAATTCCAATCAATGGGAACAGGTCAGGCTTCAGCTACAATAATGGCAGTCATCACAGGAAGGGATTTTTGCAGAAGGGCAGCTCTTATTTAGCTATTTGGTGCTGACATCATTAAACAGGTTTGAAGAACAGGTGCTTCCCCCCAGCATGGTCCAAAAATAACACTGCAGAACGGTCTGCCACAAAAAATGCTAGCTTTGCCGTAAGGAGGAATCTGAGGGAGCTGGACACCATTGCTCTAACCCCTAGCTCCTGGACGACACTACTTTAGGAGCCTTGGAGGGATTAGAAAGTCAGCACCACAACTGCTGGTGCTAGTGGTGTGCCACTTCAGTTATAGTGAGACACTAGGAATACCATGAGTGTTATGGTGTGTACCAGCAACTTGAGTGCTTTTCCACAGATTTAAATCTTGGCTAAGTACATATGATTGGTCAAACCCACATAACTGCCAGGATTTCTGGGAAATGTAATTTTTAGTTTTCCCTGCCTGGGCGATACAGAAAGACATGTTAGGAGGAGGATGTGATCGATGCTGAGTAAGCTAATCTATAATATCTGTCACACAACAATTCATCCACACCCTGTGAGTTTTCTGTTCTTTTTCCCCTCACCCTTCTGCATGTTTGTCATTATCTTCTTAGGCAAAATCTACCCCTCGAAGTATAGTTTGTAATGGAAGATAACTAATCAAATCAAATCAAATGGAATGAGAATCAGTAAGAATTCATTCATGCTCAAACTGCAAAATCAAAGAGATGCAGAACTATACATGTTAGTGAGCAAGATGGAAATAAAATACAAGATGAAGGAAAAAAATGAGTAATGCAATATGGTATGCAAAAAACTTTTAATCCATTCTGAATGGAACATAACCTATATTGTAGATATATTATCTGTAGGAAGAAGTAATAGAATATAAATTATTGTAAATGAGTTTAAAAGTGAGATTTTTAAAAACAGAATGGCCTCTTTTTAAATGTTTATTTATTCATTTTAAGAGACAGAGACATGAGCAGGGAGGGACAGAGAGAGAAGGAGAGAGAGAATCTCAAGCAGGCTCAGCTATTCTTAGCACAGAGCCAGACACCAGGCTCAATCTCACGAACCATGAAATCATGACCTGAGCCAAAATCAGGAGTCCAATACTTAACCAACTGAGCCACCCAGGCGCCCGCCCCCCTCACCTCAAAAAAAAAAAAAAAAAACAGAATGGCCTCTTATATTAGGTTCCTAGAGTAGTCAAATTCACAGGTACAGAAAGTAAAATGGTGGTTGTCAGAGGCTGGGGGAGGGAGAATGGGGAGTTAAGTACTTAATGGGTACGGAGTTACAGCTGAGGAAGAGAAAAAAGTTCCAGAGATGGAAGGTGGTATTGCTCACAACAGTAAGAATGTACTTAATACCACGGAACTATACACAGAAAAATGGTGAAGATGATAAATTTTATGTTCTGTGTATTTTACCACAATTTTTAAAATGTTACTAACAACCCAGATTCTTTGCATCACTGTAGTCTGTTATCCAGAGATCGGCTGCTATTATAAAGCTAGATTCTCCTCATGGTCACAAGGAAATGGTGAACAGCAATCCGAGCCACATATTTTCTCAGTTACAACATATTTCTTTCCTTTTTCTTTTAAATTTGTTTAATGTTTATTTATTTTTGAGAGAGAGAGAGAGAGAGAGAGAGAGAGAGAGAGAGAGCACTAGCAGGGGAGGGGCAGAGAGAGAGGGAGACACAGAATCTGAAGCAGGCTCCATGCTCTGAGCTGTCAGCCCAGAACCTGATGTGAGACTCGAACTCATGAATGGCGAGATCATGCCCTGAGCTGAAGTTGGATGTTTAACTGACTGAGCCACTCAGGCGCCGCCACTTACAACCTATTTCTTAAATGCAAGGCCAAAGTTTCCCAAAAGCATCCAAGAAATCTTTACACTAACAGGTCAAGTGTCTGAAACATAACTGGCAAAAGGGATAGATTTATCCTTAGACCAACCAGGTTCTCACCCTGAGTTGAAAGCAATTTCTCAACGTGCCTTGCCGCACCTCAGTGGAAAAGAGATGAAATGAGCGCCGAAGAATCAGCCACAGTGATCACTAGTGCCACTATACAACGTTTGCAGCAACTTCAACCCAAGTGCACACACGAGGGTGCAAAAAACCTTTGTGCAAAATTCAAGCCATGCTTCCAGCTCCTCCGCAGCTGTTCCCTACCGGTGCCAGCAAAACTCCCCTACATCTCAGTTCTGATGCCTCCCCACCATGTCTTACCCTACAGCCAGAGGGGAGGTTACACCTATGAGAGACAGAGGCTTAGATGGAGAAAACATCAGAAAAGAGGCCAGATTTACATTTGTCTTTTTTTTCTGTCTGTTTTTAACATTTATTTTTGAGAGAGAGACAGAGCATAACTGAGGGTCAAGCAGAGAGAAACGAAGACACAGAATCTGAAGCAGCCTCCAGGCTCTGAGCTGTCAGCCCAGAGCCCAACATGGGGCTTGAACCCACAAACTCTGAGGTCATGGAGCCACCCAGGCGCCCTGCCACATTTATATTTGTATAAATATCACCTGGGAGGTGCCTTGAAAATAGGGATTTCAGGATTCAAACCAAAAAAAATGCTGAATCATAACCTTAAATAAAAATTAAATTTAAAAATAATGAGGTAAAAAATAAGTTTATAGACCTAAGAAAATAAAGGTCAAAACTACAGGGGCACCCAGGTGGCTCAGTTGGTTGTGTGTTTGACTCTTGATCTCGGCTCAGGTCATGATCTCACGGTCTGTGAGTTCAAGCCCCATGAGGGGCTCAGTGCTGACTTGTGGGGCCACTTGGGATTGTCTCTCCCTCTCTCTCTCTCTCAAAATAAATAAATAAACTTTAAAAAGTACATGATTTTATGGAATTAATTAAACAACACACTATAAGAAACAAAGTAGACAGCTGAAAGTGAACTTATTCACAGGACAGAGACATGTGTATGTAAATTAATGAAGAAGAGACAAAAAACAAAAGATAGTGCATGTATGGAAATCATCAAAAATTCAGGAGAAAAACTTAAGATACAGTGAGGAACTCAGGAAATCTTCCCTTGTGGTGCAAGCTCGGAGAGGGAAGCAGTAGCTTCTGCAGGCAAGGTATGATGCCCCATCCAGTTCCTTTCCCTTATCCTCCCTAAGGATCAGAAGCAGAAGTTGGGAAAGGGGCAGCAAACTCTATAATCCACAAAGCACAAGTTAAGACACAATAACATTGGGAACTGGGTGGGGAGGAAAGCATCGTAGGCTCAGACCATAACATATCCTCTACCCTGAAAGAAAAGGCAGGTAACTGAGAAGGCACCATCCCTAAGAACCAGGGACACTGCACTTGTCTACAACTAATGCTGAACAAAAACAACAGAGAATGCACTCCCACCCTCAATTAAGTTAGCAAGTAACAGAAGTACAAATAAGAGCACTCTGTTGCTGGGAAATGAACAAGGTCATGGACAGAAACCTTCTCTGAGGTTCAAGTGCAATGGGGAGTTCTAAAGCAGAGGGTAGACATTGAAATAAACCCTCCGGCATTTTCCATTCTAAGCACAAGGTAGCAGTACAGGAATTTGAAGCTGGTGATGCACTAGGAGTAACCCTAGCAACATCAAAATTCAAACCCTGCTCAATTCCTGACTAAATTGACTCAACTCACCAGACTGAAGGCCTACAAAAAGAAGAGGTATGCCTATTCCTATTTATTTCAGTCTCTAGAACACAAGATATCCAGACTTCAACAAAGAAATTATATGCACACAAAGAAGCAAGTAAAAGAAAAAAAATAAACTGTCAAGAAATAAAGCAATCAAAGGAACCAGTCAGAGATAGGACATAAATGTTAAAACTATCAGACAATGAATTTTAAATAAGTAAGATCGAAGTTAAAGGCTTCAGTGGAAAAGTGGACACGCATAAACAAATGGGGAATTTCATCAGAGATATGGAAACCATAAAAAATCAAGCAGAAATCCTAAAAATGAAAATTACTATAATAGAAATAAATAATGCTATCAGTGGGCTTATCTATGAGCTTGATACATACAAGAAAAGAATCAGCAAACTTAAAAATAGGTCAACAGGCATTACTCAAACTCAAAGAGAAAGAAGAGTTAGGGAAGCCACAGCAGAGAGCATCCAAGAGCTACAGCCCATGGATATCACATAGATTAATATTCCTGTAATTAGAAACCCAAAACAGAACAGAGAGTGGGAGTAGAATTGGGCAGAAGAAATATTTGAAATGACAGTTGTTGGGAATTCTCCAAAATGAATGAAATACACCAAGCCTCAGATACAAAAGCTCATCATCACACAAGTCATAAGACAACCCAGAATCCTACAACCAACATAAATGTCTTTCAGAACAAATGAAGGAGAAATAAACAATTTTACAAATACTGAGAGTTCATTAGCAGCACGCTTGCACTGAAGAAATAAATGTTCAAGGAAGAACTTCAGGCAGAAGGAATACACTATAGAACAGGAAACCGACTCTACACAAATGAAGAATTCTAAAACTTCCATGAAAGTAGCTAAGTATAAAATTCTTTTCTTCCTTAATTTTCCTGGGGGGGTGGGGGTGACTGGCTATCTAAAACAAATAGGTATGTGAATATGTATGTTTCATACATACATACATTCACATACAAATGTTTCAAACATGCAGTGAATATGTATGTTTCATAATTATTGTTATGTAAAATTAAAATGTTTGACAATTGTACGAAAGATCTCAAGGAGAAATTAGGAAGACACTATTGGAAAGTCCTTACGCCACATGTAAAGTGTTGTAATGTTATTTGAAGATAGAAAATACATACTGTGAAAAATTAAAGATGTGTATATATTATAAATCCTAGGGCAACCAAGAAAACATTTTTAAAGAGGCGTAACTAAAAAGCAATTGGGAAAATAAAATGTTATTATAAAATAATCCAAGAGAAATCTGCAAAAAAATAAAGATAAAGAATCGAAAGAATAAGTAGAAAACAATTTGCAAGATCGTAGAGTTAAAAGATGGTAGATAAACGGGGCGCCTCGGTGGCTCAGTCGGTTGAGCATACTATTTTGCCTCATGGCATGATCTCACCATTTGTGAGTTTGAGCCCCGCATGGGGCTTTGTGCTGACAGCTCAGAGCCTGGAGCCTGCTTCAGATTCTGTGTCTCCCCCTCTCTCTGCCCCTCCCCTACTTGTGTTCTGTCTCTTTCTCGAAAAGAAACATTAAAAATTAAAAAAAAAAAAAGATGGTATAAATGCAAACAGTCTAAATATACCAATTAAAAAAAAAGAAATCAGGAGACTGGGTGAAAAAGGAAGACCCAACCATACAATGCCCATAAGAAACCACTTTAAGTACAAAAGTGTAGGCAAGTTAAAAGTAAAGGGATAGAAAAATACATACCATGGGAACCCTAATCAAAGGCAGGAGGAGTGGCTGTATTAATAGCAGAGAATACCAACAACAAAGTAGACTTCAGACCAAGAACATTACCAGGGTAAAACAGTCATTACTGGGGGAAGGAAGGATGAATAAGGGGGAAAAAGAGAATTTTTAGAGTATAATGTTTTATTTTATACACTATTTTATACATTATTTTTAGAATAGTGTAACTATTCTGTTTGACACTAAAATGGTGAAAACATGTATTTACACATCTGCCCTAACTCAGAGAATGTACAACACCACCAGTGACCTCGAATGTAAATTATGGACTCAGAGTGATGATACGTCAATGCAGATTCAACTGTCACAAATACAGCACGCTGATGAGGAATACTGATAGTGGGGGAGGCTTTGCATATGGGAAGACAGCGAGGATATGGGAAATCTCTGTACCTTCTGGTCAATTTTGCTATGACCTTAAAACTGCTCTAAACATTAAATCAATTTTTTAAAGAGATAATTACTAATGATAAAGGGGTCAAATCACAGAGAAGACATAACAATGTTAAATGTGTATGCACCGAACAGGATTTCAAAATACATGAAAAGCTGATAGTGCTTTAAAAAAAAGAAAGAAAGAAAATTCACAATTATAACTGAAGACTTCAAAACTCTTTACTCAGGAATCAACAGAACGTGTACACAGAAATTCAGCAAAGACAGAAAAGAACTAAACAACAACTTGATCTAACTGGCCTTTATAAAACACTCTGTCCAACAACACTGTAAAAATGATTCTCAAGTGCACATGGTACCTTCACCAGATAGACCATATTCTAGGTCAAAAATCAAACCTTAACAAATTAAAAAGAATTAATATAAATTATGCCCTTGAACCATAATGAGATTAAATAAAAATCAATAACATATCTGGAAAATCTTCAAATGTTAAGAAAGTTAAAAGCATACTTCTAAATAACCCATGAATCAAAGAACAAGTCACAAGAGAAATTAGAGAACACTTTAAAAAAAAACAGACTTTAGAATAGATCTATGTTTACCAAAAAAATTAGTAGGTTAGGTAGAACAGAGAGTTCCCATATATCTTCTACTATGGTTTCCTCTATTATTAACAATTAAATTAGGACTGTATATTTGTTAGATTTTGGGGAACCTGGGTGGCTCAGTCAGTTAAGTGTCTGACTCTTGATTTTGCCTCAGGTCCTGATCTCATGGTTCACGAGTTTGAGTCCCACATCAAGCTCTGCGCTGAAAGCACAGAACCTGCTTCGAACTGTGTCTCTCCCTCTCTCTCTGCCCCTCCCCACTCTGTGTGCATGCATATTCTCTCTCTCAAAATATATAAACGTTTAAAAAAAGAATTTAATTAACCAATATTAATATGTTATTATTAATATGTTAACTAAAGTCCATAGTTCATTCAGAATTCCTTAGTTTACCTTCATATCCTTCCACTGTTCCAGGATCCCATCTCGAGTCCATACGACCTTTAGTTCTCATGTCTCCTTAGGCTCCTCTTGGCTAGGATGTTTTAGTGTTTGATGACTTTGGTAGTTTGAAGAGTAATGATGAGAAATATTCTAGGATGTCCCTCTATTGGAATTTGTCTGATGTTTTTCTCATAATTAGCTTAGGGTTGTCAGTTTGGGGGAAGATCACAGAGGTAAAGTGCCATATTCATCACAGCATATCAAGGGCACCTACTATACACGTGACTGATGTTGACCTTGTTCATGTGCTGCAGCTGTGTATCATGTTTCTTTATGACAAAGTTCCTCTTTTTATCCCCCTTTCCAAACTGTACTCTTTAGAAGAAAATCACTATGTACAATACACACTTAAGGGACGGGATATTATGCTCCATCTACTCTAGAGGGGAATACATCTACTTTAGAGTGGAATATCAACATAATTTATTTGGAATTCTTCTACATGAGAGGTTTGTTTCTTCTCCCCATTTATTTATATGTTCAATTATTTGTTTATATTAGTTATAACTAATCTAATGCTACATTGTATTGGTGCTCAAACTGTTTCAGCTGTAGCCAATGGGAATGAAAAAGCATTCTGAATTGAATGTAAATAAAAATACATCAAGAATTTGGGGATATTGCTAAAGCAGCATTCACAGGGAAATCTGTTGTATTCAATGCTTACATTAGATCAGAAGAAATAACTCTTATCAATGAAGAAATCAATAAAATATAAAACAATAGGAAAAATAATAACAAACTAAAAAAAGTTAGTTCATGGAAAAGAGCAATAAAAAGAAAAATACCATATGGTTTCCCTTTTATATGGAACTTAAGAAACAAAACAGAAAAAAAAGAGAGACAAAATAACAGACTCTTAAATAGAAAGCATGAACTGGTGGTTACCAGAGGGGAGGTAGGTAGAAGGATGGGTGAAATAGATAAAAGGCCTTAAGGGGTAGGGTACAAACTCCCAGTTACAAAATAAATAAATTATGAAGATGAAAAGTATAGCATAAGGAATATAGTCCAAACATTGTTTGGTGACAGATAATGACTATACTTATTGTGGTGAGCACTGAGTAATGTACAGAATTGTTGAATCACTATATTGTACACCTGATACTAATATAACACTCTGCTAATGGTACTTCAATTAAAAATAATAAAAATAAGTAAAATTACATTGAATTTAAAAAAATTGAAAATCTCTAACCAAACTGATCACAAAACAAAGAGAAAAAACACACTTTACCAAATCAAGAATAAAAGAGAGAGTATCAATTCAGATATTACAGACATTACAGTTAATAAGGGAATATTATAAACAATTCTAATCCCATAAATTATGCAACTTAATGAATGAGACAAACTGTCAAAGCTCCTTAAAGAAAAGAAACATGATTCAATAGTCCTTTATCAATTAAAAACATTGAATATTGTTATAGGCTGAATTATGACCCCCCCCCACAGAATTTTATATGTTGAAGTCCTAACCTCTAAAAATTCAGAATATGACTGTATTTGGAGATAGGTTCTTTAAAAAGGTAATTAAGTCAATGGGATTTTAGGGTGCACCCTCATCAAATATGACTAGTGTGCTTACAAAAAAACACTAGCGCCCAGATACTACATAGGGAGAAGACAGTCATCTGCAAGTCAAGAAAAGAGGCCTCAGAAAAAATCAAAATTGCCAACACCTAGATCTTGGACATCTAGCCTCCAGAATTGTGAGAAAATACATTTCTGTTATGTAAGCCACTGAGCCTCTAGTACTTTGTTATGGAAGCTCTAGAAAATGAATATAAATATGTATTTTAAAACCTTACAAACAAACACATTCCAAGACCAGATGGTTTCACTGAATTCTACCAAACATTTAAGAGAGCAATAATAACAATTTTGTGAAAACTCTTCCAGAATATAAAATAGGAGGGAATACTTCCAAACTAATTTTATGAGGGCAGCTTTACCCTAATACTCAAACCAGAAAAAGGCACTCCCAAAAAGAAAACCACAGATCAATATCTATCATGAACATAAACACAAAAACCTCAACAAAATACCAGCAAATAAAATCAAGCAACACATAAAAAGGAAAAACCACAAAGTTGGACTTATCCCTGGAATACAAAGCAAAATCAATCATATCAACACGCCATAAGTCACCATATCAACAGACAAAAGAAGAAAAACTATGTGATCATCTCAGTAGAAACAGAAAAAGCATTGGAAAAAAAACATGCACTCATGATGAAAACTCTTAGGAAACTAAAACTAGAAAGAACTTCCTTACTATGATAAAAGAAAAAATCCTAACTAACATTATACTTAATGATGAAAAACAGAATGTTTTCCCCCTAAAATGGAGCCCGCTCTCTCTACTCTTATTCAATGTTGCACCAAAGGTCCCAGCTAGTGCAATAAGTTAAGAGAAAGAAATGAAAAGCATATACATTAGAAAAGTTGAAAAATAAAACTGTGTCTATTCAAAGGTAACATAAGTGTCTACATAGGTAAATTCCAAAAAGAATATACAAAAACACTCCTAAATTTAAAAGTGAATTTAATAAGGTAAAAGGATACAAAGGCAATATAAGAAAAACAATCATATTTCTATATATCAGCAGTGAACTATGGAAAGTAAGGTATTTTATAATAGCACCAAAATATATAAGATACTTAGATAAAAATCTAACAAAATATGTACAAGATCTGTATGTTTAAAACTATAACACACTAACTACTGATGAAAGAAATCAAAGCAGACCTAAACAGAATGAGAAATCCTTCCAGCAGAGAACACAACAATGATCCCATGGAGTTAGAAGTTGAGAATGCCACCAGGCCATTTTTGGCTCCTTATGCTACCAAATTGACAGAAAAAAAGGGGCTACTATAATGGTTGACATGACTAATTCTAATTATCAAGGGGAAATCAGGTTCCTACTAAACCGCAGGGGTAAGAAGGAGTATGTCTAGAGCGTAGGTGATCTTCTAGAGTGCCTTTACAGTGATTAAAGTCAATGGAAAATGATAACAATTAAATTTAGACATGACTGCTACTGGCTTAGAGCTTTCAGGGATGAAGGTTTGTGTCACCCTACCAGACAAGGAACCACAACCACAACCAACTGAGCTGCTTGCTGGGGTCAAAGAGAATATCAAATGAGTAGAAGAAGGCAGTTCTATCAGATACAACCTTGTGACCAGTTGCACAAATGAGGACATAATAGTTATAAGTAAATCTTCCTTTTTTAATATAAATGTCTGATACAATATATCAAGTATTCACATTACATTCAAATATTTAAATTAACCACTAATTCTTGTTTTCTTTTATAGGATATTGAAGGTGAGTGTTAATCAGCTGAACAAGGAAGACATCACTCAAAGACAAAAGGGGGGGGGTGCCTAGGTGGCTCAGTCAGTTAAAGGTCCAACTTTGGCTAAGGGCATGATCTCGAGGTCTTGTGAGTTCAAGCCCTCCACCAGGCTCTGTGCTGACAGCTCAGAGTCTGAGCCTGCTTTGGATTCTGTGTCTCCCTCTCTCTCTGGCCCTCCCCCACTCACACTCAGTCAGTCTCTCTCTCTCTCTCTCTCTCTCTCTCTCTCTCTCTCCCCCCTTCTCTCTCTCAAAAATAAATAAACATTAATAAGAGAAAAAAGACGAAGTGGAGATTTTTATATTCTGTTTTGAAGATGGGGTAAGAATGTGTTTTCAGTTGCACACAGGATAACTGTATCGTCACAGATGGACACATAATGTTTTTATTTGGAGGTTAGGTATGGATTAAAGAGATGTGTGTGGGTGCCAAGTTGACAAAAGATGGACTGTGGTTATTTTCCAATATGTCAATATGGCTAGGCTGAACTACTTCTCCCAGAATTCTACTTCCCAAATGTATCCATTTAAGATGATTGACAAGAGAGGTTCTTATGTGAGACTTTGTAAGGCAAACATGAAACAATAGCTATTTTGTAGCTCACACACACTTTGGCTCATCTCCTGACACACCTCATTCTTTCCAGAGAGGGAAAAACTTGGTATCATAAAAATGACAATACTTTCCAAATGAATATCATGCCACTCTAATCTGAATTTCAAAATGTACATGGCATGGGGATATAAGCATCCCGATATTTACAGCAGCATTATCAACAATGGAGTGCCCATTGGAGTGCTGGAAAGTGCCCAAATGTTCATCAACTGATGAATGGACAAAGAAGATGTGGTTTATATATACAATGGAATATTATTCAGCCATAAAAAAGAATGAAATCTTGCCATTTGCAGTAACATGGATGGAGCTAGAGAGTATGATGCTAGGCAAAGTCAGTCAGACAAAGACAAATACCACATGACTTCACTCATATGTGGAATTTAAAACACAAAGCAGATGAACATGGGGTGGGAGGAGAGGCACACGAAGAAACAGACTCTTAACTATGGAGAACAAACTGAGGGTTGATGGAAGGAGATGGGCAGGAGATGGATTAAATAGGTGATGAGCACTGGGTGTTGTATGCAAATAATGAATCATTAAATTCTACAACTGAAACATACTACAACTGTATGTTTACTAACTGGAATTTTTTTAAAAAACTTAGAGAAAGAAAAATTCATTGTGGGAATGAACAAAATAATTTAAAATACCATATAGAGCAATAGCCCAAATAGCCTACAAAATTTTTTTATTAAAGTCCTATTGACATACAGTATCTATTAGTTTAAGCTGTATAGTGATTTGTTATCTTTATACATTATGAGACAATCCCCACAATAAGTCTAGTTACCACCCGTCACCAAAGTCATTACAATATTATTGACAATACTGCCTATGCTTTATATTACACCCCCATGACTTGTTTATTTTATTACTGGAAGTTTGTACCTCTTAATCCCCTTTACATTTATTTTTTAAAAATTAAGGGAAGGATTTGCCTTTCTAGACAGCACTTAGAACTGCTGTCACATTTAAAAATTTTTAACCATTTAGTCATTGTAAATTGTTGCTTCACTGTGGCTCGATTTTCACTTCCCTGATTAAAAATTAGGTTGAGTGCCTTTTTCAGATTTCCTCTTCTGGGAAGTGCCTACTGACACGTGTCTGGTCCATGTGGGCTGCTACCACAAGTGATAGACTCTAGGGCTTAAACAACAAATATTTCTTTCTCACCGTTCTGGAAGCTAAAAGTCTGAGCTCAGGGTGCCAGCATGGTTGAATTCTCTGCGAATGCCCTCTTTCCGGTTTAGAGATGGCGGCTTTCTTCCTGCATCCCGTTATAGAAAGAGAGCTCTAGTTCCTTCATCCCTTTATAAAGGCACCAATCCCATCATGGGGCTCTTCCCTCATACCTCATTTGAACTCAGTTACCTTCCCAAGGCCCCATCTCCAAATGCCATCACGTTGGAGATTCAATATAAATTTGGGGGGCTAACGGGAGGGCAAAAAAGTAGTCCATAGCAATGTCTTCTGCCCATTTTTCTATTGTCTTTTACTTATTAATTTGTAGTTCTTTAGGTTTTCTGGCATTAATCCTTTATTAGTCAGACCTCAGTCTCAGTAATAGATGCCAGGAGAGACCTAACCCTAAAGTGAAAATGAAAAGGAGGGGAAAAGAAGGGGACTGGGAAACAAAAAGCAGCATCTGTCTGCTCTCCCCGGAGAACTGGCCTTGCTTCTGAGAGCCAGGCCATGCCGCTCACCTGTTGTACAGAAACAAATGTCATATAGCACTGATATTAGTTGTCACTACAAGGCTGTAATAAAGCAAAACAAAATCATCTAATTATCATATCCAAACACAGACAGAACTCAAAAGAATAACCCTTGATATAGCAACTGCAAGTTTCTTGTTCCTCCATCGCTCCAAATCTCAGCCATCGAAACCACCTGCTTGGTTAGACACTGATCTTAGATCATAGGCTTCCTGCTGCTGCTGCTGCAGCAGCAGCAGTATGAATAAAGCTTTCCTTCTTTTTTCCAACCCAACCTATGAATCATCCCAAAGATTCAGTTGCATGGATATTTATCATATTACTTTGTATTATAATGATATTTATAAAAGAACTACCCTAAATGACCAACAAGAAAAGATGGACTATACAAATAATTGTGCACTCATACAATAGAGTATCATTTAGCTTTCAAAAAATGTTGGGTAAATGTGTATTTACTAAAAAGCCATGTTTACAGAAGGATGTGATCATTTTTATTTTAAAAATATATTTGTATTAAAAATTCTGCTTCTGCCTCAAATATAGAAAGCTGGTATGAGCATCACCCATATACTAACCACATATAAAAGTTGAAAACCACAAAACAAAAACATGTGAACCCACTGGAGACAGACTCCTCCAACGAGAGACAGGTCACCAACATGAGTTCACTTGTAGCAGCTAATGTGAGAAAGGCATGCCAGACACCATACAAGTATAAAAGAAGTATTCAGATAAAACACTTAATATATTGCTGATGGCTGAATGTGGCCTAGTGTGACAATTTAGAATCCTGGGAAGCCACAGATAAAAGAGAGTTTTGCAACTCTTGCAGACTCAACAGGCTTCCAATAGGGGCTTCTTATAAAAAAAAAAAAAATGGAAACAGAGTAGGAAATGGAAGGACTCTTTCCCTCAGTGGTACAGGCCCGGAGGAGAAGAGTTACTACCACCGTAGAAAATGTATAAAGCCCTTTACCTGGACCTACCCTTCTCCACTGAAGAAAAGTCTTCAATTGCAGGAGGAACAGCAGCAAACCCCATTGTGCACAGGTGAAAAGCCAACATAGTTGGGACAGGCAAAAAGAAAAACACTCCACTCCTGAAGGAAGGACAGGAAACAGTCCAAAGCTCAGGATCCTATACTAATGCTATTATAAGTCTCCTACCACTAAGCAAGGAACAGGAAACCTCCTCCCACCGTAAACCTGCCAAAAATATAAAGCAGAGTTTGAATAGCATAATGAGGAGTGACAGCATCACTGACAAAGCCCCTCCCATGACAACTAGGGACAGAGAGCCTGCCTAAGGCTGAGACTGGACTATGACCACAAAGAACTACTCTGCCCTCCTCTCCAGGCCAGCTAGCACCAGGCTACCACTAGAGCAAAGCATGAGTGTGGGGACGAGCCCTTCTGAACACAGGTACACAGGGAAGGCCTAAAGCTAAGGATGGAACAGGAACGAGAAGAGAAACTCTAGCATTGCAGTTGCCGCCCTAAGTACAATTCAAATCTTGAGAAATGTTAATAGTTCATAGTAGGTAATGACAGCAACACAAAACCAAACTCCAGCTCATGTCCCAAACACACTAAATCAAAAACCTACACTAATGGCCTACCAGGGAAACAGGCAGGACTATTTCCAGGCATAAATTCCATTTACCTCAATCTCTACTTTTCTACACCCAACATCAACACTCTATCAAAATTTACAAGACATACAAGAAGCAGCAGCAATGATAAAATCACTGTCAAAAAAACAAGGCAATTGACAGGAAAAAAAAAACCTTAGAAATGATCCATGTGTTAGAATCATGAGAGAGGGAATTCTAAATAACTATGATTAATATGTTAAAACTCTATGGAAAAGGTAGACAAAATACATGAACAGATAGGGAATTTAAACAGAGAAGGAAACTATAAGATAAAGTCAAATGGAAGTTTTACCAATAAAAAAACTTTGGGGGTGCCTGGGTGGTTCACTCGGTTAAGTGTCCAACTTCAGCTCAGGTCATGATCTCACCGTTCGTGGGTTTGAGCCCCGCGTCAGGCTCTGTACTGACAGAACCTGCTTTGGATTCCGTGTCTTCCTCTCTCTCTGCCCCTCCCCTGCTCGTGCTCTGTCTCTCTCTGTCTCTCAACAATAAATAAATGTTAAAAAATTAAAAAAAAAAAAACTTTGTAAGAGAGCTAAAGAATGCTTTCAAATGGGGTCATTTGTAGTAGACTAATGCAGCTGAGGAAAGAGTCAATAAACTTGAAGATGAGTTGATAAACATTACCTTAACTGAAACACAAACACAAAGAGGAAAAATAGGAGGAAAAAAGGTAAAAAGCATATTTGTACAGCCCCTTTGGAAAATAGTTTGTCAGTTATATACACTTATGACTTAGAAATCCCAATCATAGATATATTTACCTTAAAGAAATGAAAATGTAGGTTTTACACAAAACCACTATGTGAAAGTTTGTAGTGTTTTTTATCCATAATTGTTAAAATGTGGAAACACCCGGGGTGCCTGGGTGGCTCAGTCGGTTAAGCATCTGACCTCGGCTCAGGTCATGATCACACAATTCATGGGTTCAAGCCCTGCATCAGACTCTGTGCTGACAGCTCAGAGCCTGGAGCCTGCTTCAGATTCTGTGTCACCTTCTCTCTCTGCTCCTCCCCTGCTCATGCTTTCTCTTGCTCTCAAAAATAAATAAACATTTAAAAAATATTTAAAAAATAAAAATAAAACATGGAAACATCCAAATGTACCTCAACTGGTGAATGGATAAACAAACTGGTGTAGCCATACAATGGAATACTATTCAGAAGAAAAAAATACTAATAAAAGCAATGGTCCACATGAATATCAACTGCATTTCAAAAAACCTGCACTCAAAAGGCAACATATTAATGATTCTATTTATTCAACACTTTGGAAAAGAAAACTAGCAAGAACAGAAAACAGTACAAGAGAAATTTAAAGGGTGAAGGAAATGCACTATATGTTGACGGTGGTGGTCGACCTTTGTCTAACCTCACAGAACTGTATGCTAATTTTCTAATAAACTATTTTTGTGTCAGATCTGTATTTTAATAATTTACATATGTGTGGGATGGCCTTCATTAGATTTGACATTTTCCAAGTTTAAAAGTCATTAGAGAAGATGATTCTGGCACTTGATCTAAGGTTGAAATGGGTGATCTCTATAATCCTCTCTAGCTCCAAGGTTTTTGAGGTATGAGATTCCCCAACCTCACACACAAAAATTTTACATAAATGTATATATTTTTATATGTATACTTTTTATAAATTTATATATAAATCTATATATGTTCATGGATATATTTATGTTTATATTATACACAAATGTAATTACATATATACAAAAATTTTGACTATCCTCAGTATTATAATTTATTTTTATTCATATTTGTATTTTATTTTTTCCTTACAACATACAATTATGTGTAATCCAAAAAAAGTTACTATTTTACTTACAAAGTATATATACTGTGTAAAAAATTAAAATTTAAAAAATGAGCAAGCAGGTCAAGTGCAAGTCTATACAACAAATCTAGAATTCCTAGTATAAGAAAATATAAACAGTTCATTTTATTAAATTGACATGTTTGGTGTGCAAGCATAATTCATTCCAGATACATGCTTGTAATCCAAAGCACTCGTATATCAAAGTGAATTTCAAGAACCATTAGCTCCATTGTGAGCATGTGACATTAGGCATCACATATTACTTGTATTGCAAGACATTGCTCGCTTATCAAGTTAAAATTTATAAGAAATATTTGTTCCTCTTGCTGAGGACTCATAGAACAAGTCACTCGCAATCCAAGATTTTACTGTAAATTAAAATATTTAAGGAAAGGGAGAGATTTGCCCTTATGAAGGTGAGGTGTGGAGCATTTCCTTCATCCTTAAAAACATCCTAGGAACTCATGTTTTCTCCATCTGAAAAAGTTTTTCCTAGATCTTTCTCACATTTATATTAGAAATTTCTTTGTTCAAACCTCTGAAATACAGCTTTTTCGAGAATGTGATAATAAAAACAGGATGAAATCATACTGTGGATCTGAGGAGGGACAGTCTGGGATGGACCTGCAAGCTCTTCATTCTCACTGCTCCACTTGTCTCTTAGAAAGGAGCCACTGGTGGCCCATATGCTGGGGTCACTCTCACTAGGAAAGAAATATATATAGTTGTTCATGGTTTCAAAGAATGTATACATTTTTTTTAAAGAATCTCTGATAACCTGTATTATTGAGTGACTTTCATCTTTATTTTGGTTTAGCCATGTACTTCTGTTGTCAGAGCCCAGAACTGGCCCACTTCAAAAGAGATCACTCTGAAGTCCCAATGTCTGATCACAAACTCTTCCCACACTTCTCTGGCTTTCAAACTAGCCATCTTGGATCAATCTACCCATGCCCCTTCTTTCCTCCCTTACCCAGGCTGTGGGAGACAAGTACTGAGGTCACTGGCATTTCTAATATCAGAAGAGAGCCATGTGGAAAATACCATTATGTATGTTCCTGTTGAGTCTCCTCTACTTTTCTTCCACGACAGCTAATTCAGAACCACCACCCTCAGGTAGCCCCTATCTTAATTCTCTGCCTTAGTTAAAATGTAGCCCCTTCTGGAAAATGCAAGCCAGAAAGCAAGAATTCATTCAACTTACTCTCTTTTAAAATGTGTACTTATGGGGCTCCTGGGTGGCTCAGTCAGTTAAGTGTCAAACTTCGGCTCATGTGATGGTCTTATGGTCTGAGTTCATGGTCTAAGTTCGAGCCCCACATAAGACTGCACTACCAGCACAGAGCCTACTTCTGATCCTCTGTCTCCCTCTCTCTGCCCCTCCCTTGCACACACACTCTCTCTCTCTCAAAAAATAAACATTTAAAAAAATGTACTTTCATTATTCTTTACTTTCTCCCTGATCAAAATTAATCCTCCATATTCAACTCCACACTGTCTCCTAAGTCTTTTCTTTGAAAATCGCTATTTCATATATATATATATATATATATATAATTAATCTCTCCCTATGTACAAATTCTGCCATAACATAAGAATACTCAATACTCAATTCTCCCTGATCTTAAAAATAGAAACTCTCTTCATCCACAGCTAATATCATCCTCAATGGGGAAAAATTGATAGCTTTACCCATAAGGTCAGGAACATGACAGGGATGGCCATTCTCACCACTGTTTTCAACATAGTGTTGGAAGTCTTAGCCTCAGCAATCAGACAACAAAAAGAAATAAAAGGCATCCAAATCATCAAGGAAGAAGTCAAACTTTCATTCTACACAGATAACATGATACTCTATGTGGAAAACTCAAAAGACTCCACTAAAAAACTGCTAAAGCTGATATATGAATTCAGCAAAGTCACAGAATATAAAATTAACATTCAGAAATTAGTTGAATTTCTATAAACCAATAATGGAGCAGCAGAAAGAGAAATCAAGGAATTGATCCTATTTACAATTGCACCTAAAACCATAAAATACCTAGGAATGAACCTAACCAAAAACAGTAAAAGAGCTATCTGCTGAAAACTATAGAAAACTCATGAAAGAAACTGAAGATGACACAAAGAAATGTAAAAACATTCCATGCTCATGGATTGGAAGAACAAATATTGTTAAAATGTAGATACTAACCAAAGCAATCTACACATTCAATGCAATCCCTATCAAAATTACACCAGCATTCTTGACAGAGCTACAACAATTCTAAAATGTGTATGGAACCAGAAAAGACCCCAAATAGCTAACGTAATGTTGAAAAGGAAAATCAAAGCTGGAGGCATCACAATTCCAGACTTAAAACTGGAATCTTCAAACTTACAAAGCTGTAATCATCAAGAGAGTATGGTACTGGCACAGAAGCAGACACACAGATCAATGGAACAGAATAGAGAACCCAGAAATGGACCCACAAACATATGGCCAACTAAGCTCTGAAAATGCAGGAAAGAATATTCAATGGAAAAGAGTCTCTTCAGCAAATGGTGGTGGGAAAACTGGACAGCGACATGAAGAAGAATGAACCTGGACCACTTTCTTACCCCATATACAAAAATAAAACAGATGAAAGACCTAAATGTAAGACAGGAAACCATCAAAATCCTAGAAAATTAAACAGGTAACAACACCTTTGACCTTGGCCACAACAACAACTTCCTAATAGACATGTCTCGAGAGGCATGGAAAACAATAGCAAAAATGAACTATTGGAATCTCATCAAGATAAAAAGCTTCTGCGCAGCAAAGGAAACAGTCAACAAAACTAAAAGGCAACCAACGGAATGGGAGAAGATATTTGCAAATGACATATTGGATAAAGGGTTACTATCCAAAATCTATAAAGAACTTATCAAACTCAATACTCATGGGGTGACTGGGTGGCTCAGTCGGTTAAGCGTCCAAATTCGGCTCGGGTCATGATCTGGTGGTTTGTGAGTTCAAGCCCTGCGTCAGGCTCTGTGCTCACAACTCAGAGCCTGGAGCCTACTTCAGATTCTGTGTCTCCCTCTTTCTTCCCCTTCCCTGCTCATGGTCTATCTCTGTCTCTCAAAAATAAACAAACATTAAAAATTAAAAAAAAAAAACTCAACATCCAAAAACAAATAATCCAGTGAAGAAACGGGCAGAAAATATGAACAGACACTTTCCCAGAGAAGACATCCAGATGGCTAAGAGACACATGAAAAGATGCTCAACATCATTCATCATCAGGGAAACACAAATCAAAACAATGATGAGATACCACCTCACACCAGTCAGAATTCCTAAAATTAACAACTCAGGAAATAACAGATGTTGACGAGGATGTGGAGGAAGGGGAACACTTTTGCACTGCTGGTGGGAATGCAAACTGGTGCAGCCACTCTGGAAAACAGTATGGAGTTTCCTCAAAAAATTAAAAATAGAGCGACCCTATGACCCAGCAATTGCACTACTGGGTATTTATTTGTAGGATACCAAAACACTGACTCAAAGGTGCACATGCACCCCAATGTTTAAAGCAGCACTATCAACAACAGCCAAATTATGGAATGAGCCCAAATGTCCATTGACTGACAATGGAATAGTACTCAGCAATCAAAAAGAATGAAATCTTGCCATCTGCAACAACATGGATAGAACTAGAATGTATTATGCTAAGTGAAATAATATGTAAGTGATGAATCACTAAATTCTACTACTGAAATCATTATTATACTGTATGTTAACTAACTTGAATTTAAATAAAATTTAAAAAAAGAGAAAAAAGCTTTGGTATATATATATATACACATATATACATACATACATACATACATGCAATGGAATATTACTCAGCCATAAAAAGGAATGAATCTTGCCACCTGTAATGACCTGGATGGAGCTGCAGTGTGTTTGTTATGCTAAGCAAAATAAATCAGCCAGGGAAAGATAAATACAATATGATTCCACTCATATTGTAGAATTTAAGAAGCAAAACAGATGAACATACTGGATGGGGGGAAAAGGGAAACAAATCATAAGGGTCTCATTATGAAAGAAAACAAACTGAGGGTTGATGAAGGGAAGTGGGTGAGGGATGGGATAAATGGATAGTAGGTATTAAAGAGGGCACTTGTCATTATATGTATGTCGTATGCTTATGTCTTATTGAGCACTGTGTGTTATATGTAAGTGATGAATCACTAAATTCTACTGCTAAAAACAATATTACACCATATGTTAAGTAACTAGAATTGAAATAAAAATTGGAAAAAATAGAAACCTTTTTCAACCTCCTATCTCAAACAGATTGTTCCAATACTAGCCATACCCATTTTCTGTTTCTTTCCAACGTCTCACTACTCTGTTTACTTGTTGTGCTTTCCTTCATAACCCCGTTTAACAAAAGCCTCCTAATTTGACTTCTGGTTCTAATCTCTGATGTCTAGAGACAACTGTTCCTAAATTCAAATTTAATTATGCCTGCCCATCACCTTCAAGAGAAACCCAGGCTCCTTACATAAGTTTAAGACACTGGCAATCTGTTCATCATCATCCCTACTAATCTCCTTCATGCACCTTATGTGTTAACCTTAACAACAACAACAACAACAACAACAAAAATGCCTTTTTCTTTTGTTTATGGGAGTGATTTCAAGTTTCTTACTCTTTCTCCTTCTCATCCTTTTTAAAGATTACTATAAATATCTAATTGCTCCCCATTTCTTGCCAGCTATCTACCTGGCGACCAGCAATCCTCTTTCTAGATAGATAGACAGACAGACAGACATATGCATGGATATAGCAAGAAAAAGTCACTGTACTTTCTTTTCATTCCGACAAATGGACTAAAATACACAGTCCTTGGTCTCACATGTATCAACTTCCTTCACATTCTGGCCCACATTATGTTTGGCTGGACCTCTTACCTTCTCAAGCTTCCTGGCATTCCAATTCACATGTACCTACAACTCTTGACACATAACATTTCTCACTATTAATAAGATATTTTCACAACTTCTTACCTTTGCTCAAACCTCTTCCCCCAGCTTGAACTTTTCTTCCCTCCCTTTTCTTTTTTTAAAATTTTTTTTAACTTTTATTTTTGAGAGACAGAGACAGAGCACGATTTGGGGAGGGGCAGAGAGAGAGAGGGAGACACAGGATCTGAAACAGGCCACAAGATCTGAGCTGTCAGCACAGAGCCCAACACAGGGCTTGAACCCACAAAGTGTGAGATCATAACCAGAGCTGAAGTCGGACACTTAATCGACTGAGCCACCCAGGCGCCCCATTTTCCCTTCCTTTTCATCTGTTAGATTTCTACTCATTTAAGGTCATATCTTTTCTTCAAAGAAGCTGGTGAAGCCCCCATACATATTTCTCTGTCTTCTATATTCACAATCCTTAGACTTTGACTCTCTAGTAATATTTACTACATTGTATTTAAATTTGTCTTTTACACATCTGTTTCCCTAATTAAACTATAAACTAGGGGCACCTGGGTGGCTCAGTTGGTTAAGCCTTTGACTTTGGCTCAGGTCATGATCTCATGGTTCACGGGTTTGAGCCCTTCATTGGGCTCTATACTGACAGCTCAGAGCCTGGAGCCTGCTTCAGATTCTGTGTCTCCCTTTCTCTCTGCCCCTCCACTGCTCATGCTCTATATCTCTCTCAAAAATAAATAAACATTAAAAACAATTTTTAAAAACCTATAAACTAAAGGGCAAGAGCTGTGTAATATTTTGCAGTTGTATATAGTACTTAGTATATAATCAGTATCTAGTAAATTAGTATATACTATTATATTATAATAATATCTTGACATGCATTTTGAATTATTATTTATTTGTTCATCTAATGCACTTTTGAAAGTTGTATGTACAAGTTATATACTACACACATTATTATGCAGTGCTATTCCACTAATTACTTATAAATCTCTAAGAAAATATGGCTGAATAAAATGTTCTTATTTGACATGATTTTGCATGTAACACCTAAATTTGAACAGTTTATAAGGATGAATGCTACGGTTTCTTTTGTTTTTCTAATGGAAATTTACTTTGTTCTTAGTCCCTTAAATTCTTTCATATATAGTACCAAAAATTCACCATGCTAACAATTCTACTGTTTCCAGCACATTATTTTCTTTCTGAAACCAAATATCATTTCTAGTAAAATTTAGTCATATACTGAGCTTTACCTTACCTCAAGTACAGTGTCCTCTCCAGAGTTCCAAACACCAAGACTATGGAACTGTACAATTGTTGAGATGACAAAGAAATTACATTCTTTAGGGATATCTTTTTCTTCTGTTAATATTATATTTATGAGATCATAAATACATCCTATCTCTAGCCAAATCAGGTTGTACTTACTACAAAGAGCTGTATCTTGAAAAACCAAACATTTGAAGGCTATTATTCACTGTCTCCACTGAGAGAGCCAGCTATGAATATGAATAAATAGAAAACTCACGAAATAAGCATATTATACCTTTCTGTAGCATCTTTTAAAATATCAGAATCATTTCGGAAACTCTTAAGAGAGAGTTTTATCTTCTCTGAGATATCTTCCTTTGTCAAAACCTACAGGAATAAGAAAGGAAAGAAAATTATGGCTATGATTTTAGGAATGTATAGTTTAAAAGAAATATGATTTCTCTAACTTTTTAAAAATTTTTTAATGTTTATTTATTTTTGAGGGAGAGAGAGAAAAGAGAGAGAGCACACAGGAGGGGCAAAGAGAGGGAGACAGAAAATCTGAAGTAGGCTCCACACTATCAGTGCAAAGGCCAACATGGGGCTCAAACTCACAAACCATGAGATCATGACTGAGCCAAAGTCAGACACTCAACCAGCTGAGCCACCCAGGCACCCCTGATTTCTACAGCTTCTTAAGAAGAGTAATAAGATCTTTAATAACATAATTAAAACCACAATCACAATCAGTTTGATTTCTATTCCTAGAAAATCAATTGAAATGTTATTTCTCCCTATTCAATATTTTCCAATCTGTCAAAACAGGTATAAAGTTCTATGTACACACAAATAATTTTTCTTGAATCATCCAAGTTATTTTACAAAAGTTGATAAAAATAAGCTTCATTTGTGATTTAAAAAAAAAGACTATCATTGTGGCCCAGTGAAGATTCTTATAATGAGTGCTTATCACATTCAAATATAAAATTCTTAGCACTATATCTTTAATACTTATATAATATAATCCAATAATTAATTCTAAGTATATCTCTGCCATGAGATTTTGTTCTGCCTCATAGACTTTTGTCCACTTTGTTGCATTCATAGAGTGCTGTATAGTTAAAAAAAAAAAAAAAACGAGAGTAATTAGAGGGGGAAAAATCACATTAAAATAAAAATTCAGTGATCAATATTTTAGCCCTCAATTTTGTTTCAATTAATCCCTTCATTTAACAATTATTTTCTGAGGACCCAGTATGCACAGATATTGGTCTAAGTGCTATGGATAAAACAATGAACAAGAGAGTTGTGTGTTCCGTCCTTGTATGAGTATATTCTCATGGGGAGAAAGAAAATACACAAGCAAACATATACCAATTACAGCTGGTAGTGGTGATACGTAACTGTCATGTACCTAAAAGGCAAAAGGAAGGGCTAAGCAAAGAAGACAGGGAAGCTTCCCGAGCAAAAAAAAAAAAAAACAAAAAAACCCAGCAGATCCAAAGTCCAGGCAGAGCCTTCTGGCCTCTGCCTAACTGACCACCCTCATCTCACTCATCTCATGCCTATTTCTCATGCAGCATCTCAAGCCACGGGCCTATATACCATGTCTTTTCATCTCTTCTTAAGTATCTTTGATGATTCTGATTTTATAAAACGTATTAATCTTTCCCCACAAGCGTGTGTGTGTGTGTGTGTGTGTGTGTGTGTGTGTGTCTGTCTGTCTGTCTGTTTTGCTTACTCCATGAAACTTTTTAGACCTGGAATACCTCTTGTGGGCATATATACAGCCATCATTTCAGAACGTGGTCTCAAACACAATCAATTTTAGAAACAAGCATGTTAATGGAAAGATGTAAATAATTACCCAACACTCTTCTTATCATGCATATTCATTTGGATGAACAAGTCAAAACAGATAACTTATTAGGTTTTTAATCTAATATGAAGAAGGATTCCTCGAAATGCAAAGTTAACTCATATTTTCGCAGTTTTCTAAATATGTTAAGTTCTGGTAGATTTGCTAATTGCCATTTTGAATACTATAGAAAACATAAGAAGTCTTCCCTTGTGGTGACACAAGTATAGTGCAATGTGCAGATTTGTTGAATCACTGTGTCGGAGACCAGAAACTAATGTAATATTATGTGTCAACTATACTCAAATAAAAATAGGTAGATAAATAAATTAAAATTAAAAAGATAAAAAAGTCTTTCCCTATGTGAGTAAGAAAAAATATCAGCTCTCAAATACTTTTCCAAAACTTTTTAATGTTTGCTTTTAATACTTGGGGACTTAATTCACCTAGAATCACCTAGAAACAATTTCAGTGTAAAGTGTACCTCACCCACTCTGCTCAACCACCACCAATGATCCTGCATTCAGCTGGACATTGACAAGATCCAGTAAGTCACACTTTGTGCCAGATGAGCTTTGCAGAAGAATAAGGTGGAAAACTACAATATGTGAGCAGGACAGCCTTAGGCTTGCCCTCATTAGGAGTCCTAACAGCATTATAGTGTAAGCTCAAGTGTGAAGAAGTGAGACCACTTGGGTGGGTACCTAAGTCCCCCTCCTTAGAAACCTCAAGCTGCACAGGAACCCGCCGCATCTCTTGTCATAATGCATGAACCTAACCATGGACTCACTGTAAAGGGATTCCCACATTCACCCCATTTGTACTCTCAACAAGACATTTATTGTCCTAGTCATAATCCTTCCAGTCTGGGGATCATTTGTATCATAGCCAATGCCACCTGGTAACACAGCTGACAGTCCACTTTTACCAGGTTTCCAGAGAAACAGGGTGCTAGAAGGCTAACACAGGATCATTTTCTCATTGTGAAGAAGAAAAGGTTCTGTTCATCGTTACTCATGGGCAATAATGCCATTTTACTTTTCCCGTTGGAATAACCAATTGTACCAGCACCATTAATTGAGCACACCATTCTAGAAATCTACAATGTTACCTACCACATAAAAATTTCCCTTATGTGTATAGGACTTTTCTAGAATTTCTATGTAGTTTCATTGGTCTAATTCACCCTTGACAGTCTGCAATGCCAGTGGCCCCCTCCACCACATACATACTCTTGCTCCCTTTCCTAATACTGTCTTGCCTATTCTTAGCCTTCTGTTTACCCCAGTTTTTTTAATCAGTTGATCAAATCTCACATACACACTAACAAAACAAAATTTTGGAATTTTTACTGAAATTAAGTTAAATTCATTTTGTAGATTAAATTAGGGATGATTGTTTTCTTTATTACATTAACTCCTCTTATCCATTAATATGATACAGCTATACATCAAAATATTTTTAAATATTCTCAAGAAAGACAATTCATACCATTTCTTAAATTGACTCTTACATACTTTATAGCTGGTACCATTGTAAATATAATGGTATAATCGATTATGGTAGATAATTTATATATTTTTTTATGTTTTGTATTTATTTTTGAGAGAAAGAGAGCAACAGCGTGAGCAGGGGAGGGACAGAGAGAGAGGGAGATACAGAATCCAAAGACAGGCTCCAGGCTCTGAGCTAGCTGTCAGCACAGAGCCCAACACGGGGCTCAAACCCACGAATCGTGAGTCATGACCTGAGCCGTCGTCGTTGGACGCTTAACCGACTGAGCCACCCAAGTGCCCCAGATAATTTGTATTTTGTATTTGGTATATATTCGCTAACTACTGCATGAAGAGAAAACCACGTGTTTTTATACTGTAATTTTATATTTATTCTATTATAAATATTTTAAATTTCCATTATGATTTCTTCTTTGACCCACGAGATTTGAGTATGTCTTTAAATTCCAAATGCATGTTTTATCTATTTGTGGTTGATTTCTAAGTGAATTTCTTTATATCAGAGACCACAGTCAGCACTATAAACTTAAATATATACTATTATTTGAAATTTGTTGAGATATATTTTGATTTGGTACATGATAAATTTTTATAAATTATCTACATCTACTTGAAAAGAATATGAGTTCTCTAACTTCTGGATGCAAGTTCTATATATATGCTCATTATATATATCTTGCTAAATTTTTTTGTAATTTCTATACTCTTTACTATTATCTATTAAAAATAAAAGAAGTATTTCTAAACAGTCCACTCTCACGTGAATTTATCAATTCCTACTTGTAATTCTGTCCAATACTGATTTACATATTCTGGTGCTTATAAATTTAGAATTTTGTATCTTCCTTGTGAACTAAACCTTTATTATATAGTGACCTCTAAAGCCTAATGCTTTTTGCTTTTTTTAAAATTTATAGTTTATTGTCAAGTTGGTTTCCATATAACACCCAGTGCTCTTCCCCACAAGTGTCCTCCACCATGACCATCACCCCCTCCCCCTTCCCCCTCCCCCTTCTGCCCTCAGTTTGTCTTCAGTATTCAAGAGCCTCTCGTGCTTTGTCTCCCTCCCTCTCCCTAACTCTTTTTCCTCCTTCCCCTCCCCATGGTCCTCTATTAGGTTTCCCCTGTTAGACCTATGAGTGAAAACACGGTATCTGTCCTTCGACACCTGACTTATTTCTTTCGCTTAGCATGACACCCTCGAGGTCCATCCACTTTGCTACGAATGGCCAGATTTCATTCTTTCTCATTGCCATGTAGTATTCCATTGTATAGATAAACCACATCTTCTTGATCCATTCATCAGATGATGGACATTTAGGCTCTTTCCATAATTTGGCTACTGTTGAAAGTGCTGCTATGAATACTGGGATACATGTGCCCCTATGCATCAGCATTTCTGGATCCCTTGGGTAAATCCCTTGCAGTGCTATTGCTGGGTCATAGGGGAGTTCTACTGATAGTTTTTTGAGGAAACTCCACACTGTTTTCCAGAGCGACTGTACCAGTTTACGTTCCCACCAACAGTGTAGGAGGGTGCCCGTTTCTCCACATCCTTGCCAGCATCTATAGTCTCTTGAGTTGTTCATTTTAGCCACTCTGACTGGCGTGAGGTGGTATCTCAGTGTGGTTTTGATTTGTATTTCCCTGATGATGAGTGATGCTGAGCATCGTTTCATGTGTTTGTTGGCCATCTGGATGTCCTCTTTGGAGAAGTGTCTATTCATGTCTTCTGCTCATTTCTTCACTGGATTATTCGTTTTTC
>CM053561.1:42722794-42758103 GCA_028646485.1 Cryptoprocta ferox
AATTCACTTATTCTCCTCTCTGCCTCTTCAATCCGTGCAGTGGCCGCCTCCATTTTCTTATGCACCTCATTTATAGCCTTTTTTAACTCGTCACAGCTATTTTTAAGGTCCCTAGTCTGTGTATCAATAGCTTCTTTGATGTTTTTTTCAAATCCAGTGATTAATTTTATGATAATTGTTCTAAATTCTTGTTCAGTTATGTTGCTTAAATCTGTTTTGAGCAGTTCTGTGGCTGTGACTTCTTCCTGGAGTTTCTTTAGAGGAAGAAGTCTTTTGTCATTTTGGCTAGCTTTCTGTCTCTTGTCAGTTTTAAAAGCTTGTTATGCACTGTGCACCTGTTAGTATTGCTCTATTAAAGGAGGCTCATTGACTGTCCAGGGCCTGTCATTTGAGAAAGTGTTCTTTTAATGGTGTCTCTCAGTTTCTCTTGTTGTGCCTTTGATTATTTTACTTCCCTAGTCAGTGATATTTGGGACTCTCCATCATGTGTACTTTGGCTTGTTTCTTGAGGTAGCCCTGAAAAGGAAAACAGACAAACACCCAGAGAACAAAAGCACGCAAATGCACAGACAAATCAAACAAACGAGCAAACCAAAAGGGGAAAGGAAGTAAAGAAAAGGCAAGAAAACGAAAGAAAAGAAAAGAAGAAAAGAAAGAAAAACAAGGTGGGGGGACAGAGACAGCAAAAGACTATGGACAGTCTAAAAGCATATAACCAGCCAGGAGGAGAGATAATTAGATAAGGGAAAATATATCTGGATGGCAAGAGAAAAAAAGGAGAAGAAAAAAAAAAGGAAAAAAAAAAGGGGGCCGTTCTCCCGCATGGATGGGCGTGGTTTGGTGTAGGTACGTCAGGTCTTGGGGGCTGCTCTCCAAATCCCTGCCTTGGTGGCTGTGGGGAGAAGAATGGCGGCGCCCCAAGCTCTGCTCGAACCAAGCGTTGCAAGCCGCTCTTTTGAGTCCGATCTCCCTGTGCCTCGGGCGAGACAAACTGTATTTTCCAAGCTCCACCTCACTTCCAAATCCTAGTCCATGCACTTTAATACTACCACCGGAGAGGAGATGCGTTCCCGCTGGCGGCTGGCCTCCCAGCTGGGATCGCGCAGGGGGCAGGGGCTGTTTTTCCTTGTGCCGCCTGGAATGGGCGCCGCTGCTGGGATCTGCTTTTTAATTTTAAGTTTATTTTTATGATATTACTATAGCTACCTTCCCTCTCTTTTGTTAGTGTTGTTCTGGGTATCAAGGGAAAATGTTCCCCCAAAATTCCTTCTCATTAAACTACACAGACAACCAACAAATTAAATGAGTCCTACAGAGTTGGCTTAGTCCTGAAAACCAGTTTATCAATGCTAATTGATAAAACAAATCCCTAAACATTAACTTTGGGATAATTAAAACAGGAATGTAAGGATGGAGGAAAAGAAGAACAGAACTATCACACCAACACAGTGCCTCTCTTCTTCCAACAAGATATGTTTTAAAAGCCATTTTCTTAGCACTTGCTCACTAAGAAAAAAATGACATCACCTGAGTGAGAATTCCTGCCATAATTTAAACCTGAGACATATTTCAAGTCACACTTCAAAATCAACTTGATTACATTTATCCAAGAAGCAAACTGTTTTAGATGGCTGCAATTCAAATTAAAGGCTCACTTAGGACTCTAATATGTCTTTGATTGAATGAAATGTGATGTGGCCAGCAATGCCAAGAAAGTACAAGGAGAAATACAGAAAATTACCAAGATGTCAGGTCTTTTTGGAGACTGCTCACTGAATCAAATTTGTGTCAAATTAAAGAAAGGGCTACATAAATTTTTACGAGGAGCCTAAGTTAGGTTTTTTGCACTGCATATGCCAAGGACATATGAGGACAAAGTGAAGCAGTAATACTAGGAGACAGGAGCCTGGTTTCTAATCTTTTCTCTGTGGTTGAAGAGCTGTATGATCACAGACAAATCATTTCAGCTCTACAGAACTTAAGTTCTTCATGTCTAAAATGAGTGTTGGAAGGGGTGCCTGGGTAACTCAGTCAGTTAGGCGTCTGACTTCAGCCCAGGTCATGATCTCACAGTTTGTGGTTTGAGCCCCTTGTCAGGCTCTGTGCTGACAGCTCAGAGCCTGGAGCCTGCTTCGGATTCTCTGTCTCCCTCTCTCTCTATTCCACCCCTGCTCATGCTCTCTCTCTCTCTCAAATATAAATAAACATTAAAAAAATTTTTTTAAATGAATGTTGGAATAAAGTGATTTGACCTAGCCTCAAAATCTAATCATCTACAAGTCTATGAGTCTAGATCATTCCTATAGATGGCATCATAACTCACAGGGCATCAAGTGGTTGTAGCATCAGATTAATTCATGAAATGTTAAAAGCAAATTCTGGTAAAATCAGCTGGTTTTCCCAACATACACTAAAAACCATCCAGAAATGTTCTCTAAGATACTATTTTCTAAAATGAAACTTTAAAGCATATCAAAACTTATCCTAGATAGGTCAAGCCATAAAATATAGGGGTAAAAAAACAATAAAATGTATTTAGTTCTAGAAGGGAGTCAGTATGGTTATAAAAAGGATCTACTTGGGACTTTCTAGGAAGGTGCTCATTTTGAAATTATCTGTCCTTCAAGTAGAAAATCATTCTGATCAAAGAAAAGTATCAAAGTGGAACTGAGAGCCCAGCAGTGCACTAAGAATTAGAGACTGCCAACCAGATACGTGATCACGGGTGGTCCTGATGCAGCCACCTTACATGTCACAGAGGAACGCACAGATTCCTCCATGAGAGAACAACGAAACCACAGCACTGTTTTTTCCAAGCAGCAGCATGACTGTCAGACTGTGGGTGGGGACAGCAGCCAAACTAGAAAATGAAGAAAGCAGTGTCTGTTGTTGGTACTTATTTTTATCTCTAATAATGCTGGAACTTAGAGAATGTGAGTATGAGGACAACAACATGATGGAAGTCCCAAAGTTCCAGTAGATAAAAGAAAAAAAATGTAAACCACTCACACGATGAGAATGCATGTCGGTTTTTGTGCTTTAATCCTGGCAGTTACCTCCACAAGGAAGGAGACACATGTCAAGGTGAGAGTTTCTGCCCCAGATTTTTCCCAGCCCTCTACCTTTCCATAGTTTGGAGACTCTGTACCATGCCTCCATCAATTAAAAATTCCATCATCAATATACCTAAAAGTGCCTCAAATTTTATGCGAAATTTATTTTGTATCTCTATCAGTAGCACAAAATGAAATAGATGCCAAAATAAGTAAACTTTCCAGAATAGTATCAAAAGGTTTTTTTCTTTGGAGTTACCAAGAGTTCCACTCTTTCAAATAGGTATTTTGGTCATCTTCAACAACAGAGCAAAACAGAACTGAGAATTATTATGCTGCGGAGAACAAAATAGACACCTATTCCTTAGAGAGCTTATTCAGGTATTAGGTATTAGTCACAATCAATTAGCAGAGATTCTCTCCTCTAGTTTTACCTCACGAGTCACTGATCTAGGTGTGTTTTTCTGACTTGATGAAGGCAAACTCTCCCAGGAAATCTTGTCTTTCAAATCAGAGTCCTCTCCCTCCATATCTTTTCCTGAACAAAGAGAAGGGAAGAATTGATCAAATGCAAAGCGCTACATGGAGAAAGGGTGTGCCTTAATGAGAAAAGCCAAGCTACATAAGGTCGGATTTGCATCTACTTTCCTGTCATAGAGTTATCTCATCTTTAACTTCTCCCTGTGTTAAAAAAAAAAAATAACAATAACAGAGCAAACATGATCCTTCTTCTAGGATCATTCTCAGGATGTTAATTTTTGAACAGTCCCTTTGTTCCTACTTCCACATTATTTAAGAAAGTACTCTTCAGATAAATCCTAAATATACACAACTTACAGAACATATGTGCTAGGTACTACAGAATATAATTCTTTTTTCAAGGTCTACTTCTGGGATAAAGAGCAGTGTGCTCCATATGTCTCACTTTGACTTCCTGAATTATTAATCATAAATAAATGAGCAAAATGTTAATGTATATAGAAAATCATTTCAGGCTTTATTGAAGAATATAATGTGAGTCCTCCCTAGGAAACTCATTGCTGGTTTTATTATAGAAGCATTGCTAATTACTCTCTTACTTTCACTGCACAGAGTATTTCAGATAGAAATCAATGGAAATATTTTTCTCTGATCTTAGAACTAAGCTTTAAGAGTACTGTCCCCCATATTATGGCAGCCTTAAATATTATGATTTAGAAATTTTGTGACATGGCATATTATAAAATCAACAGTGTAAAATATACTAAAAAATATAGTAAGCAAATACTTTGGAAACTAAAAAGTGCATTTGTGAATGTGTTAAAAAGAAAATCAAATAGAAATTGTGAACTCAGAACACATGAGTTGATTATATATATACACATATATATAGAGAGAGAGAGATCAGTGAAAAACAACATATCAAAACTAATGTGAAAGTTAGCTAAAGCAGTGTTTAAAGGAGAAATGTAAAGTTTGAAATACATTTATAACAAAAACAGAAAAACTGACAAAAATGAGGTTTATATTCAATCATAAAGGCTAAGAAAAACAGAGGAACTCTCCAAAAAAGTACAAAGTAAGACATCATCAAGAAATACAGCAAATAGAAAATAGTTTAAAATAGAACAATCAACAAAATCAAAGATTTGGGAAAAAAAGACTTAAAACTATCCAAACTTCTTTCACTACTCAATTTAATTGACATTAAGAAGGAAAAAGCACAGCCACAGACCCAACTATCACTTTATTTATTTATTTATTTATTTATTTTAATGTTTATTTATTTTTGAGAGAGACAGAGCATGAGCAGGGTAGAGGCAGAGAGAGAGGAAGACAGAATCCAAAGCAGGCTCAAGGCTCTGAGCTGTCAGTGCAGAGCCAGCCTCGGGGCTCCAACCCACGAACTGCAAGATCATGACCTGAGCTGAAGTCGGATGCTTAACTGACTGAGCCACCCGCGTGCCCCTAACTATCACTTTTAGAAGTAAATACCTTTAGGGGTGCCTGGGTGGTTCAGTCAGTTAAGTGGTTAAGCGTCCACTCTTGATTTCTGCTCAGGTCATGATCTCGCAGTTCCTGGATCGAGCCTGGCATGGGCTCTGCACTAACAGACAGCATGGAGCCTGCTTGGGATCCTTTCTCTTCACTTTCTGCCCCTCCCCTGCTCACACGTATATTCTCTCTCTCTCTCTCTCTCTCTCTCTCAGAATAAATAAATAAACTTAAAAAAAAACTTAAAAAGACAGATTTGATGAAATGGAAACTTTTATAATTACAAACCATCAAAATCTACTCAAGAATATGTAGAAAGCATGAATAATGTAACAGCCATTTAAAAAGTTAAATAATTAAAAATCTCATTCCCAGGAGGTAAAAGGCATCTGGACCCAAAGAGGCTTCCCGATGAAATTTTATCAAACTTTCAATGAACAAAATATCTTTCTAATTATTTTAGAAAATTTTTTAATGTAAAGTTACCTAATTTATACTAAAAGGTTAGCAAAATTCTCACATAAAAACAAAATATATAAAATACAAGTAAGAAAAATTATAAGGCAAATTCAAAAATGGACATAGATGTAAAAATCCTAAGCAAAATATTACTAAAAGATGCAATGAAAGAAGTGTGTAGATTTAAGTTAGATTTATCAAAAGAATTCAAAGTATGCTCTGTATCATACAAATCTAGCAATGTAAATGGGTATATAACAAATGTTAACTAAAGGACAGAAATCATATTATCATTTGAACATGTAAAGAAAAATCATTTGAAAAATTCAGTAGTCTTTCAAGGGAGAAACAGAAGAGAACTTGTTTAACCGATAGAAAAGGTTATCTATTCAAAATATTGAGCCAACATTATACTTAATGGTAAAACTTTAGACACATTCTCACTGTTTAAAGAAAACATAAAAATGCCTGCTACCACTACCTTTATTTAACACTGAATAATATATGGGGCCCAAGCAATAAAACAAAAGAAGAAAGAAAAAAAAAACCCTTAAGGACTGGAAACAAAGCAAGTAAATCATATATATAAATACTGTAATTGTCTTACACAGAAAATTAAAGAGGATCTATAGTCAAACACTAGAAATAATAAGAATGTTTGACAGGATAGTTGATAATAAATTAGAAACATTCCATAAACCAACAATTACCAACTAGACATTGCAACAAAAGAAAATATATCATTCATAATAGAAATAAAAATATAAGGTAACTAGAAATAAACCAAAAATATATAGTAAAAATTGCAAAATCTTATTGAAGTGTAAAAAAATAGAATTACTGAAGAACCCATATTCATATAGGGGAAAACTCAGTATCATAATAATGGTATGTATCCTCTAAATTAATTCACAGATTCAATGCAAATCCAATCAAAATTCAAGCAGGATGTGTGTGTGAGTGTGTGTGTGTGTGTGTGTGTAGACAACTAGAGAATACAAGTCTAAGAACAGCAAAGACAACTTGGGCAAGGAGAACAGATTGGGGGCATTTGCCCTATCAGATATCAATACGCATTACAAGCTAAAGTAATCAACAGCATGAATTAATAGAAGAATAGAAAAATAGATGAAGAAAAGAGAACAGGGATTCAAAAATAGACACAGGCACATGAGAGCCTTTGCCATTTGATAGTGGTGACATTGCCAATCAGTAGGGAAAACACTAAAATAAGTGGGGTTGGGGAACTGACTTTCCCACCAGAAAAAAAAAAAAAAAAGATTATATCCCTACCTCAGAGCATGATAAGATCAAAGATCAAAATATACAAGAAAAAATAAAAGAGGCAATTTTTACTATCTCAGTGTAGGAACAGATTTTTGAATTACAAAAACATGACTTATAGAAGAAAATATTGATACATTTGAATATTCAATTAAAAGATTCTGTCAATAGGGACACACCTGGCTGGCCCAGTCAGAAGAGCATCTGACTCTTGATCTCAAGGCTGTGTATTTGAGCCCCATCTTGGGTGTAGAGATTACTTAAAAATGAAATCTTTAAAAAATAAAAATAAAATATGCTGTCAACGAAGCTTTAAAAATGCATTAACCAGGAAGAAGTGATATAAAGAATATATAATATCTAGGATACATACAGAATTCTTGAAATTCAATAGGAAGACAAGCCAATAGAAAACAATGAGTAAAGTATATTAAACCAGCCAATACTCTTAGTTGGAAGTAACAAAAACCCACTATTGCTGATTTGAGAACAAATAAAATTTATTCCATTTCCTCTGGACAGCTCCTCTAACCACCAAAAAAGCTGAGCAAAAAGACATGGGTCTCCTGAATGCTGAGGGTGCACATTTAACACTCCTGATACTGAATGCTACAACTGCACCATATCTTCCCATAATCCTTGACCTCAAATGTCACTGCCACTATTGCTTCACTCCAAGATTCAAAGAACAGGGAATTCTGCAAACTTAAAAAGAGCTTCATATGCTAGGGAGGCAAAAAAAAATGTATACATATATTATATATATATATTATATATAAAGAATAAAAAATAAAGAAAAAATATATATAAAGAAGCTCACAGAAAAAGAAACCTTATAGGCCATAAATGTATAAAAAATATCCAATGTCATCTAATAAAGAAATAAAAATTAAAATAACCTACCCTTGACCTTCACATCTGCCTATGATGAATTTACCACTGCAGGACTTAATCACAACCAGAAAATACGACAAAATACATCAAACAACAATTTTCAGACATTGCATAACAGATTATGATCGCAGAGAGAGGGAAAACAAATAAGGTGCCCTTATGATTGCCCCAGATCAAGATGTCAAGGAGTTTCCAGGCCACAGCTCAAGGAGAGAAACAAAAGACAACTCTCACTGAGTTGAAGAGAACGAGATCAAGGTTCAGAGAGGCTGAGGCAGGTAGTATTTGCAGCTGAATTTGCGGGGCAGACTATCAAGAGAGGAAGGGGCTGCACAGAACAATAGAAGTCTGAATATCTGCCAAGAGATCCTCTCATGTCTTTTACAGAATATGGATCTGTTTCTATGTAAGAGAACAATCCCTGACATCCAGGAAAATCATTGGAAAACAAAAGGCCAGACAATTCCTAGAGATTAGTAAGGGCTAGGAATGGTTTGTGTTCTTAACAAGCCAGAATGAGGAGATCTTGCAATACATGGGGCCCTAGGGAGAGTTCCCAGAAGGGATACCTCTCAGTAGCAAAACTAAATAATCCCCAGAATAAAGGCTGCCTTGGACCACCTTTAAAAAGCTTAACAGCAAGCCTCAAAAAGAATCAAGCTCAATTTGAACTTCAAGTAATATAACTGCAAGGCAGAAAATACCAAACATTTTTTAAAGGAATACAAAAAAAAAAATCCAGCACCCCAAAATCATATAATTCACAATATCTACCATCTAGTCAATAATTAACAGGCATGTGCAGAAGCAGGAAAATATGTCTTATGACCAGAAAAGTCACTCAATAGAAATATACTTAGAAATAAAAGAAGATGAAATTTGTAAACAAGAAAATTTAACAAGCTATTATAAATTTTATAAAGGTGCTCAAGGAAATAAAAGAAAACACAATGAAAAGAGAAATAAATATGTAAAAATGAGACCTAAAATGGAACTTTCAGAGATGAAATACACAATATATGAACTGGATAGAACAGCAGATAAGACAATAGAAAAAAGATTTTAAAAAGGAAAGAAAGAAAATATCAGTGTATGTCAACATATAGCAATAGAAATTATCCAAAATGAAGCACAGAGTGAGGGAAAAAAGATACTAAACAGAAATTCAGCAAACTTTAAAAGAAAAAAGAGGGAAAGAGATACCATAGTCATAAAATAGTTAGAATGGCTAGATTAATATTAGACAAAGTAGACTTCAAAATAGAGAGCATTACCAGGGAAAAGGAGGACATTACATAATGATAAAGGGGTTAATTTATTAGAAAAATCACAATTCAAAATATGTATTCAACTAATAGCAAACCCTCAAATTACATGAAATAAAAATTAACAGAACTGAAAGGAGAAGACATATCCACAAAACGTTTTCAGCAATCAACACAATAGGAAAAATTTCAGTAAAGACATAGAAGACTTGAAACACTATAATTCACATTGTCCTAATTCACCTAAAAACAACGGAATAAACACTGTGTGCACAGAACATTTTCAAAGATCATACACTGGGCCATGAAACAATTCTCAATGAATTTACAAGCTGTGAAATCCTATGGAGTTTATAATACAGATTATAAAACATATCCTATAAATATTCTCAGATTGCAATTAAGTAAGAAGTCAATAATAATAAGATATATGGGAACTGTCCAAATATCTGGAAACTAAAAAACACATTTTTTTCAACCTGTGAGTCAAAAAAGACGTCACAAAAGAATCTAGAAAACATCTCAAACCACACAAAGGTAGATAAAATAGCACGTTAAAGTTTTAAGGATGAAGCCACAGTAACATTTTATAGAAATGCACAGCATTGGATACTTGTTATGAGGAAAAGTAGAAAGGCCTGAAATTCAATTAACTAAACTTCTACCTCAAGAAATTAAACAGAAGAGAAAATTAAATTCAAAGAAGCAGAAGAATGGAACTGGCAATGAAAGCAGAAATCAATGAAGGAGAAAAACAGTAAAATGCAACCAGCATCTGGTTCATTAAAAATATCAATAAAATTGGTGAATTCTCAGATGAATCAAAAAATAAAAGAGAGAAGAAACAAACTAACAACCTCGGGAATGAAACGGAGGACCTCATCATATTTTCTATAAAAATGTAAAGTGTTTTAAAGGAATAATATGAATAACTTTATGTCAGTAAGTTTGACAACTTACATAAAATGAACAAATAATTTGAAAAACAAAAATGTACCATAGCTCATCCAAGGAGAATTACAGGATATGAATAACTCTATATTTATTAAATAAATTGAATTCTTAATTTAAAATCCTTTCCCCAAAGTAAATACCATGTCCAAATACCTTCCCTGGCAAATTCTACAGAACATTTAAGGAAAAACACCAGTTTTTCACCATAAAGGTAAAGAGAAGAAGACATTTGCCACCTCATTTTATGAGGTAAACACTACTATATTAGTCTAGTAGAGCTGTTACAACAAAATGCCACAGACTGAGTGGTCAAACAGCAGAAGTTTATTTTCTCAAAGTTCTGGAGATTGGAAGTTCAAGATCCAGTGGGTCTGATTTCTCCTGAGGCATCTCTCCTTGGCCATCTTCTTGTTATCTCCTCACATCGCCTTTTTCTGTGCAAGCATATCCATGGTATCTCTCCTTCTTCCTACAAAGACACCTGCCCAACTGGATTAGGCACACCCCCCTCCCCCCGCCTTATGATGTTATTTAATCTTAATAACCTCTTTAAAGGTCCCATCTCCAAATGCAATCACACTGGGAATTACAGGAGAACACAATTCCGTTTCTAACGACTATCTTGATAACAATATCAAAGATGTTAGAAGAAAACTACTGATCAACATCCCTCTCATAAATAGAGATGCAAAAGTCCTTAACAAAATTTGCCATATCAAATCCAGAAATATATAAAGCAATAGTCTATTGTGACCATGTGGAGGTTCATCCAAGAACGTAAAGTGGGTTAACGCTTGAAGAATAATCAGTGTAATTTACTATGTAAGTATATTTAAAATGAAGAAAAACATATATTTGTTTCAATAGATGCAGAATAAAATGTTAACAAAATTCAATTCCTATTTACTGAAAAACCCTCAACAGACTTAATCAAAAGAATACCTTTCAACCTGATAAAGAATATCTACAAAAACAAAACAAAACAAAAAAACCTATGGCTAACAACATTCTTAAGAGTTAAAGACTGAATGAAGTCTTTCCCCTTAAGATTAGGAACAAGTGAAAGCTCTTAGCTTTCTGCTCTTAGCACATCTTTTCAGCAACATATTAGAAGTATTAGCCAGTGCTGTTAGGCAAGAAAAAGAAGACAAAAAGATTGCTACAGAAAATGTACAAAACTCTTATTCAAAAATTATATAATCATCTATATAGAAAGATGAGGAATCTATTAAAAAAGCTATGAGAAATTCTAAATAAATTTAGCAAGCTTGTGGGATATGCAGTCAGAATACAAAATCAGGTGTATTTCTATACATTAGCAAAGAACAATCAAAAATTAAAATAATTTAAGAAATCTGAAATACTTAAAAGCAAACTTAAAACATGATTAAGACCTGTACACTGAAAACTACAAAGTGTTGCTGAAAGAAGTTAAAGAATACCTGAATAAATGGAGAACTACATGTTATCTTTGGGTTGGAAGACTTGACATTGTTAAGATGTCAAATCCCCCCAGTGATCTACAGATTCAATGACATCTCAATCAAAATCCCACCAGGAGTTTTTTGTAAAAACTGATAAGATAATTCTAAAATGTATACGAAATACAAAGGGCCTTAAGAATATCAACAATCTTGGGGGCACCTGGGTGGCTCAGTCGATTAGGCATCCAACTCTTAGTTTCGGCTCAGGTCATGATCTCATGATTTGCGGGTTCGAGTCCTGCATCGGGCTCTCTGCTGGCAGCACGGAGCCTGATTGGGATTCTCTCACTCCCCCTCTCTCTCTGCCCCTCCACCACTCTCACTGTCTCTGTCTCTCTCACAATAAAAATAAACTTTAAAAAAATGCTTTAAGAATAGCAAAAATTTTGAAAAGGAACATTGAAAGATTTACACCACTTGATTTCTAGACTTATTACAGAGCTGTAATAATTGATACTATGACACTAGAATAAGATGTATAAATGTATAAGATGTATAAATCAATGGAACCAAATAAAAAAGTCCAGATATAATTCTACACATATATACCCAGTCATTTTTAACAAAGATGCTTGGGTAATTTAATGGAGAAGGGACAGATGTTTCAAAAAGTAATTCTGAAATAACATGGAAAGAAAAAGAAACTCAATCCTTCTGTCACATCATCTAAAAAGAGAAACCAAATAAATCAGAGATCTACATCTAAAAACTAAACTATAAAATTTTAGAAATAAACAGGAGAAAAATGTGATTTACAATTATGCAAATGTCTTAGTACACAAAAACGTGAAGGATAAAAGAAAAACTGATAAACTGGATTTCGTCAAAATTCACTGTTCAATAATTTCTCAGAAGGTTTCTCTTGGTTTTATACAATCAATAAACTTCCAAGTGTCATATATCATACCTTAACTTCACCTCTTTGATTCCGGTTCATTTATGTGGTTCATGATTTTGCTCAAGTTCCCTAATCTATCTATGCTTCAGGCTCATCATCTATAGTACAGAAATACTAACATTGCCTGTGTCAGAAGGATGTTATAATGATGAAGAGGGTTCAGATGGCAGAAAAGTGGGGGGCCTGGGATTTTCCTCGTCCCTCAGACACAGCTGTATTGAGGTCAGATCACTTGGAACGTCCAAGAAATCAATCTGCAGAGTGGCAGAAGGATCTCTACAGGTGGAGGGAGACAGCGTGGCAGGATTGAGGTGTGTGTATGTGAATTGGGGGAGATAGAACAGCATGGGCATGAAGGGGAGGGAACCCTTTCTGGGGAGAGACAAAAGGGAGAGAAATAAAGAGGGGTTGTAAAACTGCAGCATCAAGTTAGCACAAGAGGGAAACCTCTCTGGACCATGGACTGGGGAATGAGAAATATGGAGAGTGCCAGTTTCTTTTTTGCAAATAACCTTAGAAGATAAAACTTGGGAGGTTCACAAGTGCACAGCTTTCTCCGGAGTGAAGCCAGGAGCCTTGGCACATGCTCCTGGGGAGGAGTGAGCAGGCCCTGGAGTGCACAGCCTGGTGTAGCAATCTCAGAGGGGCACTGAGAGAGAACAGTCCCCTTCCCAGAGTACTCTGGGAAGAGGGTCTATTGCCTACCCAAGGACAAAAGAACCTGCAGGTGCCAGCCAAAGGCCTTTTATCAGCAGGGTGGAGAGGCTCTACTCTGGAACAGGGGAGAGGAGCCACACTAAGCCGGGTCCTTTAATACTTTGGGTTTTGAATCCCAGCTGAGCACCTAGAAGGCACGGAAGAACCTTGGAGCAGGCAAGTTGACCGCCCTTGCTACTCTGTGAGGACTGCCTGAATAGCGTAGGTTGAGATATCCAGTCATGGGAGGAGAGATTGGGGTCTCACCATTTTCCCCCCAACACCAACACAATGGGACTTCAGAGAGCAGCACAGCGGCCCCCAGTGGAGGTGGGACACACTTATACCAAATCCTGCCCCTCTGCCTGACAACTGCTTATTTACTGGAGTAAGACTGAGACCTAATGCAGCCGCTTTTCCTCCAGAACAGCATAGCTGCTGGTCCCAGGCACCAACAGATAACTGTTTTTTCTTTTCCTTTCTTCCCTCTTCTTTTTTTTGTCTTGGAATAAGGATCATAGTTTCTGATTTTTGATCAAATTCTTATTACATATACATATATATCTTATTTACATTATTTTATATATACATGTTATATATATCATATATGTATATACACACATACACATACATATGTATACGTATGTCTGTATATACATATTATATATGTGTGTGTGTATATATAATTAGCTTGATGAGGCATTTTTATTCTATTCTTTTTCCACCGTTTCTCTTTCTCCTTCTTTATTTTCCTTTATCTTTCTCTGGATTTACCCTCATAGTTTTTTGATTCTCTGGTTTCCTTCTCCCCCCTTTCATTTTTCTCTTTTTATGAGATCAGGCTTCCCTCCCCTTTTCCTTTTTATTGCAGGGTTACTTCAACAAAAAATCAAAACACATCTGGTTGAAGGTTCAAACACTACACTATAAGCAAGGGGGAGTTCTGCAGAGGATTGGTCAGGGGCATAGAGCAGCCAAAACCCAACAACAGAGTACATACAACATACACCAAAAAAACTTCCCAAAGTGCCAGGCCCTAGACAGTGTATAACCCCTTTTTAATATAGTAGTACTCTCAGGTGCAAGACACATAACAAGCTTTTAAAACATGCAAAAGACAGAAACTTAGTCAAAATGATAAAATTGGAGAATTCTCCCCACAGGCAGAGAATTGCTCAAGACAGATATAAACAATATATCAGAATGAATAACAGTCATAAGACTAATAGCTGGGCTTGGAAAAAAAAATAGAAGACACCAAAGAAACTCTTGCTGCAGAGATCCAAGACCTAAGAACTAGTTGGGATGAATTTTAAAAATGCCATAACTGAGGTGCAAAATAAACTAGATACAGTGACAGCAAGGATGGAAGAAGCAAAAGAGAGAATAGGTGAAATAGAAGATAAAATTATGGAAAATAATGAAGCTGAAAAAAAGAAGGAAAGGAAATTACTAGATCATGAGAAGAGAATTAGAGAACTACGTGATTCCATGAAATGAAACAATATCCATATCATAGGAGTCCCATGAGAAGAAGAGTGAGAGAAAGGGCAGAAGGCTAATTTGAACAAATTTTATCTGAGAACTTCCCTAATCTGGGGAAGAAACAGGCATCCAAGTCCAAGAGGAACAGAGAACCTCCTTCAGAATCAACATAAACAGGTCAAAACCATGACATATCATAGTGAAACTGGCAAAATACAAAGATAAAGAGAGAATTCTGAAAGCAACTAGAGACAAATAGTCCTTAACCTACAAGGACAAATATATAAGGTTAGTAGCCAACCTGTCCACTGAAACTTGGCAGGCCAGAAGGGAATGGCAAGAAATATTCAATGTCCTGAAAGAAAAAAATATGCAGCCAAGAATGCTTTATCCAGCAAGGCTATCATTCACAATAGAAGGAGCGATAATGACTTTCCCAGACAAAAACTAGAGGAATTTGTGATCACTAAACCAGCCCTGCAAGGGATCGTAAGGGGGACTCTGTGAGTAGAAAGTGGCAAAGACTACAAAGGACCAAGGACATCACAACAAACATAAAATCTGCAGATAACACAATGGCACTAAATCCGTATCTTTCAATAATCACTCTGAATGTAAATAGACTAAATGCCCAAATCAAAAGACACAAGGTATCAGAATGAATTAAAAAACAAGATCCATCTATATACTTTCTACAAGAGACTCATTTTAGACATGTGGACATCTGCAAATTGGAAGTGAGGGGATGGAGAACCATCTATCATGCTAATGGACGTCAAAAGAAAGCCAGAGTAGCCATACTTATATCAGACAAATTAGCTTAAAACAAAGACTGTTACAAGAGTATTATAATCATAATTAAGGGGTCTATCTATCAAGAAGAGCTAACAATGGTAAATATTTATGTCCCAACGTGAAAGCACCCAAATATATTAATCAATTAATCGCAAACATAAGCAAACATTGAAAATAAATTATCTGTTTGGGTACTTTACTCATCTACTTGTTACATGGATGAACTTTATGTTGTTTAATGTTTTTTTACCTATTTACTTTGAGAAAGTGTGTGAGCAGGAGAGGGACATAGAGAAAGGGAGAAAATCCCAAGCAGGTTCCATGCTCAGCACGGAGCCCAACACAGGGCTTGATCTCACAAACTGTGAGATCGTGGCCTGAGCCAAAATCAAGAGTCAGATGCTTAACTGAATGAGCCACCCAGGCACCCTTCGCTTTATTTCTATTTATTTGTATTTCCAAGTGGTCATTTTTCAGATTTTTTGGTTTTGTGGGTTTTAGTGTTGTTGTGTGTGTGTGTGTTTTTATCTGAAACAAGTTCACTACTTTGCTTTACATTACCCACTTGACCAAATTCAGCATTGAATGAATACATCAACCCACTTTCCTGTACCTTGCACCCAAGCAGAAAGTTACAAGGCAAAGTGAATTCATTAAAAAATTCGTGATCACTTTGGCAGACACAAATAATTGTCCCAATATATCACTGTCCCAGAGTTTTAGTTGGACATGTGACCACCTAGAATAAGGAACATATTACTAGCCTTCCTTGCACTTAAGAACGGTTATGTGACTAATTTCTGGCCAATGGGATAGAAGTAAAAATATCCTATAACAGGTTCCCGGAATGTTCCTTAAAAGACAGTTTGTATGTCCCCTTTACTCCCTGTCCTCTACTTCTATCATGCTGTTCATAATTACAGATATGATGGTTACAGCCTCATCTGGACCTTGAGGATGTAGGCAACACACTAAGTAAGAGTGGCTAAGTGGAAAGCTGGAAGCAGCCTGGGTTCTAAAACTTCTTCAGGGGATAAGTAAGATGCTATTTAAGGGTACAAAGTTGAAATGAGTAGTAAATAAGCTATAGGGATGTAATGCACAGTATAATGAATATAGACAACAATATTGTACCATAATAATCAAACTTGTTAAGATACGCGAACTTAACTGCCCCAATGACTAAAAAGAAAGGGTAATTCTATGACATGACAGAAGTGTTAAATATGCCTATAATGGCAATTATATTACAATATATAAGTGCATCAAATTCACACGTTGTACACATTAAATTGACATAATATTTTATGTCAAATATGTTTCTTTAGAAAACTTCTTGGAGCAGTGCCAAATCCTAGTCCTGGCCTTTCTATCTCAGACCTTTATATGGGAGATAAATAACCTTACAGCTCTTTAAAGCCATCAGTGTTTCAGTTTTTCTACTTCTCACAACTGTACCTAATCCTGGCATTCAATAGGTCTAGTAGATTTGGGATATTAACTTACTTTCCTATTCATCCTAAAAGTTGTTTCAAATCTTTCCTATTCTCCTATGCCCCTAACATCTCCATATCTCCCCCTCACTCCCAGCAGTTGACCAACCTGCACTTCACAGACAAAATAAATCCATCTGTTGGAATTCTCTTGCTGGCCCATTTCTATCTCTTCATAGAAACATTTCTTGAAAGAGATGTCTCAACTATTCACTGCTTTCAACCTCATAACCTCCCACCCACTCTTTATCTCATTCCAATCTGGATTCTGGCCCTAACATGACAATAAAAATGGTTCTCTCCAAAGTTATCAGTGGCCGCAGTGTCACTAAATCCAACTGTTTATTTTTAATTCCTTATTTTGCTTTATCTCTCAGAAGCATATCACACTGTTGATCTTCACCTCCAAATGAAAATAGTCTCATCTTGGCTTCCATGGGACGCTAATCCTGGTTTTTCTCCTATCATCCCATCAAACATTCTCTATCACCTTTGCCAGATTTTCTTCTTCTATCTAGATACTAAATGCTGCAATTCTAAAAACACTTCTCTTTTCCAGAGGTACAATATCTCCCTGGGTGATCTCATCCATACCCAAGTCTTCAACAATATTTGTACACAAATGAATCACAAATGTTTACCCCTGGCACAGGCATGTGAACTACCCCACGCAGAGAAACCTTCTTACAACATAGCTCCACTTGGACGGATGTCTCACAATCATTATAACTGTAATACAACCTATTTCAAATTCATAATTTCCCTGATATCCCCCAAACAATAACCATCACTACCAATAACTGATCCTTTTCCACTGTTCTTTCCTCAGTGAGAGGTAATGACAACCAGTGTACAGCTATAAAAATTATAAAATCTGAGAATTTACTAATTATCTTTTATGTACATCTCTCACTTATCGCATGGTCCAAGCTGCCACCATTTGTCTTGATGGCTACCAAAGTCTCTTAATAAGCCTCTCTATTTCCACTCTTACTATCCATCCAACATATTCTCAAAACTGAAACCAGAGAAATAACAGACAAGAGAAAAAAGACAGATAAGACTTCCAGATATTGTTATTAACAGATACTTTAAAAGTCATATATTTAAGGTAAAAAAGACAAATTGAACCTTTTATAAAGGAACTGAATAAAAGACTTCTGTGATTGAAAAGGAACTCAATAGAAAAACAACTACTAAAACATGTAACAACTGAAACTAAGACATCATTGGTGAGTTTAACAGCAGACTGTATAAGCTAAACAGAAAATTAGTTAACTGAAAAAAAGGTTGGAGGAAATATGAGTATCAAAAAATGGAAAATACCATAAGAGAAGGGAAGAAACACAGGATACAGTAAGAAGGTCTAACATAGGTAAAATTGGAATCACAGAAGGAGTGGAGATGAGACAGAAATAACATGTGGGCAGATAAAGACTGAGACTTTTTTCCCCCCAAAAGAAGACAAATTGCCTTTAAAGAAGCAACAGTGAGACTTTAATTGACTTCTCAAAAGCAACAATGTAAATCAGAAGACACTGCTGAAATAAAGTAACTGCCAAACTAGATTCTATGCCCACAGAAATATCCTATAAGTACAAAGGTGAAAATATATATTTGAAGAGATATCAAACCTGAGAGACTTCATAAGCAGTGATCAGCACTTACAGAAATAGTAAAGGATATTTTCAAGCAGAAGAAAAAACCTCACATGAAAGGTCATAGATGTTAAAAGGCAAATAGAAAAACAAAAATGGTAAATACGTGAGCCAAGCTAATTAAATACTGACAGCCTAAAATAACAACATATATATGAAATTAAAAGAGGATATATATATATATATATATATATATATATATATATATATATATGCCAGGAAAGTTGGAAGAATTTGGTGAAGAAAATGTGAAGTTAAAAGGTACTAATATTTGCAGTGTCTGCAAGAAAGGTACAAGAGGTGACATCACTATAAGAAATATTATTTACAACTTTTTGCTAACAAAATTTACAATTTAGGAAATAAATTTCTTCAAAGACACAAATTCCTCTTTAAACTTTTGGACATGAGCATTTTAATAGACTATGATCCCTCTGTTTCACTGTTTTTATTTTTAATAGAATGCTCTTTCAGTTTTATTTGAGGCGTCCTCATGATTAAATCCAGACGATTTATTCTCAACTGGAATGAGCCCACACAGGTGGGCTCCTTTCTCAGCATATCACATCCAAAAGCTTACACTGTCCATCTCTCCCTTGGTTAATTTGGGTTAATAATGGATAATTTTGACCACTCATTTAACTACAGCTTTTCTCCTATAAAATGTTTTTATTTTACCCTATCTTGCAATTAATGTACAATTTATAAGGAGACAGTTTGCAACCACACATACATCCTGTTCTTCGTCAAAATTTTCACCTTAGTTTAACATCCATTGTTGCTTTCTGCTTGATTCGGTCTTTTATAACAGGTACAAAATGATAATTTTGCAACCCTAGCACTACCTCCACTTGCTTTTATTGTGGTACAAAACATATAACAAAAAATGTACCATCATAACCCTTCTAAAGTATATAGCTCAGTAGTGTTCACTATATGCATATTGTTATGAAACAGATCTCCAGAACTTTTTTTATCTTGCAAATCTGAAACTTAATACCCATTAAACAACAACTCCATTTTTCCCACTCCCCCCAGCCCCTGGTAACCACTACACTACTTTCTGTTTCTATTAATTTGACCATTTACAATACTTCATACAAGTAGAATCATACAGTACTTGTCCTTTTGTGACTGGCCTATTTTACTTAGCAAAATATCCTCAAGATTCATCCATGTTGTAGCATGTGACAGGACTTTCTGCCTTTTTAAGGTTGAATGATATTGCATTGTATGAATATATCACATACTGTTTATCCATTCACCCGTTAATTCCCAGTTTTATCAGATATAACTGACATGCAGCATTGAATATGTTTGAGGTGTACAGTACAATGATCTGACTTACATATGCCCAGAAATGATTACCAAATCAGTTTAGTTACCATTCAGCATCTCATACAGATCCTCTTAACAAGTTTCACATATAACATACAGCACTGTTAACCAGATAGACATCAAGTTGTATATGACATCCCTAGCACTTTTTTATCTTATACCTGGAAGTTTGTACCTTTTGACTATCTCCATCCAATTCTCTGCCTCAACCCACCCCCTCCACTTCTGGTAACCACAAATCTGGTCTCTTTTTCTATGATTTTGTGTTCTTTTTCATTTTTTTAGATTCCACACATAAGTGAGACCATACAGTATTTGTCTTTCTCTCTCTTTTTATTTCACTTAGCATAATGCCCTCAGGGGCCATCCATGTAACTGCAAATAGAGGGTTTTTCTTCTTTGTTATGGCTGAGTAATATTTCTGTGTGTGTGTATAGTTCCATTTTTTACATGTGACTAATTTTCCCAGTACCATTTATTGAAGAGACTGTCTTTTCTCCATTGAATATTATTCTTAGCTCCCATGTCAAATAGAAGTTGGCCATATGTGCATGAGTTTATTTCTGGGCTCTCAGTTCTGTTCCATCGGTCTATGTATCTGTTTTTATGTCAGTGCCATACTGCTTTGATCACTATAGCTTTATAATATAGCTTGAAATACAAAGTGTGATGGCTTCTGTGGTGCTGTATAAATTTTAGGATTATTTTTTCTACTTCTATATGAAATTCCATTGGAATATCAATGAGGATTGCCCTGAGTCAGTAAACAACTTTGGGTAGTATGCACATTTTTAATAATTTTAATTCTTTAATTCTTCCAGTCCATGAACATGGTATAACTTTCCATTCGTGTCTCCTTCCTTTTCTTTCATCAATGTAAAGACACAAATTTTAAACACAGACACAATAAGAAATAGAAATAGAAAATCCAAATAAAGAAGTTGAATTTGGGTCAAAAATCTTGGAAAAGACATGCAAACAACCTGTAGGGCTCTATGACTTCACTTATACCAAATATTTCAGGATTAAATAATACCAATTCTATACAAAGTATTTCAGAAAATAAAAAAGAATACTTCTCAAAAAACATTTTATGACACCAGACTTCCCCTGCTATCAAAACAGACAAGAATATTAAAAGAAAACACCAATACCTCTCATGAACATATTTTTTAAAAATAAGTCTTTCAATACTTGGTGCTGGTTCAATTAAATATCCATGTTCAAACATTCCAGAAGGATCACAGATCTAAATTTGAGAAGTTAAACAATAAGCTTTTAGAAGAAAATATAAGAAAATATCTTCATGACCTTCAGAAAGTGAATGTTTCTAAAACAAACACCAGTGATAAAGAAAAATATTGAAAAACAAGACTTGCTTAAAATTAAAAGTTTCTGTTCATTCAATGATACTATTAAGAAAGTAAAAAGGCAGGGGTGCCTGGCTGGCTCAGTCAGAAGAGCATGCAACTCTTAATCTTGGGGTCGTGAGTTTGAGCCCCACATGAGATGTAAAAAGAACCTAAAAAAAAAAAGAAAGTAAAATGCAAATGACAGAGTAGGAAAAGATATTTGCAATACATATATTCTATAATAAACTCATTTAAATGATACATAAATAACTTCTACAAATGGGGGCATATGGGTGGCTCAGTCAATTAAGCGTCCAACACTTGATTTTGGCTCGGGTCATGATCCCATGGTTTGTGAGTTCAATCCCTGCATCAGGCTCTCTGCTGCTTGGGATTCTCTCTTTCTCCCTCTCTCTCTCTCTCTCTCTCTCTCTCTCTCTCTCTCTCTGTCCCTCCCCAGCATGCACACACACACGTGCTCTTGCTCTCTCAAAATAAATAAACATTAAAAAAAAAGAAACTCTACAAATGAATAAGAAGAAAATCAGACTACTTAATAGAAAAATGGGAAAAGTGAAGAGCTAACACAAATAAAAGGATAAGGGAGGATATCCAAGTGGCCAATATTCATGAAAAAGTACTTAACTTCACTAATCAACATGGAAAATACAAATTAAAATCAAAATGTAATGTTACTACACAGCCACTAGGTAGGCAAAATGAAAAACACAAATTATACAAATAAGTTTTGATGAGGACATGGAGCAACTGAAACTTTCAAACACTGCTGGTGGATTAACCACTTTGGAAAACTGGTAGGCACCAGTACTACACCTTAACAGATGCATACTTTATGAACCAACAATTTCATTCCTATGTATATAGCCCCAACATAAATAAGTATATATATTCACCAAAAGACATTTACAGGGATATTCATAGCAGTACCATTTGTAATAAACTACTAACACTGTGTTTATTTAAAATAGAATGAATAAACTGTAGTATATCAATTGAATATGGAAACTACATACAGTAACATGTTTGAATCTCAAAAGTAAAACATTAAGTAAAAGAAGTTAGACTCAAAAAAGTACATAAAATGTGATTCCATTATTTACATAAAGTTCAAAAGCAAGCAAAATTAAACTATGGTATTAGAAGTAAGAACAGTAGTTATCCTTTGAGAAAGGGACTCAAAAGATATACTAGGATTCTGGTAACATCCTGCTTTTTGATCTGAGTGTTCATGACACAAGGTGCAGTTTCTTTGTGAAAATTCATTGAGCTTGTACATTTATGAGTACTTTATCATATGTATATAAAATAAACTACACTGGGATAGTATTTTATTGTATTTCAAAAAAATACAAGGAAAAAAGATAAGCTAGAAGCTGGGAGAGGATCTTTGACTTATGTATTAAAGATAGCTTATTAGCTATAAAATACAGAACATACAAATTTTTTAAAAAAGCAAAAAAAGAACAGAAAATTCAGACAAAATGGAAATAGTCTAATAAGTAGAAAAGATGACAACCTTGCCAGCATTCAGGAAAATGTACATTAAAATAGTGTGTTATCACTTTAACTCATCAGTTGGGAAAAATTATTAAAATGGATAAAATTCACTATTGATGAGGGTTTAGAGAAATAGACTAAAGGGAAAGTAAATTGAAAGAGTATCAATCCTCTTAAATGTACATAAAATTCAAGCAGAAATTCCTCCTCTGTATTTCTCTCACAAAGAAATACTCACACATGTAAATATTGATAAGAGAACAAGGATGTTTACTGTAGTACTATTTGGGACAATAAAAATTGGGGGGAAAAAACAAAATGTCCTTCAATCATGGGACAATTAATAAATTAAGAAATTCATAAAATGGAAAGCTAATAGAATATCCTAAATTTCCCTGATTTCTATCCCACTGTCCTTTCAAAGGCTTTCAAACTTGATAAAGCTCTACTGAGTCTAAACAGTTTGTGAAGTATAGCACAATAAGTTATAAATAATAATTAAATAACTAAAATTGCAGGTGATATGTTCATTTCAGAAGTAAAGTTATGAATTTAATAGTATCATTTTGTTAACAGATGCCTGACAGGAAGGTTGTGGTTTCGATGCCCTGTAGAACATTAATCAGTTTTATTTCTAATTCAGCAAACTTATTTTGAAATGCCTTCCCTAATAGACAATACATACCCTGTTCCTCAAAATGTTCTTTCAACCAGCACTACTCCCTGATTATTTAATGAGTTGAATAAATTGAGACAGCTTTTTTCTATATTTGTAAAGATTGTCCTCTAATACCATGTAGCTAAATGACGTGACACTTGAATGTAGAGTGATTTTTCAAGCATATATGATTTTAACCTTTAGAAAAAAGGGATTGTGTCTCCTTGTCTACAAGGCTTTTGAGACTTCTGTCAAATCTGAAGCTTTCAAAATTTGATCTGAATAAATGAAAACCCTTCAAGTTTACTAGACCTCGTACTTTTTAAATAACCTATCTTCTTTAAAGGAATGCAGGACTCTGTTAAGAATTTTTTAAAACTAAAAACCCTGCTAGATTTACTGACCCACTTTTTGTGCCTATACCAGACAGCTTCCTCTCCACTAATTTATATACATAATGGCATTTACTGTTACAATAGCATCTCATTGTCTAGTTAGATTTTATATTTAATAGTCTAGCAGTCTCTCAAGAGATTCCCTTATATGATTCTATTCAAAATTATATAGGCTTGTATCAGACAGTCATGATTTTACCACTGAATACCACAGGCCACTAACAAGTTCAGCCAGACTCTCCCTCTGTAATCTCAGATTCCACGCCTGCACTCTGGAACACCACAGAACGTGCCCTTTCACAATAGCTCTTGGCACATTTGCACACTGGTGTAACATCTACTGTTAGGTTCTCTTCTCCAGGGTTAACATCCCTACTTCCTTATTCCACTCTCTCCAATTCCTTTCTTGTTCTACATTGAAAATAAATGTGATAACACTTACTTCATGTCTGACAAATCCTTTACTGTAGCTTCCAGTGAGATAATTTGATAAGCTAATAATATGATGCTATTCTTTTTTTTAAGTTTGTTTATTTATTTTGAGAGAGAGAGGGAGAGAGAAAGAGAGAGAGAGAGAAGCAGGGAGAGAGGGAGAGAGAGACTCCCAAGCAGGCTCCATGCTGTCAGCAAGGAGCCCAACTTGGGGCTCGATCCCATGAACCAAACTGTGAGATTATGACCTGAGCTGAAATCAAGACTAGGACACTTAACCGCCTGAACTACCCAGGTGCCCCCACATGATGCTATTCCGACTCTAACGCACAACCTGGGACCTGTTTTATTCACCCTCACTGGAAGCTTTTGGGATTTTCTGTGTTTGGAAATTTTACAGTTATGTTCCTCGATATGGTATCTCTTTTTCATTTTGTTTTGCTAGTACTATAACTCACTCTCAAATCTAGAAACTCCTGTCCTTCAGTCTGGGAATTTTTCTTTAGTAAGTAGCTCCTCAATCTTTTTTTTTTTTTCTGAATTCCTATTAGTTACATGCAGTCTATCTTGGATTCATCCTCTAATCTTATCTTTTCTATCTCTTTATCCTATTTAATGAAAGATATATCTAACTTTATATTCACTTCTGATATTTATTTGTTAACAGTTGCTAAATTTCTAACAGCTCTTTTTGTTTATTGATTGGTCCTTGTTTTGAGGATCCTGTTCATGTTTCTTGGTGCAGTATTGTCTCTTACTTCTCTGAGCATATTAATTACAGTATTTACTTATTTGTTTTCTACTTGCATTGTCTCTGAATTCATTCTTTTCCTGTTTGTTTATTTTACTTGAAGGCTTTCCTTAGATATCTATCTGGTGACCTTTGGCCATTCATTCATGCATAACACTAAGATACTAAGAAGGTGATTAGCAGCTGTGTGTGTGTGTGTGTATGTGTGTGTGTGTCTTTGACTAATAGTAAGTAGTCCTTGTTATATGAAAATTCGGAGAGGGAGACACACATACATTGTCCTTTAATTGAGGACTTCCCAAAGTCTGTATGTAGACCTTTTCTCAGAAAAGCCAATTTCCCCAGAGATAAAGCCTCTGATTTCCTGCCTAGGGTGTGTCAACCTGGCTGCTAGCATTGTTGAGAGCTGAGTGGAGGAAAAAGGACAGTTGATGGGAAGGACAAAGGGAGAGTCTTAACCTTGTGCTAAACACAAACTTTCTACTTCTCCATTTTCAGTCTAGCAGCCCACTTCCCTCCCAGTTCAGCCAACCTCCAAACCAAACAACTCCTCCATCTCTGCCTCTACAGAGAAAGCCTCCTGTCCTTCGTCAAAGTAAGAAAAGAACATCTATCTTGCGTCTAGAAAATTCTAATACTACAGACCTTCAACAATTTTCCTGTTTCACTCAGTACCTTCAGTTCCTGAATACTTCTTAGTTCTAATGCAAAAATCTAGCTATTTCTTATTTGCAGCTTCTCCTACCCCATCCTTTTCTGGCAGTTGGGTTTCTTCTCCTCTGCTCTGCTAAAGTGATCACCCATCTGCTTTCCATCTTCCAAATCTATTCTCTAGAATAGATCACATACATGGTCACAAATCAGTCTTCAACAGGTATAAAAATATCGAGATCATACCATGCATATTTTCAGATAACAGCACTATGAAACTTGAAGTCAACGACAAGAAAAAATTTGGAAAGCTCTCAAATATATGGAAGTTAAGAAACCCTACTAAAGAATGAACACATTAACCAGGAAATTAAAGAAGAAATAAAAAAAATACATGGAAACAAATGAAAATGAAAACACAACAGTCCAAACCCTTTGGGATGCAGCAAAAGCAGGCCTAAGAAGAAAGCATACTGCAATTCAGACTTATCTCAAGAAGCAAAAAAGGTCCCAAATACACCTAAACAGGTCCCTACCTTACACCTAAACAAGCTAGGGGGAAAAAAGCAAATAAAGCTGAAAGCCAGCAGAAGAAGAGAAATAATAAAGATTAGAGAAGAAATAAACAATATAGAAAAAAAAAAGCAGAACAGATCAACAAAACTAAGAGCTAGTTCTTTGAAAGAATAAGCAAAATTGATAAACCACTAGCCAGACTCATCAAAAAGAAAAGAGAAAGGACCCAAATAGATAAAATCACATTTTTTGTCACAACCAACACCACAGAAATACAAACAATAATAAGAGAATACTATTAAAATTATATGCCAACAAACTGGACAATCTGGGAGAAATGGACAAATTCCTAGAAACTCACACACTACCAAAACTGAAAAAGGAAGAAGTAGAAAATTTGAACAGATCCATAACCAGCAAAGAAACTGAATCAGTAATTAAAAATCTCCTAACAAGGGGCACCTGGGTGGTTAAGTTGGTTGAGTGTCCTGCCTGAATCTTGGTTTCGACTCTGTTCATTATCTCATGGTTCATGGGTTCAGGCCCCATGTTGGGCTCTGTGCTGACAGAGTGGAGCCTACTTGGGATTCTTTTGGGATTCTCTCTCTCCCTCTCTCTCTGCCCTACTCACACTCTCTTTCTCAAAATAAATAAACTTAAAAAAAAATCGGGGCGCCTGGGTGGCTCAGTCAATTGAACGTCTGACTTCAGCTCAAGGCATGATCTCACAGTTCGTGGGTTCGAGCCCCGTGTCGGGCTCGGTGCTGACAGCTAACTCAGAGCCTGGAGCCTACCTCAGATTCTGTGTCCCTTTCTCTCTCTGCCCCTCCCCTGTTCATGCTCTGTCTCTCAAAAATAAATAAAAAATGTAAAAAAAAAAATCTCCCAACAAATAAGAGTCCTAGACCAGATGGTTTCTCAGAAGAATTCTACCAGACATTCAAAGAAGAGTTAATAACTATTTTTCTCAAACTGTTTAAGAAAAATAGAAATGGAACAAAAGCTTCCAAACTCATCCTACGAGGCCAGCATTACTTTGATTCCAAAAACAGACAAAGACCCTACTAAAAAGGAGAAATTAAAGGCCAGTATCCCTGATGAACCCGGATGCAAAAATTCTCAACAAGATACTAGCAAATTGATTTCAATAGTACATTAAAAGAATAATTTGTCATGATCAAGTAGGATTTATTCCTAGGCTGCAGGGCTGTTTCAATATTTGCAAATCAATCAATATGATACACTACATTAACAAAAGAAAGAACAAGAACCATATGATCCTGTCAATAGATACAGAAAAAGCATTTGACAACATACAGCATCCATTCTTTATAAAAACCCTCAACAAAGTAGGGATAGATAGAACATACCTCAACATCATAAAGGCCATATACAAAAGACCCACAACTAATATCATCCTCAATGGGGAAAAACTGAAAGCCTTCCCCCTACAGTCAGGAATAAGACAAGGATCCCCACTCTCACCATTACTATTTAACATAGTACTGGAAGTCTTAGCCTCAGTAGTCAGACAACAAAAGGAAATAAAGGGCATACAAATCGGCAAGGAAGAAGTCAAACTTTCAGAATTTGCAGGTAACGTGATACTCTATGTAGAAGACCCGAAAGAATCCACAGAAAAACTGCTAGAACTGATACATGAATTCAGCAAAGTAGTAGGATATAAAATAAACATGCAGAAATTGTTGCATTTCTATACACCAATAACAAAGCAGCAGAAAAGGAAATCAAGGAATCAGTCCCATTTACAACTGCACCAAAAACAATAAGACACTTAGAAATAAACCTAACTAACAAGGTAAAAGATCTGTACTCTGAAAACTATGGAACATTTATGAAAGAATTGAAGAGGACACAGAAATGGAAAAGCACTCCATGCTCATAGAGTGGAAGAACAAACATTGGTAAAATATCTATGACACCCAAAGCAATCTACATATTTAATGCAATCCCTATCAAAATACCATCAGCATTCTTCACAGAGCTAGATAAAATAATCCTAAAATTGGTAGGGAATGACAAAAGACCCCTAATAGCCAAGGCAATCCTGAAAAAGAAAAGCAAAGTTGGAGGCATCATGATTCCACACTTCAAGGTGTATTACAAAGCTATAGTCATCAAGAGAGTATGGTACTGGCATAAAAACAGACACATAGATCAATAGCATAGACTAGAGAACCCAGAAAAGGACCTACAAATGTATGGCCAATTAATTTTCAACAAAGCAGGAAAGAATATCCAATGGAAAAAAGACTGTCTCTTCAACAAATGAGGTTGGGAAAACTGGACAGCAACATGCAGAAAAATGAAACCAGACCACTTATTTACACCATATACAAAAATAAATTCAAATTGGGTGAAAGACCTAACCATGAGACAGGAAATCGTCAAAATATGAGAAGAGAACACAGGCAGCAACCTCTTTGACTTTGCCATAGCAACTTTCTACTAGACATGTCTCCAGAGGCAAGAGGAACAAAAGCAAAAATAAACTACTGGGGCTTCATCAAGGTAAAAAACGTCTGCACAGTGAAGGAAACAGTCAGTAAAACTAAAAGGCAGCCTATGGAATGGGAGAAGATATTTGCAAACAACATATCTAATAAAGGGTTAATATCCAAAATCTATAAAGAACTTATCAAACTCAACACCCTAAAAATAAACAACCCAGTTAAGAAATGAAGACATGAATAGACACTCTTCTAAAAATGACATCCAGATGGCTAACAGACACATGAAAAGATGTTCAACATCACTCATTATTAGGGAAATACAAATCAAAATCACAATGAGATACTATCTCACACCCATCAGAATGGCTAAAATTAACAACACAAGAAACAACAGGTATTGGCAAGGATGCAGAGAAAGGGGAGCCCTCTTGCACTGCTGGTGGGAATGCAAACAGTGCAGCCCCGCTAGAAAACAGTATGGAGGTTCCTCAAAAGACTAAAAATAGAACTACCCTAAGATCCAGCAATTGCATGATTAAGTATTTACCCAAAGGATACAAAATACATATTCAAAGGGGTACGTGCATCCCAATGTTCACAGCAGCATTATCAACAATAGCCAAACTATGGAGAGGGCCCAAGTGTCCATCGACTGATGAATGGATAAAGAAGATGTGGTACATATAAACAATGGAATATTACTCAGCCACGAGAAAGAATGAAATCTTGCCATTTGCAAGGACATGGATGGAGCTACAATATATTATGCTAAGCAAAATTAGTCAATCAGAGAAAGTCAAATATATGATTTCACTTATATGTGGAATTTAAGAAACAAAACAGATGGACATATATGTGGGAAGAGAGGGAAAGAGAAGAGAGGAAAACAAACAACCACAAGAGACTCTTAATGATAGAGAATAAACTGAGAGTTAATGGAGGGAGATGAGCTAGATGGGTGACAGGTATTAAGGAGGGCATTTGTTGTGATGTAAGTGATAAATCACTGAATTCTACTTCTGAAACCAATATTGCACTGTATATTAACTAACTAAAATTTAAATAAATAAATTTTTAAAAATAAAGTAACTTGGTTCTTTGTCTCTCTTACTGTGGACTTTTTAAAAAAATTTTTTTAAGTTTATTTATTTATTTTGAGAGACAGAGAGAGCAGGAGAGGCAGAGAAAGGGAGAGAGAGAACCCCAAGCAGGCTCCACACAGGGCTCAAACCCACAAACCATGAGATCATGACCTGAGCCAAAACCAATAGTTGGATGCTTAACTCACTGAGTCATCGGGCGCCCCCTACTGTGGACTTTAAATCCATCTATATGTTTAACTTTTCAATTTTGCAAAGCATACTCTTTCCTTGAGAAAAGAGAAAAATTCACTAGGTGGCAATAAAGAACAAAGCTATAAGTTACCATATATATTTAGAATATAAAAAGTTCTGCCAATAAAATATATCAATTGCTACTTTCATTGTAATTTCTTATTAGAAAACCCATGCGGTTTGGTCACATGCATGGTAACTGCAAAGGTCTTAGGTAAATGGGTGCCTCAACTATCTTTTTGTGTGCTGTTTTTGTCATTTTCACAAAGCCTAAAATAAAGAAATGGGTGTTCAGGACATAAAATATCAAAGAAAATGATTCAAAATTATATTTTTAAAGACCTCAGTAAAATTTATAATTTGATCATATTATTTAGTAGAAGGTCAGAAGATAATTTATAGAACTGTTAGTGCATAGTTATCTCAAAAAGGAAAAAGCACACAGGTTAAAAAAAATCAAGTTACACAAAATGAAAATAAATAATCCTCAACAGTAATCACAGAAATGGAAGAGGTAAGGAAACTCAAGATATCATTTCATAACAACTAAATTACCTTTCTTCTTGGTGTGATAAGGCCAAATATGGTGAGGTTAGAGTAGAACTGGTATAATCCTGATAATATGATTAACCTTTCCCAGAAAATAATTTGGCAATAGATAGTAAAAGCAGTACAAAATTCTTGGGATGCCTGTGTGGCTCCGTCGGTTGAACGTCCGACTCTTGATTTCGGCTCATGTCATGATCTCACGGCTTCATGAGTTCGAGCCCCACATCAGGCTCTGCACTATCAGTACACAGCCTGCTAGGGATTTTCTCTCTCTCCCTTTGTCTCTGCCCCTCCCCCACTTGCACCGTCTCTCTCAAAAAAAAGCAATACAAAATTCAGACCCATTGGCTCAAGGAGCCCAATCTTGGGAATTTATCCTAAGGAAGGAATTCAACCAAAGAACAAAACCTGTAAATATTAACATATTGTCAATAGTAATGTCTATGATGGAAGAAAAGAAACTACAAACAACATATGTGCTTGGATAAGTAATATCACAATGAGAAAGAAAGCTGCCTCCACGTCTTTCAGAATGTAGACAGGACCAGAAGGACTTCTGGAGTCAGAGGTGCAACAGCAGAGAAGCAGCCCAGCAAGGAAACCCGATGTAGAGCTCTGGCCCAGCCCTCTAGGCAAGGGAGTAACACTGATGACAAGGAAGACAGTCTAGAAGAAGGGCCAGTAGCCAAGCCGAACATGGAAAGGATGAGGAAAGAAATGGTGAAAAATGACGGCAGGCTGCTAATGTTTGAGACAAGACAATGACAATATGGATCACCTGAGACAGTGGCATGTCACTTAAACACTGTGTTAGTATGATATGCCAAAAGCCTTCCTTGTGTTTCTGGCTTGTTTGTACTTTCCAAATTCTCTGCAATAAATATATATTGTATTTCAATTATTATATATGATTATACATTACATATGGTGTATTATGTAACATATTATTTACAAAATTGGAAAAATGTTCTGTGGAAAGAGTAGAATAAAACACAAGAATCTATTCCTTGCTACTCTAAGTGTGACAGCTTGTTAGAAATGCAGAATCTTGTGCTCGCTTCGGCAGCACATATACTAAAATTGGAATGATACAGAGAAGATCAGCATGGCCCCTGTGCAAGGATGACACGCACATTCATGAAGCATTCCATATTTTCTTGACAATAAATTATATTAAAAAAAAAAAAAGAAATGCAGAATCTTGGACTCCTGCACAGACCCAGTGAGTCTGTAGGTTAACAAATGCACAGTGGTTCCCACATGTATTTATAGTCTGAGAAGCACTGCTCTGGCTCCTTCCACTCCACATCCCCCAAAGTGTGCGAGGCATGAGAACATACCAGACTGTGCCGTGGCCTTCCTAGGTGAAGACATGTTGTCCCCATGCCCGGATTAGATGGGTAAAAGGCTTCTGTAGGTACTGAGCCTTGTGTCTTGAGAGTCAGGCAGAAGTTCTGATTAATATCCTGGGGCCAGCACACAATTGTTGTTCACCTGGTCAAACACACAATGCAAAGGAATTTCTATTACATTATTACTGATATTTATTCAGTCGACCTCATTCAATGATGTAATTCTTTGAATGCCACACTTATGCTAAAGTAGGTGTTGGAGATTCAATATTGAATGGATAAGAGTTAACTACAGAGGCTGTCTTCAAGTAGTTCATGTTCAATCTATAAGAAGGCCTCAGATAGAATAAGCATGTTTTCTTTTCTAATCATTGCCCGTAAAAGAAAGAACTGTAAAATCATGTTACATTACTCCCTCCGGTTAAAACCTAGAGTACGTTTTGTTTGGCAACTTCTCCATTAGCTACCTGCAAATGATATGGGATTGCTGTAATATGAATCTAAAAATTAATGTTTTGAAATATACATACTTTATTTTTTTTAATGTTTAGAGACAGACAGACTGTGAGTGGGGGGAGGGGCAAAGAGAGAGGGAGACACAGAATCCTAAGCAGGCTCTATGCTCTGAGCTGACAGAGCCCACCACGGGGCACGAACTCACAAACCGCAAGCTCATAAACTGAGCCAAAGTTGAACACTTAACAAACTAAGCCACCCAGGCACCCCTGAAACATACATATTTTAGAATTTTGAGATGTAGAATGTTAAGAAAGGTTATTTAAAACATGTATAGAAGGTAAAAAGGTAGGTGGCATGTCCTTTTGATGTTATGAGGTTGATATTTAATAGGTCCTTCCAAGGATTATTCAGTTATATAGAGAATTGTAACTATAACCCATTGTTTAAGTCCTAGACTTAGTAAAATTACATGTTAACCTATAGATTTTTTTCTACAAAATCAGAGACAGCATCAGAGATTATCATCTATTGCCCTGTCAGACATTAAACCAAGCTTTCTAAATCTAACCTAGAGTTCTTATTCTAACATTCATTCCAAATGCCTATAAAAATATCATCAAATCTTCTCTGAACTACCTTCGCCATCTTCCTGGTTCCTTCATTAATCCATATACCGAATAAAATCTCTATAATGGGTTCATTTCAAATTTTAATGCATCACACTTTTAATTTTTTTTCTAAATGCTACTTTGATGAAGGGGAAAAAAATCTCTTCTTTTTAAAAGGACAGCAGTGGCCTCATGACTGGTACTGCAGTAATGGACTTGAGTGCTGAGCCTTCCCTGGAAGTTAATGACCTCACTGGTAACTGAGAACCACTGAGAATAATGCCCAAGTTTCTGCCTCCGAAATACATAACTGAAAATATTTAAAATGATACAATCTTAACAAATAAAACGCATTTTCTTTAGAAATTTTGTCAATTTCAAGATGCTCCTTGATAACTGGAGATACTCTTAATTAAATGTCAGCATTTAAATATGCTGTATGCTGCATTCCACCACATCAAACATATGAACGGTGCTGCACTCCAACAGCTCATCGTCTCTGTATGAATACACCTCCCCCCCACACACACACATAAGATCTCTCTAGCACACAAGTGAGTGGACCGAAATTCATATTAATCCACACTAATAGTCACCAGTTTCAAATCTTTCATATAAGTCAGTACTGCTCCCAGAGCAAAAAACTCTGATCAGAAACACATACCCATTTCTAGTGTTTATTGGTGCAGTGAGTTTGAGACACCCTATAGAAATATAAAAATCAAACCGGATGAATTTCTCTTCTCTTACACTTGATCTAGTATATCTTAGGACAAATAGACAAAAGAATATCTTAATTAAGCTGATTAACATTTAATTCAGTTTGGGTGAGTTACAGATCCTATAGTAAATCAGCAGTGGCATGAGATTAGAAAATTCAGCAAGCGTGTATTAAAGCCTTGAGGCTTTAATAAAGTCTACAAGAGTAAATTATATAATAAAAACAGAACCTTCACTTATTATAATGCAAAAAAAATTTAAGGGAATACAGTGAAAGCTTTTACCATATTACCCACCTCCTCCAATGCATGATTAAGTAAGACCCCATCAGGACCTCCCCTATAATTTCTGTTTTTTATGATTTTTGGACTCATCTCCCCAAGTTGAACCATAAACCCCTTGAAGGCAGGAATTTTAACTTTTTCATTTTTTGTATTTTCAGTAACTAGCACATTCTAGACACTCAAGAAATGTTTGATAGGTTAACTAATTATTTAATTCCATGAAAAATGTGTATGCATCACCAGGCAATCTACATAACCATGTTAAGAACTCTGGGAAGTCACAAAGGTCAGATCCCTAAACTAAAAGTTTTCCTCCCAACTCCCAAAGAAATTGCTATAGCGTAGAAAATCAAGGAACTAACCCTGAGAAGAGGGAAAACAGTAAAAACATTATTACTTGTTTTGGGATACAGCACTGAGGATAGACAAATAAAGCTCCAATGTGGCACAAAGTGGTCCCATGTGACCATAAGAGGAAGAAAACACAAGTGTTTGGTTTCCCCCAAGAAACAAATGCAGGACATTTTTCTTCAGGAGTTAGAGTGACAGAAAAGAACCAATGAATACCATACATATTCTCAATGCTTAGTTAAGGTGCTATTGTCAGTCTGTCTCAAATGGTCTCAAAACCAAAGCACGTATGAAGGAAATTTAAGAAGACAGAAAGAAATAGAAAAACATTGTTAAAATGTCATTATTACCCAAAGCAATCTACACATTCAATGTAATCCCAATCAAAATTGCACCAGCATTCTTCTCAAAGCTAGAACAAACTATCCTAAAATTAGTATGGAACCACAAAAAAACCCTGAATAACCAAAGTAATATTGAAGAAGAAAACCAAAACAGGAGGCATCACAATCCCAGACTTCAGCCTCTACTACAAAGCTGTCATCACCAAGACAGTATGGTATTGGCACAAAAACAGACACATAGACCAATGGAATAGATTAGAGAGCCCAGAACTCGACCCACAAATGTGTGGCCAATTAATCTTTGACAAAGCAAGAAAGAGTATCCAATGGAAAAAAGACAGCCTCTTTAACAGGTGTGCTGGGAGAACTGGACAGCAACATGCAGAAGAATGAAACTAGACCACTTTCATACACCATACACAAAAATAAACTCAAAATGGATGAAGGACCTGAATGTGAGACAGGAAAACATCAAAACCCTAGAGGAGAAAGCAGGAAATAGCCTTCTTGACCTCAATCGCAGCAATTTCCTACTCAACACATTCCCAAAGGCAAGGGAATCAAGAACAAAAATGAACTATTGGGACCTCATCAAGATAAAAAGCTTCTGTACTGCAAAAGAAACAATCAAAAAAACGAATAGGCAACCGACAGAATGGGAAAAGACAGTTGCAAATGGCATATCGGATAAAGGGCTAATATCCAAAATCTACAAGGAACTCACCAAACTCCACACCCGAAAAACGAATAATCCAGTGAAGAAATGGGCAGTAGACATGAATAGACACTTCTCCTAAGAGGACATCCAGATGGCCAACAGACACATGAAAC